>OZ024742.1:117403822-117561322 GCA_964016885.1 Eledone cirrhosa
TGTCTGTGTGAATGTGAATGAAGAAGAACTACATAATCTTCTTCTAACCACAGATTAATTTAAATTTTTAAACATTACAATTAAATTGTTCATGGATCCAATTTTGGAAGCAACTTGCAGTTGCTATCACTGGTAAGTAAGACATTTTCATTACTCATTTAATAATTTGGCTTGGCCAGTATTGAGATTCTAGCACAGCATCTTAAAAGATGAATCAAGGGAAAAAGATTGCTAAAGAGAAATTTGTTGTAATAATGAAGGTTTCTTAATGTCTTTTTCTTAATAGTGTAGAACAGAGCTTTCCAAACTTTCCACATTGGTAACAGGCATTTTAAAAATAAATTTTTTTCTGTGACACATTAAGTTTTGTTAAATTAGTTCTGTGACACATTAAGTTTTGTGACACATTAAGTTTTGTTAGCAAAGCATTAAGTTTTGTTAACATTAAGTTCTGTGACACATTAAGTTTTGTTAGCAAAGCAAATTAAATGAAAAGAAATATATTAGTGAAAAAATTGTGCTTGTTCACAAAATTATCAAATCTCGAGAATACTTGACAATCAAGTATTCATAAAAGTTGATCAGATTAGATTTCATTTTGCAACACAACACAAAGTTTGGAAACCTCTGGCGAAGCAAAAAGTAAATTAAATTTTGGAGAGATATTTTATGAATGTTTCTTAAATAGACGTACAGGTAGGCACCAATAACAGGTATTGCAGCTCAATCAGCTAGATATAGCAACCAACATCCCTCGCATCATACCACAGCCTAAAAATTTTAGAAAATGGATGGATATATGGGATAATAAAAACCTAGATATATCTGTGAAAATATAGAGGAGTCATAGCTAGAATACCTTGATGAATTGGGACTAAACAATAACAATAGCAGTAGCAATAACTACTGCATCAATATGAACAAAATATATAGCAATATCAGTAATAACAACAACAACAAATCAATGTGGAAACTGCTGCATGGTAATTCATCCTGCTAGAAAAAGCAGCTATATCTCCTTCAGATCAAATCTTGCTGTCATTAAAAAATAATAGGAAAGACTCATTAGATAATGTAATTCTAGATTAACTATGTTTGAAGATAAGCTAGGATGGTTATGCCTGAAATGTTTATAATCATAGATCTGCTCAGTCATGTCTGACCTAGGAGCTGATAACAATGATTTCTTTCATTGGCCACAAGGGCCTAAAACATTGGGGATAATACATGGACAAAACAATACAAGGTGGGGTATATACATAGAGTAAATAAAATTGGACATCTCCAAACTGAAAACAGTAGGTACTGCAATAATAAGAAGGTTTAAAATATTATTGTTAACAATAGAATACAATAGCAAATATCAACTAGGACAAGTTCCCCAATAAGGGCAAGCTGATCTTTAGGGTAGTTCCAGAGATCCCCCCTCCTCACAAAAGCTTGGGTTACTCTGTCACCTCACAGGCATTGAAAGTGCCCTCTCCCAGTTTTTTCTTCCTGCTTAGAAAAGCATAGTTAAGTTAGGCTCATTATGTCTCATCAATCTTGCCACGCTCACCCATCTTTCATAAAACACACTAGAAGATAACACCTCCCTCTTGACCCTCACCTTTCTCTTCTAGCAGAACTTAAAGAAGTTGATGAAGGCCGAGCTGAAGAGAAAGTTTACTTTCCACAATCCTTTTAGACAAGCCCACCATAGCTGCCTTTGTTATAACTATCCACCAAAATAATATCTGCCAATACTAATACAACAGGAACCCCAAAGTGACTTTAATATTTATCACAATAGCAGCAACATTAGCCCCACAACTTACAACATCCTTTGAAATAAAATCAAAGCCACTATGTGATCATGTGACCTGCTAGGAATAACAGCCAATTATCCTTCATATTGATTACACCCTACCAAAAGCATGTTATATAAATAGTGTCTCAAATATATTATGTCTGAATAAAGAATGGGTTGTGTATGACTGATATGTATTTAAACATACATCTGCTTCATCATGGCTGGACTGGGGTTATAAATAAACAACAAAAGCAACATTATCTGAAATTAATCAATGACATAATCTACAGTAATGGTTCCTAAACATTTGCCATGGGGCCCTTATACAATTTTCTGAAATTCACAGAGCCCCTATCTATATTTTATGGACAACCCTCACCACCAGAATTTTAATTTTGGCCATGCTGGGAGCACCTCCTAGAAGTGACTTAGTTGATCATATCAACTCCAGTACATATTATTTAAATCTGGTACTTATTTATCAATCTCTGTTTGTCAAACCGCTAAGTTGTGACTCATAAAATAAAAAATAATTATAAACAGACACGGGCATGTGTACACATACATACATACAAACAACATATATCCACATATACATACACACATATATACGTAATTACATACATACAAATATATATATACAGACTGACAGACAGAACCAGAAAGAATACGACTAGTTAGGAAATTACAAGTACAATCCATTAATGGAACAGTAAAAATATGTAAAACATTCCAAACATTTTGCATGTAATAACTGCATGTATACATGAACAGATACAAATCATATACACATGCACACATATAACTCAAACATACACATCCACACATACAATAACATCCATACCTGCACATACATGCATGCATGCAGATATGCAGACATATCTGCCTAGCTGATGTCTAAATCCCAATGAAAGAGTCTTGTGCCTATGTTAGAAACCAACTCTCTCTCTATTGGTAAAAGTTTATAAAATTATAAAACCAAAGAACATACATACATACATGATTTTCTAAAAATCTTGGAACCCATAGCTATATTTTATGGAAAATTCTCACTGCTTTAATTAAAATGCATTCATCACAATAAAGATTGTTTAGAGAATTTATTCATATAAAAAATATATAATAAATGTTATATGTATATGTTATAAATTTTATTAAAAACATCCCATGAAACTACAGAAACACAATCCGCAGATTGGCAGAATTACATCTTGCAGTGTTACAGAATTTTATGTGAAATCTTGGAGTTCCTCATATGAAAAATATTGATCTAGATTGAGTGTGTTGGCATTCATGAAAAATATTTGAGGATGCTGTGAACATTATGCTCTCTCCTAAAGAGAATCATTAAAAAGCAAGTTTGAGGTTTCACATATTAATGAAAATTAGAAATGCAAGTCTCTACAATATAGTTTTGGAGAGAGAGAGAGAGAGATGGACAAATGGACAAACAGACAGATAGATGAGTGTGAAGTTCGTGGTAGAATACAGAAATTTTATATACTTCTCTGGAAGTATTATACATTTAAAAACAGTTTTACATCTAGGAGCATAACAGCTATAACAATTGTAGAAAAATTAGGTAAACCTATCTATGGAAGTTTGAACTCCTAGAAATAGAAGCCATATACTACATTTGTTTAAAGATGAAGGATACATATGACAATATATGAATATATAAAATGTTGGATTGTTCAAGTCTGAAATGCCTTTGATCATAGATCTGCTTGATTAGGTCTGAGCTGGGGCTAACCAACAACAGTTGAAGAAAGTCTAATAGTAATGAAAATTATAACAAACATTACACCCCCCACCCCCACCCACCCCAAAAAACAAGAACAAGGATAACTAACAATAATCTATGTGTAGACCTATAACTCCTGATGGAGTTTTAACTATGTTGTGACATGCAGTATGTCTTTAGAAATGTTTAAAACTTGGTGGAATCCATCCTTTCTCCAAGTATGAATCCATTGATTTCTTCCAGAGAGAGAAGGATCAGCTCTTGTACTGGACTGGTATTGTTTAATCACTCTTGAAAGGATGAAAGGCAAAGTTCACCCTGGCTAGATTTGAACTCCAAATGCTAAGAGCCAGAATGAATACAACAAAGCATTCTCTCTGATATTCTAACAGCTCTGCCAATTTGCCTACTAGTACCCATAACACCAACATCAAATCTAAAACACTGGAACCTCAAAACTAATAGAAAAATATCAGACTACAATTTCAGTGGAAACAACAAAACTTCTCTGCTCTCCGAGTTCAAATTTCATTGAGATTGTCATGGCCTTTCATCATTTTGGAGTCAATAAAAGCATTAGTCTAGGGCAGTGGATTGGTAGAATTGTGAGAATATTGGATGAGATACCTTGTATTATTTGTTCTGGCTATTTGTGTACTGAAATCAAATACTGCTGCAACATAGGTGTTAGACTTAATCTATCATCTGGTTTAACACCACTACCTGACCCTTGGGTGTCTTTAGTGAAGACCACTCTGTAGCATTCAGATTAGGATCCTGGCTTGAGGATACCTTCCTTCCTGCCTGACACCTTCTTGTCTCAGATGCTCTGAAAAGGGTCATGAACACTGCCTGTCCCTTGCTCACTAAACAGTAAAAAGAAAAATGTATCAACCAAGTACGGGACAAATTTTTAAAAATCCTTTTAAAATTTGTTGTGATTCAACCATATGACATGGATAAAAGAATTTCTAGGTAAAATTATTTTGACTTTCCAGTCAAAATAATTTTACCTAGAAATTCTTTCATTCATGTCATATGGTTGAATCACAACAAATTACAGGATTTGGGGATTTGCTTGAAATATCAGCTGAATCTCCCTTAAATAACATCCCCAACATCTTTAAGAAAATAAAACAAAGGGAGGCTACATTAGATGATGTAGACATACACACATGTCTGAAAAAAATCTTTGATGGTCATGGCTATGATGCAATTGTTCATAGGTCTGCTTAATCAGTTTTGATTTGGATTGGGGGAATATAATTACAACATCAAAATGTTGCAACTGAACAATAGGTATTTAATTCCTAGTACAAATATAGTAGTACACATATGAAAGTTACTTCCTAGTACACCTACAGTAATACAAATGTGAAGATTGTCTCACATTACAAATACAATATTGCAAATGTGATGAAACAACAAAAAACAAAAGAGTATGGAGCAGCCAATCCACAAAAATAATTCATTTGTTAATCCCAAAAGGAAATAACAGAAAAATAAAGTTAGTGCCACCAATAATGGAAATTGTGTCTCAGATTCACTGTTGTCTGAAGGATTCAAACACCAATTTTGAAAACGAATAATCCTGGGAAAGAATGTTCCATTATAAAATCTAATCAAGGTATATTAATGACGTTTGGTGCTGTAAATGACTAAAGAAGCTGTTCTTTAGTGAACACTAAAGAATTTCAGATAGAGGTGTGATACCTGATTGCTTTTGCATCCTTTTGAAGATGTGAAGATTTCTGACTCAGCGGTAAGTAACTACTTCATTATTTTTGTCCTCTCCTTTTCTCTAACTTTATGTACAATAAAAGTAGGGCATATGATACTGTGTAATGTTTTGCTGGATAGGGAATAATGAGTCTAAACATGAAACATATTGGTGGTTGTGGTGGCAGTGGTAGTGGTGGTGGTGGTGGTGGTTGTGATAATGGTGGTAGTACTGGTGATGGCAGCAGTGGTGGTGGTGGTGCTAGTTGTAGTGGTGGTCAGAAATGCATTATTTGCTGAAGTAGTTGCAATCTTCCTAGAATCAAAAGGTTAGGTTTATGGCTTTATATGCTGCAATAGAGGCAGAACATTAAAGCTTCTGATAACTAGTGATATATTGAAGTTATTGTCTTTAATTCTATATGCTGGACACAAGTAGGGCTGTGTCTGAAGATTGCATGCAGTGGTAATGAACACTTTTGATCATGCAATGACAAAATAAGGTTTGAGAAGGTATAGACCAGATTACTGCATATAAATAAAGGTGATCAATTGGTAGAATTCTTAGACCATTTGACAGTATAGGTTCTGGTTCTATGTACACTTAGTTCAAATATTGCTGAGGTCAACTCTGACAGTCATTCTTTCAGAGTTGATATATAACAGGCAGCAAGAAGGCTACAAAAACTATAACAAAACAAAGTAACAGCATAATGTCAGGAATATAGTAATAACATTGAAAATGTTGAAGCAGCAACAATAGGCATGGCTTCACTATTTTATTTCATGTCTTATATGTCTCTATGATGATGTCTGTTTAATATACAAAATATGTGTTGTCATACAGATATGAATACACACTCATATGTACATATGTACACATGCATACACACACACACACACTCACATATATACACACAAACATCATATATATATATATATATATATATATATATGTGTGTGTGTATGTGTGTCCGTATGTATATGTGTGTATATATATATATATATATATATATATATATATATATATATAATGAATACAATTGAAGTTGCAGCTGCATGTATGTGTGTATATATATATATTGTGTATGTGTATGTATGTACATGTAATATATATATATATATATATATATAGATATATATATATATAATGCGTGTCTATATAAATATATAATTTATGTGTATGTGTGTGCATGTAGATATATATATATATATATATGTGTGTGTGTGTGTATTTAGAAAAGTAGTTACAGCTGAATATTTCCAATTAATCACTGGAAGATAAGCATTTTCATAATGCAGTCTAGCACTTGATGCAAATTCCAGTGATGGTAATTTACCTCAAAGGAATCTTATACTACATGTGAATATATGCTCACCTTCATAAATACACACAGAATGAGAAGTTGGGAGGGAGAGTTGACAAAACAAAAAACTACATCCTTCACTCCATTTATTAGTCAAATGTATATTGTTTAAAAATTAAAAAGAATCAGTGAGTAATGACTCTTTCACTTTATATTTCTGGCTCCTGTTTTGATGAAAGATTAACACACACACACACACACACACACACACACACACACACACACACACGCACACACATATATATATATATTTACAATCAGTAAATTCTGTAAAGTGGTTTTATGATAGGAAGGGCTTCCAGCCATAGAAAATCTGTCAAAACGTAATTCAACTCTTTAGCATTTAAACTGGCTGTATCTGGCCAGCTTCTTTCTGTTCAAACTAGCTGTAACCGGCTGCTCATACTTATGTTAAGATATTGTTCTCAAAATAAATAATATCAAAATCTCATAGATTTGATATTATGTGAGATAATTATATGAGATAAAGTGTTTACTGTGAAAATTCAATAGTAAATATAGATTAATGTAAATGTTAAAGGGACAACTTTGCCTTTCATCCTTTCGAGGTCAATAAAATAATGTACCAGTAATGCACTGGGATAATTGCTGGCCTTGTGCCAAAAGTAGAAACAAAGGGTTAAGAAAACATATAGGAAAAGGGATGAAATATCAGTGCACACATACATATATGGAGAGGTGTTACAGGTGGAGAGGACTCTTAAGTCTAGTAAGACAATCACTCTAGTGCTGGTGGCATGGACAATGTGCCCAGTCCATGCTGTAAAGTAGTTGGTGATAGGAAGGGCATCAAGCCAGTAAACCCTAACCAAAATCGTGAGTCCAACCCAATCCCATGGTTGCATAACCATGGGAAATCAGATGTAAAAACGATGATGATATATATATATATATATATATATATATATATGACACCATTATCATCATCATTTAATGTCCATTTTCCCTTCTAGCAAGGGTTAGAGATGTCATAACATACCAGTCAGTACTCAAGTGGAGCCACTGATCTCTCTGTGGGCCAGGGGGCACATCAAACAATCCTGACCCTACTGAGTGCATTTTATTATAGTTCTAAGGAAATTGCCATGTCAATAACATTGTTGATGAGGTCCTCCTGACATTATGTTTGACAGATTTTCTATGGCTAGATGCCCTTTCTATCACCAACCACTTTACAGAATGTCCTGAGTGCATTTATCATGTAGATCACCAAAACTAGGTAAATTGTCACATCTCTGATACAACTAAAGAGTCCTCTCATCATATATATATATATATATATATATATATATATATATATATATATATATATATATATATATATATCACACACATCTGTTAATTTTTCATGGAGAAAGAAACAAATGGGGGAAAGGTTAAGAGAGAGAAGAGGTTAAGTAAAAAAGGTCAGGTATATGAGGAGTGATGCAGTGGACAGGTGTATAAGATGCATTTTTTCTTGCATTAGGGTGTTGTATGTAGTAGAGGTGGTAGAGCGTCCTTGTCTATCAGAGGTGCTGATGTGTGTTTGAAGTGCATCATGTGAGTGCATCCATCACTTCAAGATATCTGTCTACATGCTTGTGTTTATCTAACTGTGTGTATGTATATGATAGTGTAGGTGTGTGGGTATGTGTGTGTACGGTATAGGTGGAGTTTGGTATGTGGTGGTGCATTAAAGTGTGTGTGTTGGTTATTGTTTTGGTTGGTATGTTGTTAATGTCTATCCGTTGTAGCATATAGGTGTGTGAGAGAATCTGTGTTTTATATAAGTTTTGTGTGAAAAGAGGTTGGAATATATATATATATATATATATCATCATCATCATTATATATATATATATATATATATATATATATGTATCTATGTATGTATATATGCGTATGTGAGTGTCTTTGTGGTTGGGTCTTTGTGTATTTTTGTGCAGACAGGTAAATATGTATGTGCATATTGTTCAATTATGCAGCCATATATGTTTGAGTGGGGATTGATGTAGGCATTATATAAGATATAGATATGAATATCAGTGTTTAACACATATTCAGATTATATCTTTAATAAATCATTTTAATTTCTTACTTTTTAAATTTCTCTTAAAGTCTGTTACACAGACATGTGTAAGTATCTATATGTTACATATGCATTGATGTAGCAAATGTATTTGTTATAGACTATTTTTATCTTTAGCATTATCTCTATTATTAATTTTTCTTTCAAAATCTACACATCAATTTAAATTCTGATGACTTAGCATTACATTTACACTACATGTGATTTCAATCTTGGTGTGTGTGTGTGTGTGTGTGTGTGTGTGTGTGTGTGTGTGTGTGTGTGTGTGTGTGTGTGTATGTGTGTGTGTGTGTGTGTGTGTGTGTGTGTGTGTGTGTGTGTGTGTGTGTGTGCGTGTCTGAGAGAGTTTGGAAGTTGGGGTGTGAATGTGCGCTTGTATGTGTAGATGTTGAATGTTTCCTATTCAATTCACCATTTTTTTGTCTGAAGTAAAACAAGGATAACATTTAAAGAGGTTAAATTGTTTTTCTCCTGTCCATTGAATGACAGCATTGATTCAAATGAAGGTATGTTTCATCTCCAACCCCACTGATGACCTTTTGAAGCTTAGAGTTACTTGCAATGTTTTTTTTTTGCTCTGTTTGTTGACATCTTTGATACCATTAATGTAAATATTGAAGAGAGTTAGCTCAACACAGTGTCTTGTGCTACACTTGTGCTGAGCTTGATTGCACTCTTTCAATCACAACATGCTGGGTTCTGTTCACCAGGAAACACTCAATCCATGTAGCAGCCTCTCATAGGCTTCAATGTTGGATAATTTCTTTAACAGGATGCTCTGATTAACCCTGTGAAAGGCCTTGCTGACGTCAAAGTATATGACATTGATGTTGGTATCTTAGCTGTGATCACATCACAGATGTGTCAGAAGCCATGGAAGAACTCCAAATGCTAGTGTTTCAGGATTTTTATCCATCTTCAGAGATGTTCTACTCACTTGGTATTGAGACAAAATAAGCTAATAGTTTATATAGATTTTTGCAAATGATACATTTATGGGGATATTCATTTGTATATAGTGCATGCTTAATGTGCTTAATGGACTGGAAATGATTATCAGTCACATTAGCAAAGTATGGTTCATAATAGAGACATATGAAAGATGTTCATTATACATAAACATATTTTTATATGCTTTTACATACTACTCTATTATGAATTATGCTGTGATAGTGCTACAGCTAATATATATAATCATCATCCATTTTACATTTGTTTTTCCTTGCTTGCATGAGTTGAAAAGAAACAATAAAAGAGGAAAGTAACAATAAAATAAAAATAACACTGATGAGATGGGCTTTTCAATTGAGTCAATGACTGACAACTTATGCATTGCTGGTACTATGAAAAAGACACCTAGTACACTCTGTAAAGTGGATGGTGAGAGGAAGGGAATCCAGCTGTGGAAACCATGGCAAAAAGGTTTAAGTAGACCCTTGAGTTGTATAAAGGGCATTGGTAACATGATAACTGTACTCATTATACTCTGTAAAGTGTTTGGTAATAGGATGGGCATCCAGCTATAGAAAGCTTGCCAAACAAAAGGTTGGGATGACTCTACAGTTGTCAAAGACATAATAACCTCCTCCTATGATAAAATGCATCCATTGCACTCTGTAGAGTGTGAGATCATATATAAGTAAGATGTAACTTACCTCCCCCTTCTACCAGCCCATCTGGGAGGTTAGAAAGGATGACCTGTCAAACCTTTGCTAACAGGGAGAATGGACATTGATGATAACGATAATGATGTATATTTATATATATATATATATATAAATATATATATATATATATAAATGAAAAGTATAGAAATTGTTGTAGCGAGAAGCTGACAGTATTCCATAACATATGTGTCAGAAGCCATATATATATAAGCGCCACGAAAAAGCACCCAGCACTCACTGTAAATGAGGTTGGTGTTAGGAAGGGCATCCAGCTGTAGAAATCAAGCCAGATCAGTATGAGCAAGGCATGGTCAGCCGACCAGAAAGCCCACAACAGGACAACCCGTCTAACCCATGCTAGCGTGGAAGAAAGGACGTAAAAACGATGATGATGATGATGATGATGATGATAAATATATATATATATATATAGTGTAGGTAGTACGGTGAAATACTGGTGTTGGTACCACAACAAAAGTATATCTTTTGTCGCATCATCAGTCTGAGGAACAAATCGATACTGGAGTCGGGTCCATAACCCCTATGGGTCTCCTTGAGCCAATCTTCTGAGAAATGCGTGTAACAGGTCAATATGCAATAAATATTTTTCATATGTAAACAAAAGTTTCTCGTTTTTTTTCTATTATATATGTATATATATGCGGAAAAAGAGGGAAATACAGAGAGATACATATATGTTAACTTGACAAATGAAGAGGGATGAAGGCCCTTAGAATTCAGTGATGTGAATTACCTTACTATTTACATCACTAACTTCAGGAAACTAGACAGATACTTGATCACCTAGCAATTGGGCAAACATGGTAACCAAATTGACTACTTGCTCATTAGAAAATATGGTAGACATATAGTTATGAATACTAAGATCTATCCTGGGGATGAATGTGCAACCCAACATAAGTTAGTTATCATCAGAATAGGAACTAGACAATATCAGAAACACAGAATACACAGGAGAATGAAGCTAAAAGACCTCTCTGTTATATATTGATTTAGATGCATATATATGATGCATAAGAGAGGGAGAGAGTGAACCAGGCTATTAATTGAGAAAAATGCATTCAGAAAGATTCCAGTGCAACAAGCCTCACTGATCCTCAGAAGAAAGAGGCTTGGAAATGTTACTATGAGAGGTTAATGAATCTGGAGAATGAGTAGAAGGAAGAGGGCTACCCCCAGTTGACTTAACAGTCAACAGTTACAGGGGTAAAGAAGTAATTAGACAAATGAAAATTTTTAAAAACAGCTAGACCATCAGAGATAGGCACTGGGTTGGGATGTGGAAATCTTATGTAGAGAGCCATGTACACAGGTGCCATCAGTAAAATGAGAGTAGGAAATGAGTTTAGTGAAGAATTAAATGTGTTGATAATTGATCATCAAGGCTCAGTCTACAGCCCTCTCCTGTTTTCTAGGCCATAACAGAGGTGTTTAAAACCAGTTGTGCTGGTGAGCTTGATCTTATTGCTGCACCTGTACAAGAGCTAGACAAGAAATTTCTGCTGTGGAAACAACTTTAAATCAAAAGGACTCTTAATAAGGGCCAAATGTTTAAAAAGTAGAAAAAATACAGGACTCCGAGAAGTGGTCATACTCAATATGTAGAACAGGTGTAAGTGGGAACTGTATACAATGTACACAAAGTAAAACATGAATAAACAAGAGATGTAGTGGGATTGTGGGCAAACTAATAGAAAAGGTAAACTTCGAATGTAGGAGATGCACTGGGGTAAATAGTAATAACAGCCTGATTGTAATAAACTTTCTCTAATCGCAAGAAAGCTCTGTAGAAGTAATTGATTGGTTTTGTTACCCAGATGATGGAATTAGCAGTGGAGGAGGTTGCCCTGAAAGTATCATTAAGAGTCTCTGTTGACAACAAAATATTTCTTTCTATGAAGAAAAGATTGGCTATATGATGCCTGCATGTGAAGTAAGCAGTAAATGTAGAGACACTACACTGGAGAAGATACAGCTAACCTATGCAAGTATGAGTAGAGTGGATGTAAAAATATGATATATATATATATATAAAACAATGAAGTTTTGTTTATGTTGTATTTAGATTTTTATTGTGTATCCACTTGTTACACGTGTTTCGCAGAGGATTGGCTCAGGATATATCACCATCATCATCACCATCATTTTTATGTCTGCTTTTCCCTGCTTGCAAGGGTGGGATGGGAACTGATTCTGGCTTGATTTCTACAGCTGGATGCCCTTCCTAACACTAACCTCATTTACAGTGAGTGCTGGGTGCTTTTTTTCCATGGCGCCTTCCAGTCCACTTTACAGTGTGGGCTAGGTGCTTTTATGCTGTGGCACCTCCACAACCACTTTGCAGTGGAATGATAGGGACCCCAGTCCCTATCATCTCATTTCTACAGCTGAGTAAACTGGAACAATGTGAAATAAAGTGTCTTGCTCAAGGAAACAACACATCACCCGGTCTGAGAATTGAACACACAACCTTTCGATTGCAAGGCCAATGCTCTAACCACTAAGCCATGTGCCTCCATATATATATATAGAAGTGGTTACACAACAGTTAGTTCACCATACCGAGAACAATTGTTTCACCTTAGCGGATCCTCAGCTTGTAATCCGCTAGGTGAAACAATTGTTCTCGGTATGGTGAACTAACTGTTGTGTAACCACTTCTACCTAACTCGTCCCATGGACTGAGTGCCCTACCACTATGGATATTACCTTCCAGTGTACTTCCTCTATATATCTAACAAAATACACCCCGTCCCACCACCCCCACCCCATCCACACCACCCCATTCTATGTAAAGTTATGTTGGTGCCGTGCCATCCAGGCCGAAACAAATGAGATCGTGTAGGTGTCACGACAAAAAAACACACAGTCCACGCTGTAATGTGGCCGTGTAGGCAACACGGTAAAAACCTCCCAGACCCACACTGTAAATGTGGTTGGTGTTAGGAAGGGCATCCAACTGTAGAAAACCTGCCAGACAGTCCTATGCGAGCAAGACAATCACTCTTGCCTCAAGTGGGACTACCCCCGTCCAAACCCATGCAAGCGTGGAGCACGGACGTTAAACGTTGATGATGATGATGATACATATATATATATATATACATATATATATATATATACATATATATATATATATGTGGGTAACACCCCTTTTTTGAGTTGCTGAAGATACAACTACTTTCAAGTTTTATTTTTATTTATTAGAACTTTTTCATATTTTTTAATAATTTTCATATCTTTTAATAATTTTCTAGAGCTTCACTGCTTACCATCAGAGGTGTTGTTGATTTATTTATTTTGCCTCTTTTATTGTAAGCATATGTATTTTATGAAGTTTATGGCAGTTTTTCTTCTTTGCAAGCATTCTTTGGTTTTCATAATGTAATTTGAATCTAGAAGCATGGCTGTTACACTAACATGTTGCAGGTTGCATGTTCATAACAAGTGTATGATGCTTATAAGGCTGGCACCATACTATGATATTGATCTTGGCATCACATTGGGATACCAGTATTATTTCAATATTCTGTTTGGAATTCTGTATAATATTGACATATTGTCTGTTAATGTTTGAAGACCTTACGCTATTGTTTTAGAGTAGTGACAGTCTCACTTACTTTAATTTTCAGCTGTTTGCTGAAAATTAAAGTAAGTGAGACTGTCACTACTCTAAAACAATAGCGTAAGGTCTTCGAAATGCTTTTAATTAAGCATACAGTGTATTGCAAAATACACTATATATACATTCATAAATATATCGCTATTTCAGAGCACCAATTCTAATATATTTATATATCTAGTCCTATATGATGTTAGTCCTATAAGAACGAGACACGGTCACCCGACCAGCCTTGCCTCAAGTGGGACAACTCCTGTCTAACCCATGCTAGCGTGTAAAATGGACGTTAAACGAAGATGATGATGATGAGATGATGATATATATATATTTAGTGTATCGTAAATTGGTAATAAATACCCAAATCTGGTTGAGTTTTCAATCCAAGTGGCAATTAGTGATATAATCTCAATAAATAACATCCAGAAAGCCAGCTAAGGTACCCCCACTTCCTTGCCTCCACTCCCACTCCCACTCCCACTCCCCATACAGCTCTCCCTCTAGTAGTTCTAAATTACATAGATTTCTAAATAATTTCAAAATAACTTTTGTTCCAAATAATCTCACATTATCTGTTATTTTACACAAAACAACTCAAACACTCTTCACTCTCTGTACATTTTTGGTCATTGCCTTTATCATTACTAACACATGTATATGTATATATATATATATATATATATATATATATATATATATATATAAGTTCACTTAAAAATATTTTTTTAAATCATGTTCACTTAAAAATAATTTTTACAGCTCTCTTTCTTCCATTTTCCTTCTCTGTTTCCTCTGTCTATGTTTCTCATTCAATCTACACTCTCACAACCACTATCTCTTTCTCTCTATCTTTCTCTCTCTTTATTTATGAAGGTACCTGGAAAAACCTGTATCTCCAGAATCCGTGTTCTGGTTTACGTGATACTTGTTTTATTCCTTTTGTATTCCCATTTGAGGGGCAACTTCCTTTCAAAGTATTTTCCCATTATGTGCCGTTTTGGCTGTATTAAATTATAGACAAGACACAATCACAGAGTTTTAGTAGTGAGATGTTAAAAAAAAGCTGTATAGAAAAGGCAAGGCAACTAAAGGTGTTTCATATATACCCATGTTAAATTTAATTATGCATCTGGTATGTAAATGCATATATTTGTCCACAAGAAAATATGAAGAAGAGTACTAGATATAGGGAGTCTATTGGGCTGAATGGATCTTTGTAGGATAGTTTTTAATTCAATCAATGGTTTATATAGATAAAATAGGCATTAAATATTGTATTGCTAAGAGGGCCTTGGAGAGCTGAGAGGCAAGAGTTTCTAGTATGGGTAAATGTCAAATAAAGAAGTTAGATAGGGTAGATGGTGAGACATCTATACTTAATAAATCTGAGGTACATTATGCACTTTATATAATATGGCATATATATATATATGTAGTAGTTAGAGATTAAATATTAAGTGTACATTATTATGCTGGCAGATAAGATGGCAATTAATTTAATGGTGGTTTTGGCTAGGGAGTTAGGAGATGATAGTTATAGCTTTAGTGGTAATGAACTTACAAGTTGGTCAGAGGACATTGTTTCACTGGTCAAGATACTTATTCTTGAAGTGGAGTGTTAATGAGGCTTTTTCTGTAGTTAAGGATGCTTTTGTAAAGTATTGTGATGCAATTTATAACAATACAAGTAAGAATATAAGGTGGACTATAGTCAAATCCTGTATGTTTATTTAGATTGTATAGAATAGAAGTGGTTAAAACTATGAATATGTATTTGAAGTAAACATTTTAGCACAGAATTTCCTGATACAATTTCTTTATACTCTTAGGCAAAAGAGAATTTAATTAGGATAAAGGAAAACATGATAAAGTGTAAATTAACAAAAGAAATAATGTATGGTTCATGGAAGACAGTTGTTAAAAGACAACAGTTTTTTTTTCTTTCATATTGATTTTATTTCTAATTCACATTATCTTCTCGAAATTTTCATTTAATTAGATGTGATGTAAAGATTTTGAAATGTTTTCTTATATTCTTACAATGGTCATTTATGAAAGCACATAGCCTACTGGTTAGTGCATTGGACTCATGACTATAAGAATGCGAGTTTGATTCATTAATAGGGCGGTACATTGTGTTCTTGAGCAAAATATTTTAATTCACACTGCTAATCCTGCCAGAAATCTCAGATAGTGTCAGCAATATAAAGACCAATTAAAACATTATTTCCTTGGTCTGGCCTGACAATCAGCTTCTTTCCTTCCATTCTAAAGCTTACATTACACAATCAGAAGCACACACAGTTCCCTCCTTCCTTCTTACTCCTCTCCTGGATCTCTTTCCTGCTATCAACCCTACTGCCACACATGTAGCTGCATTGCCCACACCACCATCCTCATCGGATCTAACAGGCATCTTTTTCATTTAAGGACTCTTTTTTCTGCACTTCCACTAGCCTCGTCTGTGGGCTCTGGTGCATGCTATGTACTGCCATTTACATTGGTCAGACTGGTCATCAACTGATCAACAGATTCACTGAACATCTGCAGGACATCCGGGTCAGCTACTTGTTTTTGGTGGCCCAACATTCCCACTCTGCCGGTCATTCCATACATCAGCTCCGTGTGTTCAGACTTGCTTTCCTGCACAGGACCCCAGACACACACTGCCAGTATAGAACAGAGGCTTATTGTTTTCTTAATATCTCTACTCCGCCATGGCCTTACTGCACCTCCTCTCTTCCTCTGATCTGCCCTTCACACCCCATCCAGTACCCACCCTCATCCATGTGCCTACACTGAAATAATCACACACAGTTAAATATTTTGAGAAATAGCTGTCGAAACGGCTTGGGCTCTCCCCTCAGGGTCCTGACTCTTTTCCTATATATATATATATATATATATATATATATGCAGAGAGAGAGAGACATACATAATGGCGACATCTCAGTTTCAAGAATTGACCTTTTTCTCATACATGGCTGGCACGAACATGACTTTTTAGCCCTACCAAAGATTTAGATTCCTTTCTAAAAAGAAAGGAATCTAAATCTTAGGTAGATTTAGATTCCTTTCTATGGAAAGAAAAAAGAAAATGCCATGCTCACATAACATATATTGATGAGTTGTTAGAAGGGTATAATGTGTGCTATTTCTAGCATCACTACGATCCCGTCTTATTGTCCTGATATTAAAACATTCATTTGATAGTAAAATTACACTTTATTCAATGCACCATGTTGTTTGATAACATCGAGTTTCAAATACTATCTATTGAATCATCATCATCGTTTAATGTCCATCTTCTACACTAGCATGGGTTAGATAATTTTCTATATCCAAAGAATCCCTCCGATGAAGGAATTTCTTCCAATATTGGTTGTCTTAATTATTTGAGATAATTAATATTGTTCCTTAATTCCAGAAACTGCAATCAGGGAGAAGATATTAGCGAAACTTTCTATCATTAGTTTATCTAGATTGTATTCCCCCAATAGATGTTTTGGCAGCAGATAAGATATGTTTTAAATGCTTGTATGATTCTTTTCATTGAGATGTCCAAATATATTAGAGACAAATAATTTTCTGTATTGATTGTATCTTGTATTGATTGAAAAGTTCATAACTCAATTAAATAATTTAGTGTAATTTAATCCTGGTTATTTTATTCATTATAAATATATATATATATATATATATATATATGTTGATTTACATTTATTGTTTATATATATATATATGTGTGTGTGTGTGTGTGTTGATTTACATTTCTTGTTTATATATTTATATATATATATATATATATAAAATTTCAAGTTATCAATAATGTAGTGATAATATATCGTCACGTTAGAGATGAACAGCGTACGTGTAGGTTTGCTCAACGAGTATAAATTATATTCCGGAGAAAATGTAGAAAAGATGAATATAAAATGAAAGTGCTTTCATAAAGGAATTTATTAGGTATTGACATGTGTTTCTGTAACAGACGGAATACCTATGTATCGCTGCTTGCGTAATCATATAATGTTAGCAAGTATTCGATAGCAAATGTATAATCAGTTGTCACTTCTTCAGAGATATTGGATAAATTGGAAAAAATCAGAAAAATTGAAGTATTTATATTAGTTGTAAGAAAGGAAGAAGAGAGGAGATAGTATACGACAGATGGCAATTCAATTTACTGGTAAACAAGTATATAAAAGGTTTTAATGAGAATACAATGAGTATATGGCTTATTTTATCTAAATAAGAATTTTTGGGAGTGCCTATTTTAATCTATATTTGACCAATTGAACAATGGACAGGGCTGGTCGTTTGGTGTAGTAGTATTAATACAGATATAAAGTGTCAAGTAAGGAAGAGGGATATTTTCACTGCTACTGTATAACAACAATGCTGGTAGCCTGCTGGTATATGCATTAGGGAATTGAATTAAGAAATCTCATTTTATCTATAGCAGTTTATATTAAATGGTAAAGAATAGAAGAGTTGATAGAATTAAGACTAATAGAGAATGTTAATATGTATTTTGACAATCAAACGGAGATGGAGACAGGCGTTCAATCCTGGTAGCGTTTGTAATATGAAAATGTAGATTTCAAGCGATGGTTACAGTATAACGATCGCTCTATTCTGTTATTTAATAAAATATTTTTGGATTTCATAATACAAAATAATTCCATATTACACAATTTACAAAATTCCTGTCCTTGGAAATATGCAAGAGCAGACACTATTATATCCCATTTTACGTTAAATTGTTGGTTATTTTCGCGTAGCTGCCAAGCCTTGTCTGCGAGTGTTGTTACATAACGCTGGTTTTCATGTTTTATCATGTTTTACGGATGATGAAATTAGTATTATTATGGAAGCGAGGAAAACTATTGTTAAATTTGATGATAGCTACTGGGTTCGCAAAGATAGACCTTCTAATTTTGATATAACTATGGGTTCCAATGATTCGGCGGAAGTAACTGATCTTGTTGGGAATTTATATCACCCACAGACTACAAGGAAAATTCAAGGATCTCCACGGTGGACTCTACCGTGACGATGCGTTCCTATTAGTTAACTCATCGTTTTCCTTCCTCATCCAATTTTGTTACGTCAATATTTACAATCCAATCTGCATTGTAGCAATTCCCAAAACATACCCACTCGTCATATCTCACAATGCTGCAATCAAAGTACAATAGTCTCTCATAAATATATATATATATATATACATGGAAGATAGACGTTAAACGATGATGATGATATATATATATATATACACGCACGCACGCACACACACACACACACATGAAGGCCATCCAGCTGTAGAAAGCTTCCCAGAAAAAAGTTCTGGAGGACCCTTCAGTCGTATCAGGGACATGACACCCACCCTAACATTGATGATTTACATGATAAATGCACCCAGTACATGTTGCAAAGTGATTGGTGATAGGAAGAACATCTAGCCATAGAAATCCTGCCAAATACAGGGTTGAGAGAACTCTCAGTTGTGTCAAAGACATGGCTACCTCTCCTGAGTATTTGGTGGAATGTAAGATTGTACATAAGTAATACACAAATGCCTGGCCTACCTGGGAGATCAGTGGCTCTGCTTCAATACTGACTTGGTCTGTATGGACATATCCAACACTTGCTAGCATTCAAACGATGATAATGATGATGATGCTATGAGAGAGAGATAAATGTAAAAGTGGAAATGCACAGAAGTGTAAAGAACCTCTTTATCTTTAATCCAACAAAACAAATATTTCTATATTAAGTACCTCAAGTAAATTTAAGCTTTATCAAATATTTTTTTACAGGTTTTGATTGATTACAGCAATCTTATCAAATAATAATTAATTGATGTTAATAAAATGAGTTCTAATGTTTTGCAAGCTATTAAGCAAATGGCTATTTTCTATCAAAATACCTCCTTATATGATTTTTTTTTTATGTAGTTGGCATGATGGGAGGTGAAAGTAGATTTCAAATGTATGTATATATGTATGCATATATTCTGTAATATAATATAATGCAATTATCTAAATTCACATCAAATTATATTCTTAGAATGTGTATAAACAAAATAACAAACCAACATTAATAGAATCATGAAACCACTCACACCTAATATGTCTTAAAACCAGGAGACAGCTAAATATTGTTTATGATAATTAGGTATTTTTAACAAGGTATTTAAACTTTCATGGTAAAATTATACAAACAAATTTCCCATCAGCCACTACATTGTAATTCATAATCATATGTACGATGATGTCAGCATGGTTGAGAGGATTATACATTCATTGATAGCTGTACTTGCATTCTTTTATTATTTTACTGGTTTTAATTTTTGGATTGCAGCCATACTGGGGCTCCATTTTCAAAACCTTTAGCCAATTATATCTATAATAGCCACTTGATAAATAATACACAAATAAGTTCTCTCTGAAACAACGGAGTATCTCAAAACTTAAATACCACAAAGTATTTCTCACACACAAATTTATGTCAAGATATACAGATACACACAATTAACACCATCATTTTTACATTTGATTTTTTCCTTACTGGCACAGCTTATATGGAAGTTATTTAATCATCCAGCTTTAATACTGCGTTTTAAAGCTAGATGCTTTTTCTCATCACCAACCCTTTGACAACATGCAGTGACACAGAGTGGTTGATATAAAAACAAGGATCACACAGTGTTTTATATATATATGACCTATATGCAAATGACCTAATTATCATAACTGAATCCACAGAGGGAGTAGATAAAATTCAAGACTTGAAAGCAAAATTTGGAATTGGAAGGCCTCAAAGTCAATATAACAAAGACTAAAGCCCAAGTAAGATGACAGGGCTCTGATTCTATCAGGGATATGTCCATTCTTAATATGTAAAAAAGGATATGGTAGAAATTCCTTACATTGTACAAAGTAGAAACTATAGACACACAAGAGATGTAGCATGATCTTGTGAAGGCTAACAAAAAATATCAGCTATATACCTCATATACACATGAGTATTAAGCAGAAAGTGCTCACATGAAACAAACACTATCAGATGGCTACAAAAGCTTTCTCTATCAGGATGAATAGCAGATTGTATGATGCCTGTGTGAAAACTGCAATGCCACATAGAAGTAAGACTTGGGCCTTGAACACAAAGGACATGTGAAGATTGGTAAGAAATGAGGCAACCATGATCCAATGAATGTGTAATAACAGTGTGCATGAATGATAAAGTATTAGTGAACTGGGATAAAAGCTGAGCATAACAGGGATTATATGCAATGTAAAAAAAAAGGGACTGTGCTAGTATGGACATGTGACATGCATGGAGGATGAGAGCTGCATAAAGAAGTGCATAGCACTCAAAGTTGATGGAATCTGTGGTAGAGGTAAACCTAGGAAAACTTGAGATAGCTGAACTCATGAAGCTGAACCTTACAAAGCTAAACCTCAAGAAGGAGATGACACAGAATATTACTATGGAAAACTCACCATCCCATATGAGTGGGATGAAATGAGCATGAGGAAAATGGTAGTAAAATAGCTAATAAGCACCCTCTCAAACCCCCTTCCTTCACTAACTCCCCAACTTGTCCTACACTTTCCCCAACTTAATCTTCATCTCAGCTCACATCCCTGATTCCTTCCTTCCCTGTCCAACTCATAACTACCTGAAAAGACAAATGCACTCCCCAATATCTTGCACATGAGGGCAAGACACTACATGGACAGTTCAGAAAAGCAACAGATTATGTGAGATGAATGAAATCGTGGGATTGGCTAAAGAAAAAGTATTTGACAAAGGTAACAGAAAGCATAATTGTAGCACAAGATTCGGCAATTTGCACAAATAACATCAGAAAAGCAGTGTATGGAGAATACGTATCTCCTCTGTGTTGATTGTGTAGCGGTGCAGTTGAAACAGTGGCACACATTGTTTCAGAGTGTCTGAAACGTGTTCAAAATAAGTATAAGAAGGTAAGACATGAGAGTGTGGCCAAAGTAATCCACTGGAAACTGCCCAAGAAGTGAGAATTTGATAAGGCAGACAAATGCTACATACATCAATTGGAAAAAAACATTGGATTTAGAAGATTGCAAAATTTCATTTGATTTGCCCATACAAACTTATAAACTGTGAGATAATGATAAACCAGGCACCACTAATCGAAAAAAGAAAAACAAAATGTGTCAGTTGATGGACATATCTTGTTCATTTGCTGCGCACATAGAAGAAAATGAATTACAGGCCCCTAAAGTATGAAATTTCAAGGGTGGGGTATCAGTAGTCATTGGTGCCCTAGGGACGATCACAAAGAATTTTGATAAATTTATAGAAAGACTAGAATTGAATCTTACAGTGGAAATCTTATAGAAACCTTGTTTTCTTGGAATGGCTAGGATAACATGAAAGGTATTGGATACAAACTGAAAAGAAGGAAACAATGCCATGATACCCAAGACCACTTGATGTGGTTTGCTATCTTAACTAAACCAAGAATTAAAATCAATCCTAAGGGAGGACATAATAATAATAATGATAGAGCCCTCCCCCATTTCTTTCCTCCTATATTAGAAAAGCAGTCAGAATAATCCCATTCAGCCTTATCAATCTTACCATTCTCATCTGTCTTTCATAAAATATATAGAAGGCAACACCTCTTTCTGCTTTTTACCTTTCTCCTCAAATGGTACTTGAAGAGGTTGATGAGGGTTTGACCAGAAAATAAGTTCTCTGTCCTCAAACCATTTAGACTAGTCCACCATACAGCTTTCTTTACCATAGTTACTAGGCAGAGGAAGATTTGTCACACCTCCCTTTTAAAGAAAGGTGGCAGTTCAATTTTTACTAAAGACCCTGCCAGATCTGTTCTACACATGATTGCATTATTTAACACAATTCTGCAAATGTGCATCTCAGACAGGTTTGGCTGTTGGCACTTCTGTACTTGCAAAGCTTGTCTCAAACAAGTAGTGTCCCTCTGTAACACTGCCAAGGATTTTTGGAGATTGTCCCTAACCCCCCACCTGAAAGAATTCCATAAGAGACTGTTCAGGTTGCCTTCATGCCCAGAGCCACTCCCAGGCCATTGCCACTCATAACTTTCATTAAACCTCAATAGAAAGCAAGAATTGTTTTTTTGAGAAGTTATCGCATTGTCCAGCTAGTAAAATTCCATGTGCACCTTGCAGCACACTAATAATAATAATATTAATGGTTTCTTATATAGGCACAAGGAGAGCAATTTTGTGGGAGGGAAAAGTCGATCAAATCAACCTCAGCGCGAGACTGGTACTTTTTTTTATCAAACCTGTAAGGATGCAAAGGAAATTTGACCTCAGCAGGATTTAAACTCAGAATGTAAAGAGCTAAAATAAATGCTGCAAAGCATTTTTCCTGACATTCTAATGATACTGCCAATCCATCACTCTACTTAACCATAATATTATATTTGTATATTTATATGTATCTCCACCTGTAACTCAATAAAATTCACATTCAGAAAGCTAAACACAATGCATTTCCTATATCAATCTTGATACTACAATAAGATTGCTTTTAAATCACAAGTTTGTGCATACACACTGAACATTTATGTAACTATGTCCTAGATATATATTATCAAAATATCATTTTTATCTTTTATCACTTCCAGGTATCAGTTATCAACATAAACTGTAGAGTTTTTTTTATGCTAACTATAAACTTATCAAAATGCATATTTCTCAGCTTGTATGGTCGCTCATATATTCAGGATATATCAGTAATTCTAGTATATATGACATAACAATCTCAAAATGAAATACATTCAAATCTTTTGCCATCATTATTGATGGTACTAGTCTACTACTACTACTACTAATAATAATAATAATTGTTTCTACTTTTGGCACAAGGCCAGCAATTACCCAGGTTAGCTTAGCCTTTCATCTTTACGGGCTCGATGAAATAGAGCACCAGTAATGCACTGGGGTAATTACTATTGCTAGCCTTATGCCAAAAGTAGAAACAATTATCATTATTATTATTTTGTTCCCCTTCAGGATTGATCTTTAGTCAAGATAGCAGACCACATTCAGTGGTCTTTGATAACATGATGTTGTTTCCTACTTCTCAGTTTTTATTCAATACCTTTCGTATTATACCAACCATTCCAAGCAAACAAGGTTTCTGTAACATTTCCACTCTACGATTCAATTCTAGTTTTTCTAACAATTTATCTAATTGACTACTGGAGTCACTTCCACCTTTTTCATTTTCCACATTCTTGAAATTTCATATTTCAGATTGCCATAATTAGTTCACTTTTCTTCTTCTTTGTCTTCTATGTGAGTATCAAATGGACATGATAGATCAACTGACATCTTTTTAACTTTTCGATTACACTGATGTTTGGTCTATTATGATCCAGTCATTTATTGGTTTTTATGGGTAAATCCTGTAAAACATTGCAGTCTTCCGACTCCAATATTTTCTCCTGTTGATGCATGTACCATTTGTCTGCCTTGTCAAATCACCACTTCTCACACAGTTTCCAGTGGATTAATTTGGCCATATTATTATGTATCACCTTCTTATATTCGTTTCAAGCTAGTTTCGGACATTCTGAGATAATATGAGCCACTGTTTCAACTGCACCATCACACAATCAACACAGAAGAGATACGTCTTCTCCATACACTGCTTTTCTGATGTTATTCATGCAAATTGCCTGATCTTTTGCTGCAATTATTGTGCTCTCTGTTTCCTTTTCAAATACCCCTTTATTAGCCAATCCTACGATTTCATTCCTTTCACTTCATCTGTTGCTTTTCTGAACTGTCTGTGTAGTGTCTTGCCCTCATATTCAGTTTCATGTTCATTCTGTACCTCTTCTTTACTTTTGTCACCAGTGTTAGTTTCAAACAAATCTGCTCCACCCTCTTCCCTCAGTAACTTCTCTCGATGCACATAAATATTGTTCTAACACAATCTTAAACCTTGGACTCCATTTGCTCTTTTCATATATAATTAGTCCACATCTGCTTTTGAGTGATATGTGCTCCATAAATCCTCAGCAGCTTCCTTGTTTTGTGATCCAACTCTGCTTTCATCCAACTATGATGCCAGCACCATATCTAATGATATACAATGTTCTTGAATTGATAGCTGAAATACAGTCGAGTTTTGATTTAAATATTGTCCTCAATCATCATACATATTCTTTGTTTACATGATCTTCATCTCCTCCTGTTTTATACCATCCACTTCCAATATTATAAGATATCTATATCCACTTCCTTCTTCAATGCATTTCATCATGTTACTAATCATATTTCCTTCCTTCTGAACAACTTTCCTATCTTCCTAACCAGCACAGCACATTTTGACAATCCAAATTCCATTTTGATATCGCCTGCAAATATCCTAATGGCATTTACCAAGCTTCTATTTGATCTTCATTTTTTGCAAACAATTTAAGATCATCCAAGAAGAGATGATGATTTTCCCTATCTCCTCCAGTTCATAAGATATCTTTGTCTTTCTCAACATCAATGTCTGTGAAATCATCCCTACCACAAACAACAATGGTGACAAACTATCTCCTTGGAATATTCCCACGTCTTATCTTAACATTTCCTAACTTTCCATTACCAGCAACTAGTTGAGTTTTCCAGTTTCATGTTCTCCTTAATGAACTGTCTCATATTTATTGCCACTCCAAAAATTTCCATTGATCCTTCAATCCAACTTTGAGCCACCATATCATACACCTTGCAACTCCCAATGATGTTAATCTCCTCTTACAATTCTTCGCTATCATTTTCTTGATCACTAATTGATCCCTGGTGCCTTTATATCTTTTTTGCATCCTTTCTGCAATGAGTTTGTCTACTACAAATTTCTGTACAATTCTTCAGTTATTAAACCTGTTAATAGTTTCTATAACAGAGGTAGATAAGTGATCAGTCTAAAATTGGACACCATGTTCTTCTTTCCTCTTTCCTTCACACATGCTTTGCGGAATACAGTTACGGCCCTTTATGTTCTGAGTTTAAATCCCACTGAAGTCAGCTTTGCATTTCATTCTTACAGGGTCAACAAAATAAAGTACCAGTAATGCACATTTAATTGACTTTCCCTTCCCCAAAGATTGTTGGCCCTGTGCCTAAATCAGAAACCAATATTTAATATTTGATAAGATTGATATACTAATAGAAACTAAGAAAAAAGAAAGAAAAAGGGTGGTGGATTGGCAGAATCGGTGGAGAGGCGGACACCATGCTTTGCAACATAGAGTTACGGTTCTTTACAGTCTGAGTTTAAATCCCGCCGGGGTTAACTTTGCCTTTTATCTTTACAGGGTTGATAAAATAAAGCACCAGTAATGTACTGACTTTCTCCTCCTCAAATATTGATGGCCTTGGGCCTATAGTAGAAATCATTATTATTATTATTATCTCCACCCTATCACACATATGTACTAATACTATTACTCTCACTATTATTATCAGTAATACTACAAAATACTTTGTCCCCTACTACAGAAACACTTAATGAAACCATCATCGACAAAGCTGATGAAAGCTCTTTTAACTACAGTGACAGTTTAGAAAGATAATGGAGAATTCTAGCAAACATTTCCCTAATTATCTCAAAACAACACCTCCATTGCCACCACTACTACCAACAGTAAAACTGCTTACACTCCAACAACCAAAATTAACACTACAGAGACCAGATCTACCACAGCAGCAGTAAAACCATCACTGACAATAATATCAACAATGTCAACAACAATAATGATATTTTGAAGACTGGCTAACTTGCAGGAGTTGCAAAATCATTTGACTGGGAGTCTCTGGAAAATATACCTGCATTATCTGGAAGAGACCAGGAAAATCATCTACTCAGGTTGCAAGAGGACCACACTTTCCATACCATGACAACTCCTAATTGTCATGCAAGCCATGATATACCGATGTCTGTCTGTTAAAAGCTAACATTTGGAAATGATACCTTATGGAAAAATTGAAAAATATCTGAATCCCAAATGCAGTGGCATTGATTCTGTAACATGAGCAAGTCAATATGGGTGTATGAGAGTCAATTTCCACATAGAAGATCATGAAAAAAGACATGTTACTGTCACATGTAAGATCGGGATATTTGTTCTTTTCCCCATGTATTTGTGCCAAAGAGTTGTAAAAGTAAATATTGTAAAACTAAAATGCCATCAGAGCTGGATTTCTGGTGGGTGGTGAGTTGTGTGGTTCTAGAGGATTAAGATACAGTTAGATATCAAAAAAGTCCTGAAAGGAAAACTGGACAGGAATCATATTGGAGATGCTAATTCAGGTAAAACAAGAAACTCTAATCCTGATATCCAATCTATTCTAATCAATTTACCAAATTGTCAAAAATTGCAGGTTGTAACTAAGGGGAGAAATATTTTAAGTTACTTGTGTAAAAACACAAACCACCTAAAGGTCATTTTCCCACAACAAACCTTGCACTGTTGTAACACCACAGTAGTAGCCTCAACAAAAACAGCCCATCAGCAGCCCTGGCAGTATCAATAGAAAATTCAAACAAACCAAACCAAACCACAGCAGCAGCAGCAGGACTGAAACTGCCATTTCTACCTCTATTCCAACGATCACCACCATCACAAACAAAAGAAACCCTCCCTGTCCCATAAGGCAACCAAAATACACAAGTGACCACACACCACCACACACCTCTACCTGCTACCACAGATGTGGATATCCTACAAAGCAGTAGAGAAGACAAAGCGAGATAGAAATTTAGTTGGCCTAGACTGAAGATCAACAGATTGAACAGTGAAACAGAAAACCCAACACTTGATATATCACAAATACAACTAAAACAAAACCAACTATCACCAATACAATCACAAGCACAAAAGAAAACAAAAGAAAAAAAAAACAAATACAAGAACAAAATGAGCTGAGACACAAGCAACAAACATGTACACCAACACAAACCTCTTACATCAACTTCATTATCATTTGAAAGAGCAGCATTGAATTGATGGAGGAGGGTATTAACAGTAATAGAATAATTATGGAAGGAGAGGGCTTCAAATAATTCTTCTCCAAAACTCTGCCAAACTAACTACTAGTCCAAACAGACTCCATCTCACAGAAAACCCTGAAATATAATTTTCCATGTGATATAGTGCCTTTCCAAATTTATTAAAATTGAAAGACCATAGAGAGGTCCTTTATAGAACCTTACTCAAACAGTGAAAAGACTGGATCAACTGGAGGTTTCCTCTACCAAACATGGCTCCGATTAGAGCGGGAAGTGTAAATGTGTATGGCTTATAATTGGCTTGGGAGCAAGATCACTTACTCATTGATCTTACATCATTAGATGTAGATGTGGTAGTAATCAGTGGGACAAAAGTTTGGGAATACGTTTGTTTGCACTTATTTTTAAGAACCATTAGATTATATTTAACTTGTGGCCTGTCAGGATCAAATGGTGGAGTAGTGGTGTTATTCTAGAAGGGCTTGAATCGCAACATACAGATGATCTTCCTGGAACAGGGTGATAAATTGATGCTGTTGGATGTAAAGGGCAGTGCTTTCAGACTAGTGTCTGTCTAAACTTCTTTGGGTGTCTAAAAGCCTTTCTGGGAACAGCTTGCTTTTGGAGAATTGGAATTGCATTTAGAAACACATTAGGATGGGCCCATTTAAAAAAGGGGTGAAACAGCTTTACAAGCCTGCTCAGACGTTTCCAACTGTCAGACAGGTGGTACCTACCAGATTTCACAAATGTGCCAGTGGGGACATGGTGTAACCACAGTGGGTCAGCCAGATCATACATAGATAGAATTTTTGTTAGGTTAACAGCATAGAGTGTTCACAATTTCAACTGGGTAAAAGATATATATATATACAATCTAAAATCACAAGTAAATACATAACTGAGTGGCTTATATACTATATCACTTGTAGTAGTATCCTCAAATGGACATACTAATTTGCATATCATTAATTACCAACATGAGTGTTAATAATATGCAAATATGTATATCCAGTTCAAGATACTTCTATAAGTGGTTAGTGTATGAAAGCCTTTTGGTTATATATATTCTTGTGGTTGTTTAGACAATATACATAACTTCTGATGAAGACCTAATTAGGTCTGAAAATCGATTAAAGGTGTTTATCATTGTTTTCAATTTACAGGGAAATACGTATATTTGTCAGGTTTACATAACTATACACTATAAATCTGTAAATTTATATACACACAGTCTCAGTTACCTCTGTCCTGTATATATACATATATAACATCATACAATTTAGCTCCTTAGTGCACACCATAATATATATATTAATTAGCTACCAACACAAGTGATCTTAATAGGAAAATATGTATGTCCAATTTAGGATACTACTATAGGTGATAGGATATATACTCCCCTGGGTTACGTATTTCCTTGTGATTGTTTAGATGATATACATACCTTCTGATGAAGGCCCAACTAGGTCTGAAAATCGATTAAAGGTATTTATCATTCTTTTCAATATGCAGGGAAATATGTATATTTGGCATGTTTTGAAATAGCTATAAACTGAAAATGTGTAAATTTTTATAATTACAGTGTCAACTATGTCTATTCTGTAAATATATAGATATAATTTTATCATACTTCAGCTGTGTATTGTACAACATATATATATATATATATATATATATATATATATATATATATATAATATAAGTTAGTTCCACAACATATTAGCAAACCATCTTCAAGGACACGTGTTTCATCTAATGGATATTCAACGAGTTGAAAATCCATTAGGTTGAAACAGGTCACCTCGAAGATGGTTTACTATTATGTTGTGGAACTAACTTTATACCAAACTCATCCTATGGACTGAGTGCTCTACTTACTACAGATATAACTTCCCAGTGTTCAACCACACACTATATATATGTATATATAATTAGGATGTCAGAAAGAAGTTCTTACATAGTTTAATTTCTACAATGGTTTCAATACAAAACTTTTTTCAAACACAGAATTAGGCAAATGTAATCAAAATAATAGTATTAATGATAATAATTATAATAATAGAAACAAAAGGAATAGTGTATATACTCTACTAGTAGAGATACGGTTTCTAAAACGTCAACATGTCTTTTCCCACTGTACTTGCTTTTCTTTGATGCAGTTGTTTATTTTTGTGAAGATTTACAAACATTTTTAACCCTTTAGCATTTATATTACTCTATATTTACTATTATATTTTCATGGTAAAGGCTTTACCTCACATAACTAACTCACATGATATCAAATCTGAGATTTTGATATTATGTTGACAACAATACCTTAACATCAGTATAAGCGGCCAGTTACAACTGGTTTGACCAGAAAGAAGTGAGAGAATTTTGGCCGGATACGGCCAGTTTAAATGCTAAAGGGTTAAACGCTAACACTATTCCTCTTGTTTCTAATATTATATTTATTATCATTAATATATTTTGTTGTCATTACATTTGCCTAGTTTTGTGTCTGAAGAAAAGTTTTGTATCAAAACAATTGTAAGGATTAAAACATGTGATAACTTATTTCTGTTGCCTTAATTTGTTTTATATTGCTCTGTGTTAAAATTGCAACGTTTCTTCTATCCTATAAGAGTCTCTTCATTATATTTTTTTCTGTATAAACACATTGACCTTAAATATTCTGAATCGCAATTTCTCTTCAAGTAACTCTATATTTTTTCTTGTATATTATTGTTTTTTAAATAAATAGGAAAGAAAAACTATATACACATGTGTGTGCATATATATGTCTATGTATGTATATATATATATATATATATAACTGTAATGAGCCAGACAATTAGATTTCGTGCAAGATCGTCGTTTATGAGTGTGTATGAAAGATATACGATATGTTTATGGAAATAATCACATGGAAGCCTTGATATGAAAGAAAAAGTTTTTTTTTTTGTAGCCAACAAGAATGCCAAAGAGCTGTTTTGAGATTCGTTTATCTCACATCAGGGACATCATTTGAAACTAGAAATAGTTTTAGGATTCCAGCTCTAGCCACTAAAACTTCCAGAATCTTCTTGCATATCTTTCTTGTAATTATTTTGGCCTCTCCCTATAGCTTAACTGTCTCAATGGGTCAATCATAGCGGTTTAGTGTTGTTGGATTGCTTGTACTTCTCCAGTGAACACTATAAGATGACCATAGTTTAGAGCAATAGTCAAGAGAGCTGAGCACAAACATTCTCCACTGGGCCAGGTTTCCTAGTCCCATGTTCTGAATGTACTCAGAATCCACCCAACCTGCCATCTGCACATTGCTGCCATCTTGATAATATATCTCATAAAATGAAGATTTATTGCTCATATCAATTCCCATGTAACATACTGACTTTAATTATGAGTTGCATTCCCTCCTGGTTTAGAATACTACTGTGTTAGTATTAGTGAAGGGCTTGACATTTCCCTGCAATAAATAGCATGTTGTTTTCTTCAACCCATTTATACATTACATTTAAGTTTCCCTACATGAAAGTAGCACACAAGAATTCTTAATTACTGGTTCTACTTTTGTATTATCTACATAGGTAGTGAGGGCATGTCTGAGTAAGAGTCACCAGAAACATTAGTTCCTTGAATGACTTCACTCTCTATTAATATTTCTTTTGAGAATAGCATAGCTTCTCTCTACATATTGTGACACTGTGACATATCATTACATGATCTATATTATCAAAGTCCTTTGCAAAATCAAGTTATATATCATATCCACAATTGAGCAATTTAGCATAAATCTGTAAAATCTGTAAAATCTGTGTAAGGCAGCTTCTACCTGAACAAAAGGCATGCTGGATGTCAGTTAGAAAGTCATTCCCTCTAGGAACATGGTCAGTTTCCTGCTGATAATTCCTTCAATGATTTTGCTGATATGTGAGGTCATAAAAACAGATCTGTAATTTTCAGCATCTGCTCCTCTTTCTCAGGTGTTTACCATTTATAAAGAAGCTTAGACAGTAGTACAGTAGTTTTCCTTAGGCTTGCTTGCATGTTTTAAGGGGATTGCTGGGAACCTGTCAGGGCCAGTAGCTTAGTTTAGGCTCATTTCATCTCTTCATGCTTGTATGATGTTACCTCCCTTGTTGATGTGAAGTTGTCTGAATGTAGTTTAATAGGCTGTCTATGGGAATTCTACTTGGTTTGTCTGTTGGAAAGCATATAATCTTTTCATTTCTTGTATGCTGAATGAGCTTTTGTAGGTCATTTGCAGATTTATCACCAAATTGTTGAGTCTCCATCCTGGTTTTTCTCCTTTTATGTTGGCTGATTTTTGTTCCAGCTATTGTAAATTGTGCTTTATTGTTATCATCCGCACAAAGATTTTTTTTGTTAAATAGTAATTTTGCTAGATAAATACAGTACAAGTCATAGGATTATGGGATGGGTTGAAGAATAAAATATTTAAGCAGCTATTAATTTCTCTGCTGCTTATCTCATGGGAGATGTTGTTTTGCATTCATTGGCATTGTTGGTATTGTTGTTGTCATTGTAGGGGAAGGCTGTTGTTACGTTATGGAAAGTATTGTTCTTCATGTTGTTGTTAATATAGGTTGTATTGTTCTTGTCATTTATGTTGTTGTTATAGAAAGTGGTGTTATTATTTGTGTTATTATTATTATTGCCATTACTACTATTGCCATTGTTGTTATTTTTATTCCTTAGTCTCCATTTACATTTTGCAAAAGATTTTTCTATCTCAGTTAGGCATTTTATTGTATTTAACGTTTTGATATGTTGCATATTTTGATGGTAACTTGAGAACAGATATTTCTTCTGGACTTATTTGAGTTCTGTCATATATGTTGGTTTGGTTTTCTATGCGGAATTCTGCTATCAGTGGGACATCCGCCATATTTATTCCATCAATAGCATTTTTCTTTCATCGTTTCTTGTTCATGTTTTCTTTGTTTTAACAATGTTATTTTTTTGTTGAAATGTCTGTTGCATCTCTGTATGATATAATTGTATAAATTTTATAAATGCTTCTTTTTTTCTTCTGATGGAAGAGTTTTGACAACTAAATAACTATCCACTTACTAAACTAACTAAAAAATTGATTAGTTACCTGATTAATAATAAAACAAAAATGCAAGTCAACTGGTGCATGTGTTTTTATTGGCAGCATGGCTCTCCAAAATATAACAGTATCTCTTTCAACATATATTTTCACATTAAGAACTTTTCAAAATAAATACAAGTACAGTAAGTTTTAGCTAAACTAGCAAGATGTTGAAAAACACAGTTCTATTGTCAAAAAAAAAGCATAGCAACTCAACAAACTAACTTTATGAAAAAATGTGTCTCCTCTGGAGTTTACCAACACCATTAACTCCAACTCACTAAAAGCCAAGCCGAATAACTGAAATGAACATTACTTCAAAAGACACATAATAAAATCTACTGAGAACTAAACCAGTAGGAAAAACATAGATGCATCTTACTGTTTGAGGTAAATAAGATCACTACATCAACAGAAAAAATGGCATTCATAAAAATTACACAAGAATACAACTACTAACAATACGGCCACACACTATTTAGATTGGTACTTTATTTTATCAATCTCAATATGTTGAAAGATAACGATGCTGATAACCTGCTGCCTATATGCAATGAAGTTTGCTCGGGCCAGACTTTGTGAAATGATACCAAACCAGGGTAAAGAAAAGCAGCTGACAAAGTTAATTTGAAATCCTTTCATCAGAACCTTAAAAAGATTTTTGGTCTTATTTCAAAAGGTTTATCTCCAGTCCTTTCTCTAAACAATGAATTATTAACTGACAAGTGTGATATAATGAAATGGCAGGCTGAACGGTTCTCAAGTGTTCTCAATAGAGACTCAAACATTATATGGATACTATTAACAATAATTTGCAGCAGCCTGTATTGCAATACCTGTCAAACAATCCTCTTTCAGAAATTAAAACTGCCATCAGACAATTGTCCAATGGCCAAACTCCATCTGATGATAGTCTCGCAGCTGAAGTATACAAGCATAGGGATCAAACTTTGGTGATAAAACTCTTGAGTTATTAACATGTGTATGGGAGAGAGATTCTGTACCATGGCAGTTTAAAGATGTTTCACTTATATGCATTTACAAAAACAAGGGTAATAGATGTGTTTGTGACAGCCATAGATGAATATCTCTTTGGCGGTGTAGGAAATATACTTGATCAAGTTATCCTGAACTGCCTAAATTTTTCACTGGCAAAATCTATGATACCTGAGGCATAGATTGGAATGAGGCACTGTTGATACAGTGTTTCCTCTGCAGGAAAAAATCTATGGAATATGGAAGGGAAATTTTTATCACCTTCATTGACCTTACCAAGGCATTTGATACTGTCATGTGATGCCTTGTGGATTGTCCTTCAAAAACTCGGTATACCAAAGAAAATGCTTAAACATCATAATTGTTTCTACTTTAGGCACAAGGCCAGCAATTACCCAGTGCATTACTGGTACTTTATTTTATCGACCCCGTAAGGATGAAAGGCAAAGTCAACCTCGGCGGGATTTGAACTCAGATCGTAAAGGGACGTAACTATGCTGGAAAGCATGGCGTCCGACCCTCTACCGATACTGCCAATCCACCACCTAATGTCCTTCCATTATGGAATGAAAGCATTTGTTAACTCTGATGGTGACTGCTTAGAGACTTTTGATGTAACCGATGGGACCAAACAAGAATGTGTTTTAGCTCCTCTTCACTTTGTTTCTATCAGTGATGCTGGAGCAGGCTTTTCAAAATATTAATGAGGGAGTTTCTTTTGAGTTTTGAACAAAAGGAATTCTCTACAACCAGCAACAGTTTAACCCTTTAGCATTTAAACCGGCTATATCCAGCCAGAATTCTCTCACCTCTTTCTGTTCTGGCTTTAACCGACCGCTCATACTGATGTTAAGGTATTGTTCTGAAAATAAATGATATCAAATAATTATGTGAGGTAAAGCCTTTACCATGAAAATACAATAGTATATATATAGAGTAATACTAAAGGGTTAAAGCAAAAACAAAGACTTTGTCCAAGTAGCCCATGATCTTCTGATTGAAGATGATCATGCTTTTGTGGCCCATAACTTGATAGACATGCAAACTATTCTGAATGTTTTTGCAGATGCATGTAAAGCCTTACAATCAGCATAAAAAAGTCTGAGCTCCTTTATTAGCCTATCCCCAAGCAACTGCCACCTGCTCTACCAACAGTTTTTGGGCATGGCAAACAACTTAAGACAACTGATATTTTCACCTATCTTGGCTCAGTCAGAACTAGTGATGCAAAAATGGAAGTAAAGAAACAAAGTGAAAAGGTCAGCTCTATGTTTGGTAAATTGCATCACAGGATATGAAATTGTAGTGATGTGTCTTTGAGGGTGAAGGTTGAAGTTTATAAAGCTATTGTGCTCACCACACTTCTTTACGGTGCTGAGGCATGGACCATGTATGGCAAACACATTATTTCACATGCGATGTTTATGAAGAATCTGTAGCATGAATTGGTCTGGCAGGGTCAGAAACAGTGAGGCCCTTAAACACTGCAGTATCACTGGTATGGAGGCAATCTTAAACAAAATAAACCTGAGATGAGCTGGCCACCTGCTGAGAATGAATGAATCACTTTTGCCAGAGCTGCTCTTTTTTTGTAAATTAATAAATGCAAAAGACCAAGCAGGTCGCCCCCTCCTCAAGCTGAAGGACTACATAAAGCATTATGGTGTGCATATTGAATCATGGGAGAGAAAGACTGTGGATTGTCATGGATGGAGGTCAACTTGCTTCAGCATGATTGCAGATTGTGAGGTCAGCAGATGGGAGTATCAGGATTGGTTACATGTGGACCTAAAATTATGTCTCAGGAAGAGGGATAGGGTTTCAGGGTGCACATAATGCATAATCATTTCAGGACTCTCATCTGTTGTCCTCTGTGGTAATTTTGCCAATTTTGGCAATAATAACTATCTCTACTTTAGGCACAAGGCCAGCAATTACCCAGTGCATTACTGGTACTTTATTTTATCGACCCCGTAAGGGTCGATAAAATAAAGTACCAGTAATGCATTGGGTAATTGCTGGCCTTGTGCCTAAAGTAGAGACAGTTATTATTGCCACAATTGGCAAAATTACCATACCCAAATATAACAATATATATATATATATTTCTTCAATAATAACACATGCCACATTCGATTTTCACTTCAGCTTTATACTTAGTAGTTAGTTATTTGGTCAAAGCTCTTTCATCACACGTTCTGCAATCTCTTCAATGACATTTGTTCTTCTCTATGCCTCCTCTAACTAACAACTAATAATAAAGCTAAAAGAAAAATCAAATAATATGTGTGTTTTTATTGGCCAATTGACCATGCGCAAATATAAAAATATCTGTTTCAACATGCGATTTCACATCTTGCAAATGAAATACATAAACATATATATCATCATCAACATTTTTACATTTGTTTTTCTATGCTAGAATTGGTTGGATTGGATCCTTCTCAGTACAGCATCACTCAACTCATTGCATTCCTTCGTTATCTACTAAGGATTTCCTTCCATTAGGATTTCCTGGCACTTCTTTACCCAGTGATTATCATCCATGCACATCACATGTCTGTACCAATGCAGTCTTCTCTCTTACACACAACTTCAGATTCCCCTTAAATGCAGCCCCACCACCACCACTACCAGTTCATCTATACTCTGCCTATATCTCATATATTGCACATTCAACAAAGCATGCTGCTTCACTTCTCTCTCGCTTATGTTGATACTTTGCAGTCTCTGCTTATGTTTCACTACTATGCAACATCACACTTTGCACACAGGCATTATGCAGCTGTCTTTTTGTACATAGGACGAAACCTTTTGTTGCTGACAATGGAGGTAGCTCTCTAAACTTCTTCCATCATATTTTTATTCTAGCTATTATGTTTGTAGAGCACTCTCTCCCGCTAATAATTATGTACCTAGTTAGAAGAAGCTATCAACCACTTGGATTCTTCATGTGATTGGAAAAGGTTTATATCACTGATGCTCATCCCATCGATTACGGCTGTTAGTACCAAGATTTAGGTTGTGTACATTGTATAGAGCCTACTCCTTTTCTGTATATCAAGCTGAGCCATTTCCTTCGTGAGATCAGGGTGCTGGCTTCTTTCCTGCTTACCAACACTTTTTTCTTTTTTCTTTTTCTTTCCCTTAGTTTACTCTCATTCTTTTTTATTGTAAATTCTGTTTCCATAGTCAGAATTTATTCCCTAGTTCTTTTATGGATTCAGCTAAGGACTAGATCATCTGCAGAAAGAAGTTCCCGTGGACAGCCAACCTTTAACTCCTTTGTTATGGCCTGGATAACTGTGATGAACAACAGTGGTCTGAGAACTGAACCCTGATGTACTTCTTCATGTACCTTGAATTCCTCACTGAACTTACTTCCTACTCTCACTTTACTGACAGTGCCTCCGTACATGTCTCTCACTGCTCTGACAACTCATTCTTCTATATCTAATTTTCTGAAGGACCACCAGATAACAGATTGTGGTACTTTGTCAAAGGGCTTTTCTAGATCAACAAAATCTAAATATAGCTACTTCTCTTGTAGTTGTCTCACTAGAAAGAGGACATCTGTGGTACTTTTCTCAGGCATGAAACTGCATCTCGTCTATTTGACTCTTTCCCTAATTAGCTGTGCTAGAACTCTCTCTGTCACTTTCATAACTTGGTCCATTAGTTTAATTCTTTTGTAGTTGCTCCTTTCTAGAGCATCACCTTTGCCCTTGTAACATATGGCAGCATGGAAAAATGGACATTAAATGGAGATGATGATGATGATGATGACTATTTTTATCCCCTTTATTGCTTCTGTGACACCATAGCTGTCAATTTCAATAGCTGGTCCTTCCGTTGGGTAAGTTGGGTGTAGTCACTTCTCATCCTATTTATTCTCTACATTCATCAGCCTCTCATAGTAACATTTCCAGGTTTCTTTCATTTGAGCCTCAATATATACCTGATATATATATTATAATATTCATTATTTTATGCCCACTTTCAATGTTCATGAGTTACACTGGCTATTCTTATTCAAAATTACTGCCTCCCTAGAAGGGTCAGAGGATCACATTTCACTTGTATGTTCCAATTTTTTAGCATGGTTTCTAGAGTAGGATGTCCTTCCTTAACACCAACAATTTACAGAATGTTATGGATGCATTTATCCAACCACTAACGCTAAAGAGATTCTCTTGTCCTCAATAACATAAAAGAATCCTCTCTATCCTGCATCGTCTCTGTTCACTCACCAACCACTTTACAGAATCAACTAGCTGCATTTGATCATGTCACAAAGAATAGAGACATTGTCTTGATCTTTGCAAGGCTAACGAGTCCTTTCCATTCTATATAATCTCTGTTCTTTCAAAGCCAACATGATTAGGAATGTAAATAGAAGAGGCATGAGGAACAAATCGGGAAAATTTGAGAAGGTATGAATATGTGGTGGAATGGTAGTGAAGAGAAAAGAGAGAGAAGCTGGAAGTTGGTTGTGAGTAGGAGATTGACTAGAAAACAGCATGAGCAACACAATGAGGTAGCAATATGGATGTGCCATAGTAGAAGAGAGAACAACAGAAAAGTGTGATGGTAAATGAGAGTGGAAGATGTCAGCTAAGTGTTTCATGGTGGAGAGAGAATGGTGGTTAGTAGTGGAGAGTGGTACAGAATATAGTCTCAAGTGATGGGTGTCAACAGATATGAGAAATGGTAAATGAGAATAATAAATGTATTCACATTTATAGATAAATCGAAATAAACATTCAAATAAACACACACAGAACACATGAAATCAAAATCAGTTCATATTTATATTGAATATTTAGTATTTTTAGATTGAACAAAATTAGTTGACTGGTTGATTTGTAGTTCAATTCTGAATATAGTGAACTTTGTCACTCATGATTAACTGAAATTAATTATGTTCCCTATTAATTGATACAGACATGTTTCTTTCTCTCTCACCCTCCCTCTTTCTCTCCCTCTCTTTCCCTCATTCTCTCACTCTTCTGCTCGTCCTCCTCTTACTCACTCTCTCTCTCTCCCTTCCTCTTTATCTTCTCCTCCCTCTCTCTATTTCTGTTGTCCTTTAGGTCAACTCTAATTAAGCTGACCTATGGTCAAAGGTATTCCAGACATGAATATTCTCTCTTTTTAGACATGCTTAGGTCAATATTATCTAATCTGACATCAGGATGTATTTAAGGAAGATTTGGCTGCTCTTTCTAACAGCTTGTAATCCTAAAGAGACTTCTTTATTGGCTTGTTTCTTTCTCCCTCCCCTCCCTCTACCTTCAATTTCTCTATGTTTTACTTTAGACTGTTTTTCTCACAACTCTCATATGGTGCTTACATTAAACAGTAAGAATATCATAATGGTTTTATTTTGAAATAATATCAAATTAAATTTCTTTCCTGTGATGTAAAGAAGTAATTTAAATGTTTGTCTCAATCATTATAAGAATAGAATATGTAAATATCGTCGCTAAATTAACAGAGGTCATGCATGCTATTACAATTTGCATGATAATTAGCTAAGTCTATTAAACTACCTAACGAACACATCTATTCTCAGACTACTCATTAATTATTATGCATGTATGCATTCCAAACGACAAATGGTCAGGCAATTTTGTTAGAACTTAATGTTATTTCCAATGTGTATTATGAAAATTGTTCTTCATTTCTCACCAGTTATAGAATCTATAAAAAATGTATCATCTTTACCACTCTTTTCTTATTATTTTCTTCTTTAATAAGTGGATTGGCAGCATTGGTAGAGCGTCGATCACCATACTTCGCAGCATAGAGTTACGGCCCATTACGTCTTGAGTTCAATATTTGCCCAGGTTAGCTTTGCCTTTCATCCTTATGGAGTTGATAAATAAAGCACCAGTGATGCACTGGGGCCAATTTAATCAACTTTCCCCTTCCCAAAAAATTGCTGGCCTTGTGCCTAAAGTAGAAACAATTATTCTTTAACAGTTTCAGGCATTGGTCAAAATCTTCAAAGAATTTTAGTAAGACTACATCACCCCTGTACTTTATCCTCAACGTCATAAGAGGTGAAAGGCAAAGTTGATTTTAATGTAAAAGGACATATTGTGAAGTGTTTATGTTCAATACATTTATTTTTCTCATCCCATGCTGATAAATAGACACACACGCACACACATGCATCTCTCTCTATCTCACTTGCTACCGCAACTGCCTCTCTTTCTCCCCCCTTTCTCTCTCTATCTCTGTTGCCTCTCCTACTCTATCCTTCTTTCTATCTCCCATGCATCTCTCTATCTTTCTCTAGTCTATAGGAAGAGTGAGGGACAAGAAAAACAGTTGCAGCCTGGGAGCCATTGTTAAAATTATACAAGCTATGCAAGTATTCAAGGGAGATTTCCCAGGCCCAAGAAAAAAAAGGCAGACCACTAAGGAGATGGGAGGACCTGAAACTGTTGCTTTTGATATGCGAATGACTGGTACAAAGTGAGGTCAAATGCAGGCAATAAACACTTACTATTGTTCAGCAAAGCAGCTGCATAGCTCTACACATAAATCTTCATCATTAATGGCAGACACCATGCTTTTCAGCATAGAGTTATGGCCCTTTGCGTTCTGAGTTCAAATCCCGCTGAAGTTAGCTTTGCCTTTCATCCTTACCAGGTTGATAAATAAAGCACCAGTAATGCACTGGGGTCGATTTAATCAACTCTTCCATCTCCCTTCAAATTGCTGGCCTTGTGCCTATAGTAGAAACAATTATCATCATTATATATATATATTGGTTCAAATCCCGCCGAGGTTGACTTTGCCTTTCATCCTTACGTGGTCGATAAAATAAAGTACCAGTAATGCACTGGGTAATTGCTGGTCTTGTGCCAAAAGTAGAAACAATTATATATATATATATGTATATCTATAATAGTTAATATCTTTGAAGATATTAACTATAATATTTCAGCTCTGTACCATTCATAGAGTGCTCAATTCCCTTCATCTGTTCATCAGAACCTTTCAACACTATATATGTGTGTGTATGTGTGTGTGTGTGTGTGTGTGTGTGTGTGTGTGTGTGTGTGTGTGTGTGTGTGTTGAACAATGAAAAGATGAACTTTAGTGCTTAATCATTTCACTGTTTTATGATCATTTCAGAAAGTTGATTGATCATGATAAATCGATATAGTGACTAATCGATAGTAGTTATGTAACTTTTCTATATTATGTCTTGATAGTATAGATCCATCACATCGTCTTCAATAACAATATAAGATATATAGAGAGGTTGAAATACATTAATTTGATAGTGGGACCTAGAATAAATAAAAAAATTCACAAAGATGAAAAATATAAGTAAAAAAATGAATAAAAAAATAAATACAAATAAATAATATTAAAAGAAATGAGAAAAAGTTAGAAATTTGAAGATAATGAAAGTTGTTTATCGTAAAGGAATCTCTTGAAAGAATAAAAAGAATAAATAAATAGATAAAAGCTTTGACTGTTTATTACTTCACATTGGCTCTATCTTTCATAAGGTTAATTTTTATTGCCTTATCAAGTTCTAAGACATTGTATTGGCATCCAACTTCACTTAATATATAGTTGAAGCCTTCCCATATATACACACATACACAACCCATATTTATTTTATGTTGCTTCTCTAATTCCTTTAAGTATTAACCTTTTAACAATTAAACCAGCTGTATCCGACCAGAATTCTCTCACCACTTTCTGTTTAAATTGGCTATAACCAGCTGCTCATACTGTTGTTAAGGTATTGCTCTCAAAATAAATAACATCAAAATCTCATAGATTTGATATTATGTGAGATAATTATGTAAGGTAAAGCCTTTACCATGAAAATACAATAGTAAATATAGAATAATGTAAATGCTAAAGGGTTAAGGAAGTGTAGGTGTTAAAATCCAGTTTGTAAACATTTTGGGTTTTGTCAGCTAGAATATATATGTAAACCAGGTTGTTAATGTTCTTTATAGATTCATTAAGGCTGTTTAAGGGTTAGCATAGTGAGAGAGTATCTTAAATTTGATTTTCTTAATTTTTATTAAGTGCCATTCAAAGTTGTCCTGCAATGTGTTGTGTGGTAGTTTTTTAGTATGTATTCTTTTTATGTTGTTTAATCTTTTTGTAATCAAAATAAAATGTTCTCTGCCTAATGAAAAAGTTTGTACTAATTAGTAATTTTCTCCCAAACAACCAATCAAAACAAAGTAAAATTGACCACCACAAATGAATGAGAACAGATATATATTTTTTTTTTAATGCTGCATTGGACTCATTCCATCATTCTATCTGATGGGCTTTTGATTCTAGAGTCGAGCCCAATAAATAGAGATTGAACCTTGAGCTGATCAATTGTGAAACTTGTGTCACACCTGAATAAATGTAATGAAAGTTAGACTCTTCATTATTATGATCCCGCCAAGGTTAACTTTGTCTTTCATCCTTATGGGGTCGATAAAATAAAGTACCAGTAATGTACTGAGATAATTGCTGGCCTTGTACCAAAAGTAGAAACGATTATTATGTATTTATATATGCATATGTATTTGTATGTATATATGTGTATGTGAACTGAAAAGACTGTTGAACGCTCATATATCAAATTGACGGGAGAGTCCATCATGTGTCTATATCATCATCATCATCATCATTTCACGTCTGCTTATCCCTGCTTGCAAGGATGGGACGGGTCTTATTCAGCACAGTATCTCTCCACTTGTCACGGTCCTTCGTCATCTCCACTGTGAGCTTCAGCGATCTGAGGTCTGTTCTCACCACCTCCGCCCATGTTTTTCGTGGTCTACCTCTACCACGTCTTCCTTCAACTGGCATTTCCTAGCACTTCTTCACCCATCGGTCATCCTCCATGTGCATCACATGTCCATACCACCGCAGTCTCCTCTCTCGCACAGTCTATCCCTCTCAGACACAGTTTCTCTCTCAACACATCCATGCTGGGTCGTTCACGCACATTGACATTGCACATCCAACGGAGCATGCTTGCCTCATTTCTCTCCAGCCATCGCATATCCTCTGCAGTTGCTGCCCAAGTCTCACTACCATGCAGCATCGCGCTCCTCACACAGGCAGGATATAACCGGCCTTTTGAACGCAGGGAGAAACCCTTCTTCGTCAACAGAGGAAGCAGCTCCCTAAACTTCTTCCAACCCGTCCTTATTCTAGATACTATGGCCTCGGAACACCCCCCTCCCATGCTATATATATATATTTATATATATATGTGTGTATGTATATCCACCATCATTTGACTAGCTGTCTGGCAAACATGGCCCTGTGCTCCCACCTTTTTCCTTTTCCCTTCTACTTACACAAACCAATACATATCCTCCTACATCATGAATCTCAATTTGCTACTCTGCAAACCATTTAATGACTGCTTGGGGCAGACATGGACTCTGCAAGCCATAGTGAAGGCAATCCATCTAGGAGAACAGTGACTCCAATTAAAAACAACTGCTCAGGGCAGATGTGAACCCCATAAGTCATAGTGAAGCCAACCCTCCAAGGACAGCAGTGACTTTGATATAAAAACGGCTGCACAGGGCAGACGTAGGTTCCGTAAAACAGTGAATGCCAATCCTCTATGATAGTTGACACTCCAAATAAAAAACTGATACAAAATGAAAAAGACTCTTAAGTCTGTTAAGACAATCCCTCTAGTGCTGGTGGCATGAACAATGTGCTCCGTCCATACTGTAAAGTGGTTGGCAATAAGGAGTGCATCCAGCCAATAAAACCCAGCCAAAATTAGGAAAAGCACGACCAATATGATTTCCACTAGTTTTGAACACAGGGCTAACACTAGTAATGTTAGTGCAGTGCACGGTAGTGGGATAGCTAGAGTAGGCATGTGCGAGAACCCCTCAATCATAATCAAGCAATTGCACAAACACTTTTCCTTTCAGGTATATAGAACCTCTACCCAAAGAAGTAGCAACAATTATCAAGGTACGAATCTCAAGACTGCCACCTTCAATGTTGGTACCCTTAAAGGCAGATCAGGTGAAATTGTGGAACTTTTAGAGAGAAGAAGAGTAGATGTATGCTGTGTACAAAAAGTGAGATTGAGGGGTGACTCAGTGAGACTAATCACGTGCAAGCAACTTAGATATAAACTCTACTGGATAGGAAATTAAAATGGGGTAGGAGGTGTAGGCATCCTACTAGCTGAGAAATAGATAGATAGAGTAATAGAGGTAATTAGAGTAAGTGACAGAATCATCAAGCTTAGATTAACTGTTGGAAATACACTGTTCACAATCACATCTACCTATGGTCTGCAGGCAGACTGGGTAAAGAACAAAAGGACAGGTTCTATGAGGAAATTTTGAAGACAACTTCAGGTATTGAGGAAAATGGCCTCATCATCCTGGCAGGTGGTTTTAATGGATATGTGGGACAGTACCAGGATAGATTCAGGGGAGATTGTGACGGCAAAGGTTATGGCTCAAGGAATAAAGAAGGGCTGAGACTCCTAGAATTCTGTGATGCAAATAAACTAACCATCTGCAACACAAATTTCAGGAAAGCAGCCAACCACCTGATTTCATATCAATCTGATGAACACATAAACCAAGTTGATTACTTACTTGTTAGGCAACAAAACAAACAGACTATAATAAATACTAAGTCTTTCCCTGAAGAAGAATGCACTGCCCAGCACGAGTTAGTTATTAGTGACATCAAAATAAACAAAAGACAGAACAAGACAGGCAGGAAAATAAGGAGACGGAGGGTGTGGAAGTTAAAGGACCTCTCGGTTAAATATAGGTTTATAAAGGCACTACAGGATGCACTTGATAAGAGGGATGATGGGCTAGATACATACAACGTAGAGGACAAGTGGAAATCTTACGCAACAACCTTTTGTGTACTGACAAGACTTGGGCCTGGAGTAAAGCACCCGCCAAACAGAGGTTCAGCTGATGGTGGAACAGCAGAGTAGTTGTAGCCATTAAAGCCAAGAGACAGGCATGAAAAGACTAGAAAAATAGGAGCAGTAGAGACTAGTTCCTAGTAGATAAGAAAGATGCTAGGTGACAGGTACACTACCCTCAAATCACCCAAAGGAAGGACCAGCTATTGAAATTGATAGTTTTTGACCACCAGAAATAGTTGCTGAGATGCTAAAAGCATCAGGAAAGGTAAGAGACAAAATTGTAACCCATATAGTAAATAAAGTAATACATGACAGTCATTCCCAATGACTGGTATAGCAGTACAATCATAAATTGATACACGGGCAAAGGTGATGCTCTAGAAAGGAGCAACTATAGAGGAATAAAATATATGGACGAAGTTATGAAAGCGATAGAAAGAGTTATAGTGCAACTAATTAAAGAAAGAGTCAAAATAGATGAGATGCAGTTTGGATTCAAGCCTGGGAAAAATAGTGAGGCAACTACAAGAGACATATCTAACCAAAAATAAATCACTATATATAGCTTTTGTTGATCTAGAAAAGGCCTTTGACAGAGTACCACAATCTATTATCCAGTGGTCCTTAAGTAAATTAAGTGTAGAAGAATGGCTTGTGAGAGCACTGCAAGCTATGTACAAAGGAGCTGTCAGTAAAGTGAGAGTAGGAAATGAGTTTAGCTAGGAATTCAAGGTACAGGTAGGAGTTCATCAAGGTTCAGTTCTTAGCCAATTGCTGTTCATCACAATTCTTCAGGCCATAACAGAGGAGTTTAAAACGGGTTGCCTATGGGAACTTCTCTATGCAGATGATTTGGTCCTTATAGCTGAAAACAAAAAGAAAGAGCTAGAAAATAAATTCCGATTATGGAAACTGAATTTGGAATCAAAAGCCTGAGAGTAAACTTTGTTTGTTGAAGATGCACTGGAAAAAGTGAGAGGAAGAATGCTAATGATATAAACCTTTTCCAGTCACAGGAAGGATCCATAAATGTGAGTGATAGCTTTTCCTATCTAGGTGACCTAATTAGCAGCAGAGGAGTGTGCACTGAGAGTATAATAGCTAGAATAAGGATAGGATGGAAGAAGTTTAGAGAACTGCTCCCCCTGACAACAAAAGGTTTCTTCCTATGTACAAAAGGAAGGCTGTATGATGCCTGTGTGCTGTGCACAATGCTGCATGATAGGGAAATATGGGCTGTGACATGTGGACATGTGTAGACTAGAGAGAAATGGAGCAACTATGTTTCATTGGATGTGCAATTTAAATGTGAGAGAAAGACAGAGCTTGTAAGAGCTGAGGGAGAAGCTAGGCTTAAGAGGAATCTGAGATGGTGTGCAAGAGAGAAGATTGCATTGATATGGACATGTGATGTGCATGGACAATGACCGATAAGTGAAGAAATGCCAGAAAATCCCAGTGGAAGACAGCTGCAGTAGAGGATGACCAAGAAAGACCTGGGCAGAGGTTGTGAGAATGATCCTCAAATCGCTAAGACTGGCAGAGATGACATGTTGAGTAGGATTCCTCCAACCCATGCAAGTATGGAAAAGCAGATGTAAAAACGATGATGACGATATATATATATATATATATATATATATATAGTTTAACCCCGATGGCAGAGCTATTACCCACTCTACTATCCTAAGTATCGAGTACTTTGGTGCGTTATGGTCCATCTGGTTCCTTACCACACCTCCGTTATATATATATATTTACACATACATGCATATATGTATATATATAGATAGATATATATACACACATGTATATGTGTATATATGTATATATATATATATATATATATATATATATATATATATATATATATATATATATATATATACATACATATACATACACCTGCATGTGTATATATTTTTTCCTGTCTTTTTTCCTATACTTGAAGAGAAATTGTGATTAAAAAATGTTTAGCTCAATGTGTTTTTACAGATAGAAATATAATGAGGAGACTATTATAGGGTAGAGGAAGATTTCAAATTAAATACAGAGCATATAAAACAAATTATAAATATCGTACAGCTCATGCCAGTGTGCAAATTGGATATAGAATGATGATATGAAACTATTCAGGAAAAATTTATATTTTTGGAGAAGACTAACCTAATCAATGAAATGTCTCATTACATAATCATCATCACCATCATTTTTCATACTTGCATCATCATCATCATCATCACCGATTAACGCCCATTTTTTACTCTGGCATGGGTTAGATGAGCTGTTCTGTTGTGAGACAAGCCAATTTGGATGTTTGTATTGGGACATAGGATGGAATTTCTATATATTCCTTTTCTGCACACTTTGCAAGGCCATTTCCCAGAGGAAATCTGGACCCTGTTTTCCTTTCTACATACTAGATCATCCATTGTAGATGGGGTGTCCAATGGTTGGTGCAGGAACAGAGTGAAATATTCATTAAAAACAACAGCAGAAGGCTGGACTGGAAACTTTATAATTTTAATTCTGCAAAAACACTCTACATATTTCAATGGCCCAGCTTCATCATTGGAATATGATGCAAAACCCAGGTGATTTCATCAGGTGTTAATTGCAGAATTAGTTATATAAGAGGGGATGGCCTGCCATTACAATAATATGGAATCGGCGATCCATCCCCAAATCAAAATTGGTCCTCTGTTTTCTATTTTCTCTTTGTGTTCACTAAAATCCTGTTCTCTTATATAACTAATTCTGCAATTCAAACCTGATGAAATCACCTGGGTCTTGCATCATATTCAAATGATGAACCTGGGCTATTGAAATATGTATAGTGTTTTCACAGAATTAAGATTATAAAGTTTCCAGTCTGAACTTCTGTTGTTGTTTTTAATGAATACATACATATATATAAACCCATGCTAGCATGGAAAAATGGATGTTACATGGTGATGATGATGATGATATACAGAGAGATAAAGAGAGGGAAATTTTATTGGCAATATATTACTAGTAATACCTACCATTCTGAGAAAGCGAACTTTATACAAACACACACTCAACAAGTTTCCGCAGTTTCTGTCAACCAGAATTTGCTGACAAGACTTTATTTGACCCTATGCTATGGTAAATGATACCTTCCCTAGGGGCTGCACAGTGGAATGGAACAAGGAAACACATAGATATGAAATTAACTTCCTAATTTACCACAAAACCATGCCTACACCTATATGTTATGCAACATTTTAATGACATGTTGTTGCTAATCATGCTATAACATTTCATAGAACATTGTTCTAATGTAATTAGTTTTGTTTCTTTTGAAGTTTAATTAATATTCTAAAATAATTAACATTGTTTAATAGTAAATCGATTGTTTTATTGTTCACTGATAGATTTTTCACAATAAAATTAGAATTTTTCTCTTCGAGAAACTGCATCCCTCTCATAATATCTCTCTCTTTCTTTATCTCATTCACATTCTTTTTTAAATACCTCTCTCTTGCTCACTATCTATCTCATGCAGATCTCTCTCTCTTGCTCTCTCTCTCTTTCCTCATTGCTGCCTCCTGCTTTTTCCTCTTTCATTTTGTCTTTCTCTCCCTTTTTCTCTTTCTCTTCTCTTTCCTCCTCTCTCCCGTTTCCTCCTATATACAGAAGATATATTTGTGTATAAAACACACAAATATTTCTTTTCTCACACTACGCCTCTCTGACTCCCTCTGTTTCTATCTTTTCTATCTCAATCCATTTCATTCTCTCTCTTTGTTTCCTGTCTCTTTCTTTGTCACTTTCTCTCACTTTCTATCACACACACACACACACAATGAAAACAAATACAAAATTTCATTTCATAAATCATTAAGCAATTTAATTTAATTTTCTAGAGATATACTTTCAAAAATGGCGACAAGAGAGATTGCTTCAATTATAGAGATACTCATTGTTAAGCCTCTCTGGTAAAGTCTATGTAGTGGAAAAGAGATGTAAGGGATTGTAGCTGATGAACAGTATGGTTTACACCCCGGTTGCAGCACAGCCAACCAAATATTCACATTGCAGCAGATCTTTGAGAAATCATGGGAGAAATGCCTAGAGGTGCATTTTTGCTTCCATGGGACCTGCTGTAGAAGGTTCTGCAGGAGTATGGGATCGATGGTCAGCTTCTTGTTGCTTTGATGTCTCTATATGAATGTCTGAGTATTAGTTTTCAGATAAATGGTGCTAAATCAAAACCCTTCAATGCGGGAGTTAGACTCCACCTTCGGTGCATACTGTCACCTCTCCTGTTCATAATCTTCATGATCAGGATTGATATTCACAGCCACGTTGGAAATGGTATCAAGACTGGTGGCTGAAATTTGATCTCTGACAAGCACTTGATAAGTTTGATACAAATTGCTGCACAACTGGAAGACTGAGACACTCCTCCTCTCAAAGAAGCTTGAGCAGTGCACTCTACTCTGTGTGAAGCAGGAAAAGATGTTAAAGTGTCTCAGTGTTGATAGAGGGCAGCAGGCAGAATTAAGTGAAATAATTGCAATAATGCACCAGCTTCAGCATTCGGTAATTAGAAGGGAAGTAGGTGTTAAAGTCAAAATTGCTATCATCAATTTAGTATTCATGTCAACTCTTACCTATGGGCATGAATCTTGGGTAATGACCGTAAGAATATGATTGTGAAAACAAGCAGTGAAGGGAATGTTTGAGGACTCCACCCTCCCTCACAACTCTCAGGAATAAGTAGGCAAAAGAAGAGATATATGATTTTCATAAAATGATATATGATATCTGAGGTCATCTGTATATTTGTTTTCAAACTTCTATAATAATAAAAAAAAAAAGGCATGACTAAGTGATTTGCCTCACAACCACATGGTTTCTGTTTCAACCCCACTGTGTGGCACCTTGAATGTGTGTCTTTTACTATAGCCTCAAATTAATAGACCGAATTTATGTGGAAACCACTCAAATAGATATTTGTATGTAAACTAGTTTTGTTTCTCTATTTCTCCAGACATAGAAGTTCAACAATAGATAAAATAGACTTTAAAAAAAATAAGTATTGGTGTTGATATGATTGGTTAAATCCAAGTAAAAGAGTAATAATATTGTAGAAGACATGTATAACACCATTCATAGCTTGTTGATTAAAATAACTTGGTAACTAACATCAAATAAATCTAACATTGGTTGATATAGATTGAAACTAAATAGTTCCATTGTGGGTTATTTTAGCTGTTTTGGATCACATTATGAAGGTAATGGAGAAAGTTTTAGCTCAACTGAATAGAAATAGAATTTGATTAAATGAAATGCAGTTTAGATCTGTCAGGACAGTATGTAACCAATGCTCTCTTCTTTGTGAAGCTAGGTACCAAACAAATTGATGTCCAGTGTGATTTTCTAAACTATTATTTACAGAAATTGACTACTGTTTCAGTTATTTTCTGCATTTATAGTTCCCACACTTTCAAATATATACATATGTGTGTGTGTATTTATATCATTTTTACTGTATTGCTTCTGTGTTTCATGTCAGCATAGGATGAGTTGTCACATTTTGAGACTAGAGAGATTAAATGATCACATCTTGCTCATATGTTCTAGATTGGCATGGTTTCTACAGTTAGATGCCTTTCCTAATGCCAACTACTTTACTGTGAGCACTAAGAGCACATTATCATGACACCAGTACTACCACTTTACAGAGAAAGCTAGATGCATTTTATTATGACACCAGTGTCATAATAAAATGCAGAGTGACTTCGCCAAACATGTTTCATTTGTTTTATGACTTCATCAGTGAAGCATAGACTTAACTGTACTTACCAAAGTACTGATGTGACTATATCAGTTGACTGTCATAGGAAAATATAATTGTTTAGAGATGATAGGTAGCTCAAATAAATACCAAAAGTTATTTCATCCAATGTTCTAACACCTTCCTGGATTGGTACTTATTTTATCAATGCCAAAAGGATGAAATCTGGTTTTAATGCTAGCAACAGAGTAAACTTCACTAAAGATACTTAAGAACCAGGTGATGATATTAAAATAGGTGACAGATTAACCCTTTAGCATTTAAACCAGCCATATCTGGCCAGAATTCTCTCACCTCTTTCTGTTCAAACTGGCTTTAGGAGAGATGGTCACCAATTTAGAAGGCTGCGTTGTTTTATAATTTAGAGGGGGAGTTCGTTTCCCTAGCTTGGCTGCTAGAACATCTCTTCTATTTGTTGTTAAGTGTAGGTAAACAATTAAGCAAAAAGAACATACCTTGAGATTATATGTACATGAGCATTTTAATCAGAGCAATAAACAAAACAGGTTATCATATCAGTTGTTCCTTGATTGGTAATTCGTAATTATCATTAAGTGGCGGTGTTCAAATATTCCATGACCGCATGGTGCAATATCGCTGTTTCGCCACAGTGAAATGCCTCTGCTCGCATCAACACACAAAGATGGAAAGAGTGTGTATTCAGCTACTGACGTCAGAACTAAGGGCAGTTAATCGACTGCCTCCAAAGTCAAAGCTAGGTGGCGTGATCTTCTACATGGCTATAACCAGCCACTCATACTGATGTTAAGGTATTGTTCTCAGAAGAAATATCATCAAAATCTCGTAGATTTGATATTATGTGAGGTAAAGCCTTTACCACAAAAATACAACAGTAAATATAGAGTAATGTAAATGCTAAGGGGTTAAATATACCACCAAAGCTGGCCATAGCATAACAAATATGTAAGATGTATCATACAACACTCTAAACAATTCTGCCAATCTGCCACTAGTATTTATTACAACATTTTGTCAGCCTTAAAATAATGTAAGGCAAAGATGAACTTACACCCAATGATTGTATTTAAAAGAGATATTACACTGTATTCATAACATATTTAGGATTGAAATTAAATTTAGCTATGAGATAATTAGTTGTAAATCTAAAACAATGTTGAATGTATTTGAATTTGTGCTCTATACATTAGAAAATACTATATATTTGCAACAGTTCAATCGAGTAACAGAGAGGTATACTATCCTGATGAAGAGAAATGACTCAGAAACATATTTATTGTTCCTAGATACTACTGTTGAACAAACGGATGACAATAGTCATCAAAAACAAAGCATAGCATAAGTGAGGCCATTTGCTCACAAACGAATAGAATATTATTATTTTTATTCAAAATAACCCAATGTTGAATGTCTAACGTCTAAAGTCTGTCTTAAGCCAGAAGTTATATATGGCCAGTGCTTATCCCAGTTTCATGGCATGAAGCGACTGAGAGTACAAGACTCCTCCCTGGACATGATGCCATCGCAGGGTTAAACCGCCAGACATTGCTGGTAATCATTTTCAGCTGAGTATACTGGAGCAACGTGAAATGAAGTGTTTTGCTCAAGAACACAACACGCAACCCAGGAATCGAACCCACGACATTATGATCGTAAATCCAACAACCTTACCGCTAGCCCACGTGACCCACAATGTTGTATGTCCTACACATAAATACCAACTAGTGGATTGGCAGTATCGGTAGAGGGTCGGACGCTATGCTTTGCAGCATACAGTTACGGCCCTTTACGATCTGAGTTCAAATCCCACCGAGGTTAACTTTGCCTTTCATCCTTACAGGGTCAATAAAATAAAGCACCAGTAATGCCCTGGGATAATTGCTGGCCTTGTGTCAAAAGTAGAAACAATTATTAATATAATTTGAGTGATCACAGGTTCTATTTCTATCTAATTGGCAATATCAAGTTCATTTAAATGATAACTGGAAATGATATTGAATCAATATCTTTAAATATTTGTTTCTTACAATTTATGTGTAGAATATGGTTTGGTTTTGTTTGTTTGTTTTTGTTCTTTTGTTTTCGTTTTCATTTTTTTTTATTTTTGAAAATCCCATTTCTGCTATGTGTTACTTTCAATCATTACATTGACATACCTCTAAACAAAATTGGTCAAAAATATATTTAAAGAAAGAGCCATATATTACTTGTAATAAATTACCTATTCATTTTGTTTTTTTAAATAGTTCCTCATAATTTTAGCACCAAAAACACATTTTAAATGCATTTACTTGTGCATATATTTGTCTAATTGTTCTTTCTGTAATTTAAGTAATTAACATTTTACTTTTGTTTTAATGATATTATTTGTTGATACTGTTTTGTCTATCTTCCAAATTTGTACATCTTTTATTCCTAATGCTTCATTTTGGAACTTGCACCTTCTATTGGCCAGAGGTATGGCACTTGTTTTTAAATCTTAATTATCTTCATTTTCAATGCTATATTTTTATGTTTGTTTTGTAGTTGTGCATCTGCTTGCCTTGTTTTTGGATTTCGGAATTGTCTAGTGGAATGTTTAATTTTCCTTTTCTGATGAGAGGCAAAGCTATTTTATTTTTAATTTACCAGTAAAAGATTTATATATTAGTTCAAAGCTAATATTGAGATAATTTTTACTCAAAGTGTCTTACTATATGTGACCAGGTATTACAGTGAATCATCAGTTTCAAACTAATAAGAACAAAAACGTGAAATAAATAACACTTTCTTCCATTTGTAACAATATATATATAGGTACAAATAGATGAATAATTGCTTATTTCATGTATCAGTTTCTATTTGTTTGCAACTGATGATATCTATATATCATCATCATCAGCATCATTGTTTTAACATCTGCTTTCCCTGCTAGCAAGAGTTGAATGGATCTACATAAATCAAGTCAGTACAGAAAAGAGGCTACTAATCTTCCAGACAGGTCAGGGATCTGTGCCTGCTTATGTATGGTTTCATATTCTACCAAGTGCAGAGGTGTGTTTGTCGTGTCTTTGACACAACTGAAGGTTCTCCCAACCCTTTGTTTACCAAGCTTTCTATAGCTGGATGTCCTTCTTATCCCCAGCCACTTTACAGCATGTATTGGGTGGATTTATTGTGTAGATCACCAAACACTAGGTAGGCTGTCATGGCTGAAGGATCTTCCCAACCCTTTCTTTGACAAACTTTCTACAGCATATATATATATATACATTATTGGCTCCACCATAAATAGGGGGATACCAGTATATATATATATATATATATTATTCGAAATGTTAAGAAATGAAGAATATTCGCATAATCAAAATATATGCTTTATTATATATATTTCAAAGGTACTGTGTTGTTTCAGTACATTTTCATCAGACAAAATATAAGATTTGATATATGACATACCGCTACAGTCTTGATTATTCAATTCCAGTATTGGCAGTCAATACTGGAATTGAATAATCAAGACTGTAGTGGTATGTCATATATCAAATCATATATTTTGTCTGATGAAAATGTACTGAAACAACACAGTACCTTTGAAATCATCATCATCATCATCATCATTTTACGTCCGCTTTTCCCTGCTTGCAAGGGTGGGATGGGTCTTATTCAGCACAGCATCTCTCCACTCGTCAAAATATATATAATAAAGTATATATTTTGATTATGCAAATATTCTTCATTTGTTAACATTTCGAATAATATTAAAAACTCCAGGAAAACTATTGATGAGTGCTTCTAATCTATTGTAAAATTGTATTCGTTGAGTAATCAACGAACCATACTAATTTTTGGTTATATATATATATATCTGTGTGTGTGTGTGTATGTGTATATACATAAACATACATACAAATATATACATATACATACACACACACATGCATACACACACATACATAACATAAACACACACATGCATACACACACACATACATATACATATATATATATATATTGGTATTTATCTGTTTAAGGTAGAGCTAATAATGTTGTTAGGAACTCAATGCAGTCTTAAAGAGATGATTTCAATGAGATTAAGCAGTGAGTGCTATAGTTTTGTAGTAAGCTCTCATCACATAAAGTTCCCTCAAAGATTCTACCCTAGCCAGCTAAATGGTAACAGGCAATATGCCAGCCCCTCATATTGATCAACTTTAGGAGATGGTTGTTTTTATCTCTAAATGCTATCTGATGAACTCAGGTTGATGGTTACATGGAAATCACACCACATATTCATCAACCCCCAGATAAATATGTATAATAGCTGGATAAATGTATGCACAACTTCATATGGCCTTCGCCAATATTTGCTGTTCTGTATCTATACACTGCCTTGGACCAACCGAGTGCTTTATACTATTAACATTACTGTTAATTGATTGGTGTATGGATTGCACAACTCTAGTTTGTTAACACCTTATAAATATTATATATATATATATGTCAAACAGAAAGTTTATAATATTAGTTTAACTAGCTTGTATTCTCCCCATGGAGATTTTGGCATAAGTTAATTTATGTATATATATATATATATATATATATATTAAGAGAGTAAAACAAAGAATCCTTTAATACATCAAAAGTTTTTATTAGCCGACAATGTTTCGTCCTATTAAGGACTCATCAGGGCAATCAAAACAACAAGAGGTAATTTCGGCAGATACAAGCCAGAAACTCTGAAGAATATGGAGTTTACATACACTAATGTCTTACAAAGATATACGATAATAAAAATGAAGATAAAAATAATAAAATTATAATAACTAAGGATGTAGATAACATTAAGAACCATATTACAAATATAGTCTAAAGTCACCAACTTAAATCTAAACAAATTTGGTTATATAGAGCAGGAATTATATATAACACAGTATAATACATTATAATAATAATATATCTATACCAACATTAAAATTCCAAATTAAAAATCAAAAGGTACAATATATACATGTATATATGTGCGCACACACAAACACACACACACACATATTACAATACACATATCTATTTTCTATTACACAGAAATTAAGCCCTATTGGAAGTTTGCACATCAAAAATATCAAAAATAAGCATGGTAATAGTGAAAATAATGCTAATACATCTACCCAATATACATGAGGCAATAATATGATATAATTACAAGAAACACTTATAATAAATAATAAACAACAAAATTAAATAATACAATACAATATAATAAAGTAGAATATATAATAATCCCCGGTTAATTTACAGAAACAATATAGATGTCACAGTGAAATACAATGATAAATTGTTAACATTATATTAACAATTAGCATAAACAATATGTACAACATGATTCATACTGGGTTACATAATAAATGAGGAAATATCAATCATATAATATAATACAATAATACTAAAAAAAACTATATTGGTACAGGGAACAATTATGATGTTACAGAAAAATATGTTGTTACAGAAAAATATAGACATCTAACATGATATGTAAAGTCTAAATACTATAATGTTACATATTACAATATTAAAATATTAAAAAATATGAAAAAATTAAAAAATCCAGACATCTTATATGATATATAAAGTTTAACTATCTCAATGTTATATATAATAAACGGTAAGTAATAAGGATCTATATCATAATGTAATATATTTTTAAAATTGGCATAAAATATGTAAATAAATACTTATAATTTCAAGGTTAGTAGACAGACATGTGTGGATGAGTGAACGAAGCCAGACAGTGAATAGTAAATAGAATATAGGATAAAACAAATAAATACAATCAACCGGAAATTACAAAACAAAGCAAATGTATACACACTTAGGCCTCGCGTGCATTAAGAAATTTGGTAAACACCAAGGAAAGCGATCATTTTAAATGACTCTAAATCCTATCTGATAAATTAATATTAAAAATATCAAACCCATCCAATAAGGTAGTATAAAATTAGCTATAGTCTAAGTCATTAAAGTATATAAACTTTAATGTATCGTTACAAATGTTTACAAAAAGGAATAAAATTACACTATCATATACGCAACGATATCTAAAAAACTGACTTAAGTAGAGTTAAGGTAGGCTAATGGGGACAGAATTGACAAAATATATGGAGGGTGCGAAGTGGCGTAAAATATATTCGATATACTATAATAAATAATAGAACAGAGCATAAAAGAGGGGGGGTTAATATAATCATATTCAATCTAGAGGGGTTGACAATAAGTTTATGCGTGCATGGGGGGGGGGGAGAAGGGGGGAGGGGGGTTCGATAGATAAATCAGAATAGACTTAGAAATAAAAATAGAATTAAAAATAGAATTAAAAATAAAAATAAAAATAAAAATAAAAATAAAAATAAAAATGATGTTAAAATTAAAAATTAAAGTTAATGATAATAAAAGAATATATAAAGATAGTAACGTGTGTAATCTTATGTATACTAACAAGGTGTAATAGTGAAGACATAGATATGGTACAGTGGCCAAATGATTATGAGAGCTAGAATGAAGCGTCATCAAAAACCAATGATAACAATAGTGCTGGCAAACAAAAGAACCCAAACAAAAAAACTAAGTAATGGAATATATCTGCTAATGGGTACGATTTGTACTACTAGAACATTTGGGTTTATAATAAAAGTAAGAATTAGAAATTGCATGGGGGCAAGAAGAGAATATCTCAGACTTTCTATTCAGTAAGGGTACGCTAGAGAAAATAATAGAGTGTGTCTCAAGTATACAGAGATTACAAAACTTACTATGTGCAGAAAGGTGGTTAGATCGTGCTACTAAACTCCAGTTAAGGCTATATGGTATAAAAGCTCCCTTAAGATCCCAGATATAATGCACGCATAAACTTATTGTCAACCCCTCTAGATTGAATATGATTATATTAACCCCCCCCCCCCCCTCTTTTATGCTCTGTTCTATTATTTATTATAGTATATCGAATATATTTTATGCCACTTCGCACCCTCCATATATTTTGTCAATTCTGTCCCCATTAGCCTACCTTAACTCTACTTAAGTCAGTTTTTTAGATATCGTTGCGTATATGATAGTGTAATTTTATTCCTTTTTGTAAACATTTGTAACGATACATTAAAGTTTATATACTTTAATGACTTAGACTATAGCTAATTTTATACTACCTTATTGGATGAGTTTGATATTTAGTTGGTGACTTTGGACTATATTTGTAATATGGTTCTTAATGTTATCTACATCCTTAGTTATTATAATTTTATTATTTTTATCTTCATTTTTATTATCGTATATCTTTGTAAGACATTAGTGTATGTAAACTCCATATTCTTCAGAGTTTCTGGCTTGTATCTGCCGAAATTACCTCTTGTTGTTTTGATTGCCCTGATGAGTCCTTAATAGGACGAAACATTGTCGACTAATAAAAACTGTTGATGTATTAAAGGATTCTTTGTTTTACTCTCTTAATTTTTCGGCTCTGTTTAACTGCATTGAGCTATACCTTTTACTGTCATTTCTATAATACGAAGAGGGTGTTTGATCCTTATATATATATATATATATATATATATATGTATATCAAATAAGAATATTTTCAAAACAGCGAGTGGGTTTGAAATTATTAGAAATGTGAGCTATCGCCGTATTTTGACTAAAGAAATTAAAGAAATTATTTAGCCTGATAGTGGGGTTAAGAACCCTCAGAGAAATGGAAAAAGATGAGTATTGACGTACGTCAATACTCATCTTTTTCCATTTCTCTGAGGGTTCTTAACCCCACAATCAGGCTAAATAATTTCTTTCATTTCTTTAGTCAAAATACGGATATATGTATATATATATATATATATATATATATATATATATATATATATATATATATATATATATATATATATATATATATATATAAATATATAAACATTGTTGTCCTTAAAATCATGACGAACTGTGAGTGTATTTAAAATTTCATAGAAATAATCTGAAAATTTGAAAGCAAGAATAGTTGTTAAAACAGCCAAATGCTGTCAATGACAGCAGGCAAGTCGGATAAAAATACCTCTAAGGACAGAAATCAGTAGCCAGTAGTTAGTAAAGAGAAAAGTAAAGTTGTGAGGTGAGTAACAGGTAGATGAAACCTAGAAAAGATTGAGAAAGGAGGAGAAGAAAGAGAAGTGTATTGGCATGTAGAAGTGATAAAAAGAAACAAAATAAGACAAATGCAGGTTTGGCTTACAAGAAGAGTTAAGATTAAAGTTATGAACAATACAAAAATCACATACGCATCTGACCTCATCAGCTCTCAAACTGGCTTGCAGTTTCACACAAATTAATTGAGAACACTGCAATTTTTTTATGTCAAGTCATCCACACAAAAAATAAGCATTTCTGCTGGTATGTTTCATGTGCTATGACAAGATACACAGAACAAATGAACAGACAGACAGATCAGAGAGCAAAATGCAATACACTTCTCTTTTTTTTTTCTCGTCTCTCAATCTTCTCTATATTTTATCTGTCATTCACCTCACAACTTTTCTCTTTATTAACCAATGGCCACTAATTTAGAGATATTTTTACCTGATGTATGCTGTCATTGACGGGATTTGGCTGTTTTAACAGCTATTCTTGCATCTAAGTTTTCCAATTATTTCTATGAATGTGTATGTGTGTGTATGTATGTATATGAATATGTGTATAAATGTGGGTGTGTGTGTGTATGTATATGTATATATGTATGTATATGTTCATATATAAAAATGTATGTGTGTGTGTGTATATATATATATATATATATATATGTGTGTGCGTCTATATATATATGTATGTATGTAAAGAATTGAATTTATTCATAGATTTACTCATGTGTAAATTTACTACCCATTCAGTTAATATCTATCAACTGATTATTCCATGGAGTTTTGCTATTTCTGTCAATATATATTGACACTTCAATTCTATTTAGTTATTTTTTCCTGATGAGATTATGTAGATAAATTAATGTATTATCATTATGTTTATTACATCAATAATACAATTATTTTACTATTAATTATAAACTAATTGTATTTTTATCTGCATTAATCTAAACGGTTCTCCAAAAATAAATGATTTTGAATTGATTGATATTTTTGGTTCACTCTCTTTAAACCTTAAATATAACTATATCTATATATATATATGTTTATATATATATATATATATATATGAATGAATATATAGTGTATTTGGCAATACACTATATATACATTCATATATACATTGCTATTTCAGAGCACCAATTCTAATATATATATATATGTTTAATATAGAAATATTTAAACTCTGCTATGTATTGAGTACCTTACTTACTGTGGTTACCCCCGATTAACCCCGGGATAAACTCTTATATATATATATATATACATATTTATATATATATATATATATATATATATATATATATATATATATACATATTTATATATATATATATATATATATATATATATATATATATATATATATATATATATATATATATATATATATATATATATATAGGAACCAGTAAGACCCCGACGGCTGAGCTCAAGCCATCGAAACGGCTTGAGCTCAGCCGTCGGGGTCTTACTGGTTCCTATTACCCACTCTACTACCCCAAGTATTGAGTACTTTGGTGCGTTATGGTCCACCTGGTTCCTTACCACATTTCCTTCGTTATATATATATATATATATACATATTTATATATATATATATATATATACATATTTATATATATATATATATATATATATATATACATATTTATTTATCATCATCATCATCATCATTTTACATCTGTTGTTCCATACTTGCATAGGTTCGATGGGTCTATAGCGGAGATTACTGGTTGTATGAATGTAACAAAACGAGACAATGTTTGCGTATATAATATTTAATTAACGGTAGATAGAATACTTGACATGTCAAAGATAGATGTTAGAATGAAACAAAGTTAGTAGTTACCGTTTTGATTGCCAGGCAAACGCGGCTGGCAGAGGGCGCCTGGCTAAGGCCAGGCGCCTGTTGGCCAAATTAATGGCAGAGCCAAATGAGAAGACTCTTGACCTGGTGCCGAAAAGGCAAAGAGAGAGGAAGGAAGCTTAACGTTGTTAGTTTTATAGGGCTCTGACCGGAAGTTGCAGAAAGGGTTCCACTTCCCGTCTAGATCCCAATCAAAACAAGGGAGACAACCGCTACATAACCTCCCGCCAGAATTTTAGTGTATAAAAATCGAAATGAAAATATGTAGCAAGTTGGCGAGAATGTTGTAACAGGCATGGAAATTACGACAAAAGAATGTCTGGAAAAATCAATGATAGATATCAAGGTAACCAACCGCTCTTGGCCAGAGAACGACTGGACATCCATCTATCCATCACCCAAAGACACAATGTAATAAAGTAAAAGTAATAGAAGAGCTCAAAGCTCAAAATATAGTTCACAGGTGTGCAATCACATGACAGCAGGAAAGAAAGTGTGTTCCAGAGAATGAATGCAGGTGGTTTCTGTTCTGTGGTATATCGTGAAATTTCCAACCTCCGAATGGATTTTCTCACAGGAAGAGTGCTGCAAAAATGAATTCTCTGGCTTTGGTGAAGCTGTATTGATGTATTGCTGTTGCTGTTATATTGCTGTTGCTGCTGCTGTTGTCTCGCTGAGTGAGCGTATTCGGTGTTTAAATTCACAGTAAAAAAATTTTTTTTTAGAAAAAATGAGTTGCGCAAAGTGCTAGAAATAGCAGCCGAAGTTGATGGTCGATGTTGAGAATGCGTTGACCTGGAAGGGTCAAGAGGCCAGCGACCAGAGAAATAAGCATTCTTAATAAATGCGCGGTTATCAACGGTAAATTTACATTGTAAATTTATAAACCGGCAAATAGAAGAATATAGCTTAAGGCTGAAGAATCCCTGGTGATAAATGGCGTGCGGCTGTCTGTGAGTAAAGACATCTCAGTGAATCGAGAATTTATGCTGCCTACACGTGCCAATACAAGGTTGAAAAAAAAATATTTCTAACGCGCGAGAAAATGATAGTGCAATTTTGAAAGTGACAATGATGAAAAAGAAAGGCTTCAATCAGCATAATTATAGGTGTGAACTTTTGGAAAAAAAAAAAAAAACTTGAACGATGAAGAAAACGAAGAACAAAAGGCAATGGTTCATCGAAAATAAATGTTCCTGTTGAAATGTTTTCTAAAGAATATCAAATTTTTTTTTTTTTTTTTTTTTTTTTTTTTTTTGTGTTTTGAAAGAGTTCGTTGTAAGAAACGAGAAACATATATATATATCGTGAAATGTTTTTTTTTTGTTTTGAAAGTGTTCGTTGTAAGAAACGAGAAACATATATATATATATTGGTGAAATGCGACAGTTAATTGATGCGTGAGAGAAAAAGTATGTCTGTGCGAATTCCACATGTGCGTGTGTGCGTGTCCTTGAGTATTTTCATAGTTTGTCGCTAAATTTGCTGTGTATTCGTAATGTTACTCACAAAACCAGATGTGCTATTTTTTTCTTTTTTTGGGGGTGACCACTTATAGCGATGAACGGCTGCGTGTTCGTATCACGTCAGGGTCACCAATATAGCGGAGATTACTGGTTGTATGAATGTAACAAAACGAGACAATGTTTGCGTATATAATATTTAATTAACGGTAGATAGAATACTTGACATGTCAAAGATAGATGTTAGAATGAAACAAAGTTAGTAGTTACCGTTTTGATTGCCAGGCAAACGCGGCTGGCAGAGGGCGCCTGGCTAAGGCCAGGCGCCTGTTGGCCAAATTAATGGCAGAGCCAAATGAGAAGACTCTTGACCTGGTGCCGAAAAGGCAAAGAGAGAGGAAGGAAGCTTAACGTTGTTAGTTTTATAGGGCTCTGACCGGAAGTTGCAGAAAGGGTTCCACTTCCCGTCTAGATCCCAATCAAAACAAGGGAGACAACCGCTACAGGTCCTTTTCAGTACAGCCGCTCTCCATTTGTCACATTCTTTTGTCATCTTCTCTGTGTGCTTCAGCAATTTGTGATCAGCTCTCACCACAGCCATTCAGTTCTTCTTTGTTTTTCCTCTTTTGTGGCTTCTCTCTACTGGGATTACTTGGCACTTCTTCACACAGCAATCATCATCCATGTGCCTAACATGTCCGTACCAGTGCAGTCTCCTTTCATGCACACAACATCTGATCCCTCTTATACCCATTTTCTCCTCCAGTTCATCCATGCCTTGTCATTCTCACACATTAACATTTCACATCCATTGAAGCATGCTTGCTTCACTTTGCATGTCCTCTGCCCATGTCTCACTACCATGCAGCATTGCACTTCACACACATGCATCATACAGCCAGCCTTTTGTTTGTAGGGAGAAACCTTTTGTAGTGACCTTATTCTAGCTACAATGTTCTGAGAACCCTCCTCCACTGTTAATTACCTTGATAACAGAAGCTATCATCCACTTCTATAAATCCTTCCTGGAATTGGAAAAGGTTTATATTATTTTGGGATTGGCAGTATCGGTAGAGGGTCGGACGCCATGCTTTGATGCATAGAGTTACGGCCCTTTCCATTCTGAGTTCAAATCCAGCCGAGGCTAACTTTGCCTTTCATCCTTACGGGGTCGATAAAATAAAATACCAGTAATGCACTGGGTAATTTGCTGGCCTTGTACCAAAAGTAGAAACAATTATTTTTTATTTTATTATTATTGACACTTACTATCAATTGACCTTGAACATCTACAACATACAAAGTCTTCCTTTCCTGTTAGTTTTGCTGCTATACCACTACACTTCTTGTGTATCAAAGTTTTGCATTATTTACATCATATAGAGTTTATGCCTGTCCATTTTCTACATATTGAGCAAGGTCATTTCCCTAATGAGATCAGTGCCCTATGTTTATTCCTGATTATTAACATTTTGGTTTTTCTAAGTTTACTCACAGCCATTTTGATTCTAAGTTGTTTCCACAGCCAGAATTCTTTCACAGTTTCAAATATAAGGACCGGATCATCAGCATATATATATGTTCTCATGGCCAACCATTCTTAGACTCCTCTTTTATGGCTGGAGTGCTTGGATTAACAGATCTGGGCTAAGAACTGAGCCCTGATACACTCCTACCTAGACCTTGAATTCCTCACTACTCTTACTTTACTGGCAGCTCCTCTGTACATGGATTGTACTACTCTTACAAGCCACTCTTCTATACCTAGATTCCTTAAGGACCACCAGATACCAGATTGGCGTACTCTGTCAAAGGCTTTCTCTAGATCAACAAAAGCTAGATATAGAGGCTTACTAAGAACTTCTCTTGAAGTTGGCTTAATAAAAATAGGGCATCTGTCGTGCTCTTCCTTAGTCTGAACCTGAACTGATTCTCATCAAATTGGACTATTTCCCTAATTAATTGTGCTAGAACTCTTTCTGGCACTTTCATAACTTGATCTATTAGTTTTATTCCCCTGCAGGTGCTCCTTTCAAGAGCATCACCTTTTCCCTTGTAGCAATTAATTATTATGTTGCTGCACCAGTCATTGGTTATGGCCCTGTCCTGTACTATCTGATTGCCTATCTATACACATGGGTACCATCATCTGTTATCTAGTGGTCCATAAGGAAAGTGAGTGTTGGTGAGTGACAGCAGTTCAAGCCATGTACACAGGTGTTATCAATAAAGTTTAAGGTAATGAGTTTAGTGAAGAATTCCATGTGCAGCCTCTTCCTGTTTATTATAACTCTCCATAACAGGAGTTTAAGACTGACTGTCCATAGTAAAATCTGTGAGCTGATGACCTCACTCTTATAGCTGAATCTGTGGAAGAGTTTGAGAAGAAATTCCTATTCTGGAAACAGAACTTAGAAACAAATGGGCTAAACCTAAAATAGACAAAAGTTTTTTGTAAGTAGGAAAGAAGACAAGACTGATTCCATCAGAGAAATGATCATGCTTAATATGTAGAAAAGGAGTAGGTAGGAGCTCTATATGATGTACACAATGTAAGTCTACAAGATGTGTAGTCGGATTGTATGCAGGCTAATAGGCAAGATAGACTTTGTATGTGGAAGATCTAGTTTGTAGCAAGAGCAGCAGTTACTTAGGTGACCTAATTAACAGTAGAGTGTGGTTCGCTGAAAACATAGTAGCTAGAATAAGGAGCGTCTAGCAAAAAATTCTAGAAACTAATTTGTTGACAACAAAAAGATTTCCCCTATGAGCAAAGGGTAGATTGTATGATGCTTGTCTGAGCAGTTCAATGTTGCATGATAGTGAGACATGAGCAGTAAATGCAGAGGATATGTGGAAGTTGGAGAGAAATGAAGCAAGCAGCTCTGTTGGATGTGTAATGTTAGTGTGCATGAAAAAAGCGGTGTGGATGATCTGAGAGAAAAAGTGTGGATAAGGGGAATCAGATGTAGTGTGCAAGAGAGAAGACTGCACTGGTATGGGCATGTCATGTGTATGGGTGAAGAAGTGCCAGAAAATGCCAGAAAAAGGAAGCTGCATTAGAGAAAAACCTGGGCAGAGGCAATCAGGGCTGATCTCAAAATGCTTAACCTCACAGAGAAGATGGCGAACGAATGCTATGAGTTGAGGAAGGCAGCACTGGAAAGGACCCATCTATCACATGCAAGCATAGTAAAATGAACATATAAATGTTACTGTGATGATGATGATATATATGAATGCATATATATGGTTGTGTTGCTCTGAGATCAATCTCACTGTGTATGTGTCTTCTATGCACATAGATTGACCACTTCGCCACAAATGTAATTTAATAAACAAAAGCAGCCTAAGAATGTCAAATAAATATTTATATATTGTGTGTGTGTATGTTTGTGTGTTCATGGCTGTAGTCATATTTGTGTCTTTGTCTGTGTCTTAGAAGTTCGACATATTTGTGTCTTTGTCTGTGTCTTAGAAGTTCGACAAAAAAAAAGATTAATAAAATAAGTACTGGAGTCGATATGATCGACTAAAATTTTCAAGGTAGTGCCACAAAATGACATCAGTCTAATAATTGAAATCAGGAAAAGAATATATATACGCATATATATGTATGTATTTATGTTATATATATATATATATCATTATCATCATCATCATCATCACCGTTTTACGTCCGTTCTTCCACGCTAGCATGGGTTAGATGGGTTGTCCTCTTGTGAGCAGTGTCCGGTTGGCTGACCTTGTCTTGCTCATACGGGAACTGATTGGGGCTTGATTTCTACAGCTGGATGCCCTTCCTAACACCAACCTAATTTACAGTGAGTGCTGGGTGCTTTTTTGCTGTGGCACCTCCACGACCACTTTGCAGTGGAATGATAGGGACTACAGTCCTATCATCTCATTTCTATAGCTGAGTAAACTGGAGCAATGTGAAATAAAGTGTCTTGCTCAAGGAAACAACACATCACCCGGTCCGAGAATTGAACTCACAACCTTTCGATTGCAAGCCCAATGCTCTAACCACTAAGCCATGCGCCTATATATATACACACTCATTAGTGTTATACCAGTTTTAAACTAGTTATAATAATAATGAAAATATTGTGTACAGTGCTCAGGTGCACTACAACTTAGTTAGACCATTATTCAGCATAACACTCAATACTTGGGATATTAGAATGTAATTATAGTAGAGAGTCAGGGCCCACTTGCTTCAAGGCCACCCACCGCTCCATGACTCAGTGCTTCTTTTCCCATGATGAGTTGTCCCGCAACCATATAGTACCATATAGCCTGCACCCTTATCATTTAAGTCAAAATGGAAAGTCAGACACATCCAACAATATATCAAACATTATCAACTTGCTTCAAAGCCACCCCACTGCCTCAGCACTTCCTCCTCCAAGGTGGAGGACTTACAAAGATTGAGAACAAATGAGGTGAGCATACTCCAATGGGTGTGTAATAACAATATACATGAATAATCAAGTATCAACGATCTAAGAGAAGACAGGATTTGAAGGGGATTGGATGCAGTATGCATGAGAAGAGACTGTGTTCCTGTGAACATGTAATGCATATAATGTATTTGAAGTTGATGGAACCTATGAAAGGGGTGGAAGAGAAGAACTTGGAAAACTTGGAATAATGTGCTCAAGGCTGACCTCATGCAGCTGAACCTCACAAAGGAAGGCCCATAACTGTTTTTCAGTTTTGGCTTGGCTCTTTTGTATACTCTCATCCTGCTGTCACTTTGATTGTATCAAGCAAACTTCATACAGTGATTGAATTGATGTGTGTGTGTGTTTCTCAACTTCTTTAGGATCATACATACAGAACACATTTTTCATCACCTATACTAGGTTTGCAATTAGGATGTGAATTGTCTAAAATTATTGAGATCCAACGGATTAAATATTTGGAGGCCATGATTTTAGTGTTGTGTGAATGGAGGATTTATATTTTACTGCTTCTAGCTTCTGTGTCTAAAACAAATAGACTTTGGTTGAGATGTTTAGTTAGGTAGTTTAGTTGGATAGTTATATTAACCCTTTAGCATTTACATTACTCTATATATACTAATGTATTTTCACAGTAAAGGCTTTATCTCACATAATATTGAATCTATGAGATTTTGATGTTATTTATTTTGAGAACAATACCTTTATGTTGGTAATAATGGCCGGTTACGGCTGGTTTGACCAGAAAGAGGTGAGAGAATACTGGCCGGATATGGCAAGTTTAAATGTTAAAGGGTTAATATTCTGATGGATGGAGTCAGTTAATCCAGTATCATAGATAAATTGTAAAACCGGAAATATAGTTTGTAGCATAAGGTGCATAGAGGTAGAATGTAGAAGCATGATCATGACATTCATAGGCGTACCCAAATATTCTAATGAGGTAGTGCTAGTGCATAACAAAAAGCACCCAGTCCATCCTGTAAGGTAGTAGTGCTGTTGCCATGACAAAAAAGCATCTAGTCTGCTCTGATAATATGCTCCCAGTATACTCTGTAGAGTGGTTGGCGTTAGGAAAGACATCCAGCCATAGGAACCAAGCCAATACTGAATGCATCAGAAAAAGCTGGTTACGTGACTTGTCTAGCTTATATATATATATATTGTATATATTATAAATATATTGTAAATATTGGGCTTTGAAATCTTAGGGAACGTTTTTGTTCCATGTATGAACATAAATAAATAATATAATATACTATATATATGAATATAATCATCATTTTACATCTGCTTGATGATGATACATATATTTGTATAAGTAGAGAACAGCTTTTCTTTTAAACAAGTTATATGGAAATAACTATCCTCAACATTTTAATGATGTATTCATCTATTCTATAACCATTTTTTTGTAGTGTAAAATGAGGAAGATTTAAATAAGGAAGTTTTGCATGAAAAATAAATGTTAGTTAAGAAATGGTATCCCAGTGTATTAGTAGGCCCTGCCATAGAACAATATAAGAACAAATTTAGCCTCACTAATACAACAGAAGCAGCATCAAGAAAACATGCAAACCACACATTTCATAAACTGCAAGAATCAAATGCATTCTGGTTACACAATGAGTAAACACCTATGGAAGCTCTACTAATATCAGAATATAAACCAGATACAGCATACATGAAACCAATTATAATTGCCATATTTCAACCATTGAGAAATTTTTAATCAGGCATCCATCACCTCCTACCACTACCATGAGGCTTTATGACCACTGTTAAGCATGTGACCAATTCTAAATGAGGAAACATGAAGGCTTCAAAATGTTAATATATGCAAAGATTTAGGTATGATACTGTTCCAAACTAAGCATAGAGAACTGGAGCTTAGTTGTGTTTTCAATAACAAATACATACACACATATATATGAAATAATAATAATTGTTTCTACTTTTGGCACAAGGCCAGCAATTATCCCAGTGCATTACTGGTACTTTATTTTATCGACCCCGTAAGGATGAAAGGCAAAGCTAACTTCGGCGGAATTTGAACTCTTTTTTTTTTTTTTTATATATACACACACAAATTTACAGTACACATCATCATCATCATCATCATCATCACCGTTTTACGTCCGTTCTTCCACGCTAGCATGGGTTAGACGGGTTGTCCTGTTGTGGGCAGTGTCTGGTCGGCTGACCATGCCTTGCTCATACAGGAACTGATCTGGCTTGATTTCTACAGCTGGATGCCCTTCCTAACACCAACCTCATTTACAGTGAGTGCTGGGTGCTTTTTCGTGGCGCCTACACGTCCACTTTACAGTGTGGGCTGGGTGCTTTTTTGCCGTGGCACCTCCACGACCACCTTGCGGTGGGGGGGGGGGGGCATATTGTTTATATGCTTCAGCATGTACCCATGGGAGGTCGGGTACCCTGTATTACTGCGTGACGCCAGAAGTCACGGTCGTGTGTCATTGACTTTGAGAGGTGTAGTTGGGTAAGGTCGGCTTTTATCACCTCATCCCAAGTCATCTTGGGTCTCCCCACTCCGCGGTTTCCATCAACTTCTAGTGCTCTGCACCTTTTTATGCAGCTGTCATCCTTCATACGCATCACATGTCCATACCAGCGTAACCGCCTCTCCTGCACGCAGCATTTGATTCCTCTTATGCTCAGTCTCTCTCTCAATTCATTTATGCTTTGTCGTTCACGTATATTACTGTTACACATCCATCGGAGCATGCAGGCTTCGTTTCTCTCTAATCTACGTAGGTCTTCCACCTTCAGCGCCCAGGTCTCACTACCATGCAACATCGCTGTTCGGATACACGCATCATACAGTCTGCCTTTCATTCTGAGGGAGAAGCCTTTTGCAGCTAGCAGTGGTAGTAGTTCCCTAAACTTCTTCCATCCCGTTCTTACCCTAGTTATTGTACTTTCTGAGCACCCACCTCCGTTGCTAATTCGGTCACCTAGGTAGCAGAAGCTGTCTACTGTTTCTACAGGGCCCTCCCAGAGATTGGTGGTACTTGTTTCCTGTGGCTGTTTGCTTGCTGTTTCAGCACAGCTGCTGCATGTGAATCCTACATTCTTAATTAAGCTTCCTGAGATCCCGCTACATCTCTTGTGTACCCATTGTTTGCATTTGGGGCAAAGAATGGAGTTCCTACCTACACCTTTCCTACATACTGAGCAAGGCCATTTCCCTGAGGGGATCTGGGTTCTGTTTTCACAATGAAAATAAATTACTCAATACAAAATAAATGTAAGTGGGTTTGCAGAAATAGTCTTAATTATCTAATCAAATTTTGTACTAACCAATTTTGCTATGAGTTGCTTTTCAAAGGTTCACTTTAATTTTGTTGGTATTGAATATATTTTACATGTGCTGCTGTGTGTCCTATATATGATTTGAACATAACTTTGATATTTGTGTATTTTATATATATATATATATATATATATTACATTGCTGTATGTACTGTTGACTATATTTTGCGTGTGTTGAATATATTTTAGACATGTTGCAGTATGTCAATTATGTCCTTTATAAAATGGGAGATAACTGGTTATATTCTTGTCACTTATGTTATCATGACAACATAAAATATGTTGTAAACTATATTCAACAGGACACATGTAAAATATATTCAACACCAACACACATTAAAATGAAACTTTGGAAAGCTACTCATGGAAACCAGTTAGTTAAAAAACTAATTAGATAATCATGACTATTTCTGCAAAACCACCTATATTAAAAAAAACAAAAAAACTATATTTTGTGAATTACTTTTTTTTCGTTGTGTACTATAAATTTTCATGTATATTTATAAAAAAAAACAACATATGGTGCATCTTTAATTCTTTACATAACGGGATTTGTACAGAATTCCTTAATTTTCTTTTCTATTCTTTCATTATATATATATAATGAAAGAATATATATATATATGTATATATTACTTGGATTGCTATTAATGCAGGTATAAACTGCATTCAGTACTCAATGTGATAATTTGATTTCAAGTTGAGGCCATGGGAACCCAATGGACAACTACTTATTTCTTCTATATGTAGGAATGGGAGATAACTACTACCTACTATCAAGAACCATCACAGATTATAGATATGTCAATAAGTTAGGAAAAACAGACATGGTGTGATTAGAAAAACTTATTTTGTTATACTTTCTAACGTGTTTCATCATTGAGTTACATCACAGGGTCTATGAGAGCTGTTTAGAGATATTAATTGTGTGTGTGTGTGTGTGTGTTATATGTATGTATCCATGTGTGTGTATATATATATGTGTGTGTGTATATATATATAAATATATATATATAAGGCAATTGAGGATATGAAGACAGGCAAAGCAGCTGGACCATCAAGGATTTGTATTGAGATGCTGAAAGCATCTGCTATGGGGGATTACACATTAACACTGCATATAATAAATCAAGTTATACAGGATGCCATCATACTCAATGACTAGCATAGCAGCCACAGCAACAAGAGAAAAGAGTTGCACTAAACAAAGGAAACTGTAGAGGCATCACCTTAATAGACCAGGTCATGAAAGTTATCGAAAGAACTGTAGTACAACTTCTTTTGGATAGAATTAGCATAGACAAGATGCAGTTCAGCTTTATGCTATGAAGAAATACAACTGATGCCTTCTTCCTTGTAAGACAGTTGCAGGAGAAGTAGATAGCTATGAGGAACCCCTTATACCTAATGTTAAATTTTCTCTGCATTAGCTACATTAATGCATAACAGTAATTCAGTGACATCAATCTATAATAACGTTTTCCTCTTTAAAATTATGACCATACTTTTTTAATCTAGATCTTTTCTTCTTTTGATTTTCAGTACACTGCATTTTGTATTATTTGAACTGTGGCATTCCTTTTAAGTGTATGTGTGCCAAGCCCACAGGGATTGCCTTTATAATGACCTATCTGCTATAATGGAAACCATTTGTTAAAATTCTGTGAAGTAGTAAACATACTCTGAGTCACATGTCTACAATATGAAAGACATGAGAACAGGTATATTTACTATAACAGTTATAAGAAATAAAATGGTGTTACTTTTTCACTGCTTCTTTATATCACTATTATATATATATATTATATACAGATTTGCATATATATAACTTGGCTTGGGCAGAAAATAAGTTGTCTGTGTTTTGCTCTCACTTCTTTTTTCTTATTGCTTTATCAAAAAGTAATATTTAAACATGAACTGCTTCCCACCCCCATTACCTCCACTCCTGAAGATAAACCTAATCCCCCCACCCTAATTGATTCCCTTGCCTATCTCCTGTTGAATTTTTCTCACTAATGTCTGTAACATACCCCCATCCCATACTTCTTGCATTTGTCCTGGCTAATTGGGTTATAAATGGTCTCAGGGCCGTCCATACATGAAAACATCTGACTATGCATAAGAGATCGCTACGAATAACCAACCAATCCGACAGACTCCTTCCCTTTCAGGTACAGGGGCCATAAGACACAGTCCTCTTCTCTGCATCAGGTTCTAAACATCAGAATACAGCAATAATAAATGTCAGCAGCTAAAGAACTGGTTTGGAGAAATTGTAAAATGCTTGAAGAGAGACATGAGAATACGTGTGTGCCAGAGGTAAGATGGAGAGTGCTTCAACTAAACTCCTCATCTACTTATCTGTCTATTTGTTAATCTACCCATTATTTCTATTTGTCTGTCATGCAACCAGTCTCCTGGTTTCTCTCTCTCTCTCTCTCTCTCTCAAATCTATTTTTCCATACCTGCATGGGGTAGACGGGTCATCCACATTATAATACATGTCTGGCCAGTTGGCTGCGCCGTACCTTGCTCAAACAGAACTGTGTGTTGGCTGAGATTTTTACAGCTGATGACATTCCTAACACCAACCATGTTTACAGTGTGTGTGTGTATATATACACACATAACTGTCTATTTATCTACCTAGATATCTATCTATCTATCTACCTAACTAACTATGTACGTCTCTATCTATCTGTTTGTCTCACTGACTGTCAGTCTATAGCTATTTATTTATGTATATTTAGCAATGTATTTATTTTTGGACATGAACAATGATGATGATATATACATACAGGCACACACACACACACAAATATTGTGAAATGCATGAGAAGTTCAAGCTGGCAGCTTTGAATGTGGAGAATGATTAGGATGGCAACATAGAGAGCAATCCAGTTTTTGGACCTGCAAAGGAAATAGGTGAGGAAGAATTGAGAAGATGGAGAGTAGAAGAACAGTAGGAGAGGGTTGACAAGACTTGTGAGGAGTTGGGATGTGAAAAATATAAAAGAGATCTGTAGATTGTTGGTGAAAGAAGACCATGTTTCTATGGATTGGGAGTTGAGTACTCTTTATTCCTCTGTACAAGGAGAAAGGCAGTTCTCTACACCGTGGTTCATATAGAACAAAGTAACCTATTGGAATACAGAATGATGTTGTTGGAAAGAGTGTTAGAAAAAAAGAATTATGAAAAAATTGAAAATCAAATACAGTTTGGAACAGCTGATGAAATTTTTATTGGAAGTCATTTATAGTATGCCAATGATCTAGTAGTTATTGCAGAGAGAATGGATAGACGAAGCAAGATAAATAGATGGAGCGAAAGTATGGATCCAAAAGGTATAAAGGTGATTATTAGAAAGACAAAGATGATGGCAAGTGGTAAAGCATTTTGTGAAATGGAAAGAATGGGAAGGTGGTCGTATGTTAGACAGGTGTTTCAGTGAACTCCATTAAATATACAGCATGCACTGGGTGGGTACCTCAAAAAGTGTGATGAGATAATGAAATAATATGGCAGAAATATTTTAGTGTGAAATGTGTATGTTGGGGGCTACAGAATGAGAGGAATTGAGCTTGATCTTAGGAATGGTATGTTAATGAGAAAGGGGAGTCCCTGAAACAGGAAGGAAAGGTTTATGCAGTTTGTGTGAGAGTGCCATGATTAATGAGAGGGAGACATGAGTAATCAATGTAGAAGGCTAGAAAGAATAGAAATGAAAATAGTCCTGTGAATGAGTAGAGTATCACCAAGAGAGAGGAAGATTGAATATTGTGAAGATGAATATTGTGAAAAGATATAGATGATTGGGTCCTGTGTGATGAAAAATCCAAGTGACTGGATGAGCAGAATGATGAGAAATAAATGTGGAAGGAAGTATAGAAAGGGGAAGATCATAAAAGATGTGGCTAAAAATTACAAGGGAGAAAACGACAGCTAAGGGCTGTTGAGGGTATGCAGATGATAGGGAAAATAGGGAAGCTAGTTTATAATTATATATATATATATATATAAACACACACACACATATATATATATATATGCTGAACATTTATGTAATTATTACTTAGAAATAATCTATCAAAATATTCTAATGTTTAATCACTTCTATGTGTTAGAAATCAACATAAACCTATATGATTTCTTTCATGCAAACCATTGATCTATCAAAATGCAAATTTCTCAGTTTGCATGATTGATCATATATCCTGTAATCTTAATATATATCTATCCTGGACTCCAAAAATTAACTACTATTGCCATCACTATTAAAAGCTAATCTCTCTCTCTCTCTCTATATATATATATATATATATATTTATATTTATATATATATATATATAATATATATATATATATATATATAATATATATATATATATATATATATATATATATATAATATATATATATATATATATATATATATATATATATATATATATATATAAAAGACGTAAAATAAGAAAATTATAAAAATTAACTTACTTACTAAAATTTCACTCCGACTAATTAGTTTCTGAAAGGGAATAAATATGGTTTCCGAAGAAACGTACAGAGAAATCCTTTCATCATCAGGGAAGTCTATTCTCAGCTAAGTTCCCAGGCAATGCGTGGACACAGGGAACTTATACAAAAATAATTCAGTGGATGGAAAAAAGCAAAGCGTGGACTAAGTTCCAAGACATAGAAAAAATCACTGCCTACTCGGTCGGTGGCAAATTCACGCTTTGCTTTTTTCCATCCACTGAATTATTTTTGTATAAGTTCCCTGTGTCCACGCATTGCCTGGGAACTTAGCTGAGAATAGACTTCCCTGATGATGAAAGGATTTCTCTGTGCGTTTCTTCGGAAACCATATTTATTCCCTTTCAGAAACTAATTAGTCGGAGTGAAATTTTAGTAAGTAAGTTAATTTTTATAATTTTCTTATTTTACGTCTTTCATATTATTGTTCTGCATCCCCTTGCATTGAACCACAAAGTTACTAAGACAAAACCTATATATTTGCTGGCATAGGTATGCATCTGTGTATATATGTCAGTAGATATACTAATTCTTTATATAAATATATATATATATATATGTATATATATATATATATATATATATATATATATATATATATATATATATATATATATATATTTATATATATATATATATAAATGAAGTATTTTCGGCGGAAAGGTACAGGTAAAAAGAGTGCTCTATGTAGACTACAGAGCTTATTAGTTATGTAATAAACAACATAAGATAATTATTTCATTTACCAGTCGTTTCTTGTCTGTCTTCAGTCGTCAGAATGAATAAATAACATGGATTTGAAAACAAAATTTAGGAAATATGAAAGTGAGGCTGAAAAAAAATGGGTGAAAAGGAAATTATGTTCTTGATATTTATTTTTTTTTATACATATATTTTTATATTTTTTCCCCCTATTTCCTTTTCGCCCGTTTTTTTCAGCCTCACTTTCATATTTCCTAAATTTTGTTTTCAAATCCATATTTAATAAAAACACCATGTTATTTATTCATTCTGACAACTGAAGACAGACACATCTGGTTATATTTAATTTGTTGGGATTCAACAAGGTTAAAAAAATGTTTAACTGATATAAAGCGCTCAACAAGTTAATGGTGTAAATATATATATATATATATGTGAAGACAAACATAGAATATTCGAAAATATTCTGTATGTTTATAATAAACATTTTGAAGACCTAATCGCTATAGAATAGAATACGTCACGTATTACAATTTGAGATTCTCGACAAAAGCAAGGGAAGAAACCTACGCGTTTCATTCTCATTAGAAATCATCAGGATTACATATCCAATGCTTTTATCGAGAACGACACAGCTAGAGACTTATAGAATACTTAGCCGTGTACAGGAACTGGTTTGAAAGAGCGGTAGCCGGTCCGGCAGAAATTAGAATTTGGATTTAATGCTCTGAAATAGCGATATATATGTGAAGACAAACATAGAATATTCGAAAATATTCTGTATGTTTATAATAAACATTTTGAAGACCTAATCGCTATAGAATAGAATACGTCACGTATTACAATTTGAAATTCTCGACAAAAGCAAGGGAAGTAACCTACACGTTTCATTCTCATTAGAAATCATCAGGATTACATATCCAATGCTTTTATCGAGAACGACACAGCTAGAGACTTATAGAATACTTAGCCGTGTACAGGAACTGGTTTGAAAATATATATTTATATATATATATGATATGGAACTAGCTGGGCAAGAACTTAGCCGTTTGGGTCCTGACTCTTTATAATATATAGCCGTTGGGGGTCCTAATTCTCTCTCTCTCTCTCTCTATATATATATATATATATATATATATACAGGGTGTCCCAAAAGAAAATATACATGCTACATTACCTGTGCAGGCAATATTTATTGGAATGCACAACCTTTGGGCATACATTTTTGGGGACACCCTGTATATATTTTGATATCAATGTTAGAACTATATTATCAATTCTCAAAGGAAAGTAGAGAATTAAACTTACGGAATGTAATTGCCAGCTTTTCAGAGAAAGGAAGAGCTCAGAGTTTTATATGATATATATAAATGTTTGGAGAAGAACAGATAATGGTGTGGAAGAGTAGTTATAAATATAAAAAAGCAGAGCCTATATAGACAAAAGTTAATGGAAAAATTAATCCTCTTTCATCAAAGAATGGTTTATTCTCTTAGAATTGTTTTGAATGAGATGTGACCTCGAATTAATTAGTTAAATGTTGTTTCAGGCTTCTTTTTACAACATCCCCATCCATAGAGTAGGTGCATTTATATGATCAGAGCTCATTCTCATCTGAGAGAAAAAATAGTCAATGGTGAAGATTTATCACTGAACATCTTGTTTACCTTTAGCGTGGGATATGTTACTTACTTCTTCATCTTAAGGATCAAGACTATAACCATTGTAAAAGGAATTCTGAAACATTTGAATAATTAATTTGAGGTCACATCTCATTCAAAACAATTGTAAAAGAATAAACCATTCTCTTTTATGAAAGAGGATTAATTTTCCATTAACACTTTTGTTTGTCTCTCTCTCTCTCTCTCTCTCTATATATATATATATATATATATATATATATATATATATATATATATATATATATATATATCATCTTCGTCATCATCATCATTATTTAACGTCCATTTTCCATGCTACCATGAGTTGCCCCATTTGGGATAAGTCAGGTGAAGTAACTGTGTCTTGCTCATATGCAACTGCTTCTGGATTGGTTTCTATGACTGGATGCCCTTTCTAATACAAACCACATTTACAGTGTGGACTGGGTGCTTTTTTGTCATGATATACATACTCATACTCTTTTACATAGTGTACCTACAATAATAAGAATGATGCCAAATCTAAGTATCATACTTAAATATTAAAGTAAATAAACTGCAACATCAAACATGTTAATGTGAGCTTTTACTATTCTCCCACCATGAAGGAAATTTTGCCTGAAAAATTATAAGCAATTCACTATGCAGTGCCATCCTGGAATATCTGAGACTATGGAGTATCTGAGTGTTGATTTTTAAAAACTTTGTTTTATTCAAAAATAGGTGCAGGTTCAAATCTATTTATTAATTAAGTTGGAGCTCACCATTTTGTAGAGAATAAATCTTGGAATAAATTAAATAAATCACAAGACGAAATATGTTGTGCGCAAGTTTGTATCATTTACATGCCAAGAATATTGTTTTCCCTTTTTATACATTGGTATATACATCTTGAAACACATGCATACATGCATATTTTCACTGGTAAAAAAAACTATTCAGAGGTCACTGATTTTGCTAGATTTAAAGAAACACTGAATAATGTAATCCTAGATATGCTTAAAAAGACAGTGGCCATGGTAGGAATGACTCTGAATATAGACACTCTAGCAATGCAGATGCAATAGCATGTTATTTGACTGTTATTTCCAGATTTATCGCATCTACTAGAAACAACTGTCAAAGATACATACATACAATATATTTTTACGAGGCAAAGATCAACATCTGCTTTAAAAATAGTAAAGTTATTTTTCAGCCATTCTCATGCCTCATTGGAAGTGTGAGGGCTTGCTCTGTCTTGCTGGAACCGGAACCTATTCATCAGAGATGGGTGTATGGTCTATAGCTCCTTTTTAAAGTCTTCTAGTACCTCCACACAGCATTCCTTTGCAACTGTTGCAGTAATACTATTTTCTTTGAAGAAAAATGGGTCAATCAATCCTCTCTCAAATATGGCAGCCCCGGTGTTACATTTAACAGTGGAGAGGATTCACAGACACTTCAGTGGATTTCTCTGACCCCCAGAACACATTGTTCTTAAAGTTGATCTTCCCCTTTAAAAAAAAAATCGGCTTCATCTAAGGTTCACAGCAGACTCAGAAAGTTTGGATTGATTTCCATCTTCTCCAGCATTTTCTCAGCCATAACCTTTCTCATGGTTTTATCAGCTACTGTAAGCATTTGTTTAGTCTGTATTCTATCAGGGTACTTCTTAAGATCCTCTTTGTCAATCCTTCTGCAAGTTTCTGTAGGGAGACTCAAGGATTGGCTGCTCCTGCATAGCGATTGGTTTGGGCTCTGTTCAAAAAACTCTTGGACCATATCAATAATTTCTTGTGTATGCTCCCTGAGTCATCCAGATATTGTATTGAGGTTCTCAAATTTCTTCACCCAGTTTTGCATTTTGAATTTGAAGGGAGATTTGATGGTCCAAAAAAATGCATGAAATTGCTCTTGGACCTGATTATATGAACTCGTAGTAATATTTCACACAGAAACTCTGCTGTGGGAGCCCCCATTGAGGTTTTTTTATTTTTTTTTCAGACTTTTTTTTTTTTTCAGCCAGGTCCTGAAATTTAAGGTTGATCAGTTTGAAAATGAATATAGTGACACAAAATGTGCACTAGGCTATTTTCGTTTTTTAGTCACCTCGTGTGTCTATATCATTGATCATCATCATTTTACGTCTGCTTATATATTATATATATAAGCAGGACCTGGTTGAAAAAAAAAAAATACCTCAATATATATATATATATTTGTGTGCGTGTGTGTGTGTGTGTGTGTGTGTGTGTGTGTGTGTGTGTGTGTGTGTGTGTGTATACATGGAGTGCTTAAGTCTGATTACAGTATAGTTTATTGATTGCAGTGTTAAAATGCAACACTGACAATTAATATTCAAATTAAGATAACTATATATATATAGAGAGAGAGAGAATATATATAACTTCTTACTATAATTTAAACATCTCCCTATTTATTAGTTATTATATTTACATATATTTTTTTACTTACTTCAATCAAGATTTTAACTTGTAATTTTTTTAATTTTTGATTTTTGATTTTTGATTTTTAATTTTCAATTTTAATTTCTAATTCTCAATCATAATTTCCACTATGAAACCATAATACCTAGAAATAAGTATATATTCTCTTAGTGGGTGATGGTCAATTCTATTGTCCATGCTTAATTTAGGGGTAGTATTGAGACCTATTGAAACCCATACTCTCCCACCCCACTAGCTTTCGGCCAACTGCCACTGGCAGGGTGGCTAGCAGTAAACTATAACTGTGTCATATTACAGACCTGGATGGGGTGAGTTTCGTAGAACTTTGGGGTAGTTGATGGTCAACTTCCTTCAGACCTGCACCTGCGCAGACCGGTGGGGGTGGATTGGGACTCACAAGGGAACAGGCGAAGAATTCAAGAGCACACGCTTTGTCCGTTCCCATGTCGATTCAATTGCCTCGGAAACATAACCTTAGTATGTAAGAAGCTGTCTGATGATGTTACGGCACTGGGCACACCGAAGCGTGTGGCCACTGTCGTCATTGAAATATGTATCACAGCATTATCATTAAAGGACTTTAACATCTGAAACTACTTCGCTTTTTCTTATTCGATATATACTCCGTCACTCCTATGTGGAAAAAGTATGTTGAGTGCTTGAATTGAATTGCATCAATGTTTACCTTAAGTATATATATATATATATATATATATATATATATATATATATATATATATATATATAATCGGCATGACCACCAATAATTTTAAGACCCGGTGGTATACCCATACCCACTCTTTCAGAAGACCGGACAATCAAATCAGACAACACTCACCTCCTATGTTTGGGATCTCAAAAGGAACTCCACGCCTTCACGCTTAAATGGAAAATACTCCAGAAAGCGCGCTCATACAAGGGAGGACACAAGTGCTGCGACCTTTGTATCTGAGAGAGCTATGAAATATTATTTGCCAAGGGCCCGCTACTGAACAAACTCCCTGAACACTGCCCAAATTGCATGCACAAAAACTTTGCAACTTTCAAATACCTTAAGCCAGTGTTAATGCCAGATGGCTAAAAAAGATTTCGCTTTTTTCAAAAAACCCCATTCAACAAAATACCCCCTCTTGACCCGAAACATGGCACTATGGTCATGTAAGTACTTCTTACCTGTCTGCTCTTTCCGCATGTAGAGCGTACTTCATATTTATACTGTATATATGTGTCTGTGTATATGACTATATTTATGAGTGTATGTATGTACGTATTTGTATGAGTGGCCGTACGTATGTATGCGTATGTTTGTGTGTACGTGCGTTAATATATGTATATTCATATATGTATATGTTTGTGTATGTTTGTGTATGTTTGTGTATATATATATATGTGTATATATATATGTGTGTATGTGTGTATGTATCATCATCATCATCATCATCATTTTACGTCCGCTTTTCCCTGCTTCCAAGGGTGAGATGGGAACTGATTCTGGCTTGGTTTCTACAGCTGGATGCCTTTCCTAACAACAATCTCATTTACAGTGAGTGTTGGGTGCTTTTTTCCATGGCGCCTACACGTGCAATTTACAGTGTGGGCTGGGTGCTTTTTGCCGTGGCACCTCCATGACCACTTTGCAGTGGAATGATATGGACCCAGTCCTATCATCTCATTTCTACCGCTGAGTAAACTGGAGCAATGTGAAATAAAGTGTCTTGCTCAAGGAAACAACACATCACCCGGTCTGAGAATTGAACTCACAACCTTTCGATTGCAAGGCCAATGCTCTAACCACAAAGCCATGTGCCCTCCCCCCCTTCCCCCAGTGTATATGTATCATCATCATCATCATCATCGTTTAACGTCCATTTTCCATGCTAGCATATATATATACTCGTATATATATATATATATATATATATATATATATATATATATATATATATATATATATGTGTGTGTGTGTGTATGTATATATATATATATATATTTGGATATGTGTGTGTATGTATGTATTTGTGTATTTATTCATATTTTCATATCTGTATGTGTGTATGTATGTGTGTATTTGTATGTATATATATATATATATATATATATGTACTATGCATTTGTGTGTGTAAATGTAAGTGTGCTTAGTGGTAGATTATGTATATGTGTGCATGAGTTTAGGTTTGTGTAGTGAAAGGTGTGGGCAAATATTTTAACGTCTTTTCATTACATTTAAATTAAATCGGCCTTCCTAACAACAACTCATCTCTGATCAATACTTTAAGACCTTCACAAGACCTTGATAATGGGGTTTTAAACCCAAAAATATTTGGGATAATTAAATTTGCTAAGTAAGATTCTATCGTTATCTTGGCACCTTTAATTTTCTAATGCATTGTATGGCTTTTAAAATTGCTTAAATTTATATATATATATATATATATATATATATATATATATATAAGGATAGGAAATTGAAAATGCAACTGGAGTCTTTTAAGAATATTTATTTACTTTACCTCTTTCACAGTTTTGTGATTTTCAAAAGTTAAATTGAGATAGAGGGTTTGTGTTTCTGTTGTGGTTTGTCTCGCAACTAGTTTATGTTCAGAAGTTCTTTCTGTTTTATACGAAAAAAGTGGCTCAGATTGCTATTTTTTTAAAATGTAATTTGGATATATATAGTCATTATATATTCATCACTTTTTTAGTTGAAAGACAACAGTAAACTTTCCCGTGGATTCCTTGTTTTGCTATTGTTTCACATGCATCTTTCTAACTTAAGTTATCCAGTTTGTTGTGCAAATTGGCATCACAAGTGCAGTACCACCTTAAACTGCAAAATTGCCTGCCAGCAAAGTAGCTGGTGAGGTAAAGATGCGGCTTTCTGTTTGTCTTATGTAATGTGCGTATTTTCTGCTGAGACTATATCTATATAGATCTACATATATATATATATCATTTCTTTGATGGCTTAGTACTTTTTCTTGACTATTAATTTATTTTTTATGTTATGTTATAAAAGCTGGTCCTTTCGATGTGCGACATCACGTTATCTTGGTGGAGGGTTTGAGGGTTTAAGGTCAAGGGTATACAAGAGAGGATGGAGCAAGGCCTATTATGTAATGGAGTTGTAATCACTGCTGTTAATAATAGATATTATTTAATGTCTGAAACTGTGTAATTTGATAGCTGCAGCTTGAAAAATACATCTCTCCCAAACTCATATTTAGGGGTTGGGATATATAGATGATGTCTGAGGTAAGGCTTATGTGGGATGTCTTAGTTCTAGTATAGACATTTAGCATTAGATTGGCTTTGTTTTTATGAATATTTTAAGAGTTTGGAATCTGGTGGTCTTATCCAATAGATGTTTTATTTATTGTTGGCTTTCTTTCTGAGTGTATTGTTTATGTATAGGGCATTCAATTTGCATTGGTTCTAGATTTGTCTGCCTCCGGATTTGTGTTTGATGCTCCTACTTTGCATACATATATATTTGTATATAGTGTATATATATGTGTAATGTATGTGTATGTATATTTAGTGTAGTTATTGATGGTGAGTAGACTGTTTGGAGCAATAACAGTCTTATTAACGCATAAATAAATAAATATATATATATATATCATCATCATCATCCTCATCTTCGTTTAACGTCCATTTTCCATGCTATATATATATATATATATATATATATATATATATATATATATATATATATAAGGATGTTGTAGTTTGCTTGAAGCATTGTGTTAGTGTATAAAGCAGTATGTTATTTGAATGCTACACCAATGTGCGTATATATATATATACTAAGAAAGAGAGAGTGAGAGAGAGATAATCATGATAAAACACATGAATTAAGTGAAAAACATTTTGTGGTAGCTTTGTCTGGTAATTTGCATATGTGTTTTGATATCTTCCACTCCTACCCTCTCTCTCTATCTCTATCTATCTATCTATCTATCTATTTATCTATCTATCTCACACATATACTACATTGGAAAGATGGTCAGTGACAGAACAGCAGTTATCTATACCTACCTATTTCTGTCAATTAAATCAACAGCTATCTGCCTAATTGTCTAACAGTCTACCTAACTGTCAATCTACTTTCTATCAGTCTGTTTCACTGCCTGTCTATAATCTACCTACCTATCCCTCTATATATTAGTCTGTAAACAATTTATTGTTAACTTTTTTTAATATATTTCCCAGTGTATCTTTCAGACAAGAATAACAATAACAACAAACCATAAATCACAATAGCAACCCAAAGATAAATAGATAGATAAATAGAACAAAGTCATCTTAATTTAATGGATACATGTTTAATAATTGTTTCTACTTTTGGCACAAGACCAGCAATTACCCAGTGTATTACTGGTACTTTATTTTATTGTCCCCCGTAAGGATGAAAGGCAAAGTCAACCTCGGCGGGATTTGAACTCAGAATGGCAAGGGCCGTAACTCAATGCGTCAATGCGTCAAAGCATGGCGTCCGACCCTCTACCGATACTGCCAATCCACCGCCCACGGATACATGTTTAGTAATGATTAAGGAAAATATGGATGGAAATTATTGTAATTGAATGTAAAATGAATGTAAAATGAAACACAATGATGACCTGAGTGGCAAAAGTGAGAAGGTAAAAGAATTATCTTTTTATAAAAACTCAATCATTTTTGACAGGTACTATGAAAGTATACATGTGTGTGCATATATATATATATATCTATATATATATATACCCTTGCAAGCAGGGAAAAGCGGACGTAAAATGATGATATATACCTTCTTACCTTGTCTTTGTCCTCACAATGGACTACATTCCTTATTACATATGCATATATATATATATATATACATACATATATATATATACATACATATGGAGGCACATGGCTTGCAATCGAAAGGTTGTGAGTTCAATTCTCAGACCGGGTGATGTGTTGTTTCCTTGAGCAAGACACTTTATTTCACATTGCTCCAGTTTACTCAGCTGTAGAAATGAGATGATAGCGACTGGGGTCCTTATCATTCCACTGTAAATTGGACGTTAGGCACCACGGAAAAAAGCACCCAGCACTCACTGTAAACGAGGTTGATGTTAGGAGGGGCATCCAGCTGTAGAAATCAAGCCTGAATCAGTATATACTGTATATATATACATATATATATATATATATATATATATATATATATATATATCAGCACCATTTTACGTCCATTTTTCCACGCTAGCATGGGTTAGATGAGTTGTCCTATTTTGGGCAATGCCAGGTCAGGTGATCATGTCTTGCTCATACAGAACTGATTTGGGCTTGATTTCTACAGCTGGATGCTCTGCCTAACGTCAACCTCATTTACAGTGAGTACTGGGTGTTTTTTGTCGTGACACCTACACAACCACTTTACAGATGACTAAACACTATATCTTTTAAAAAAACGTGTATATACTTACCATAATGCATGTTACTTCCATAATTCAGTTTTAAATATAGTATGTACCAATGAGGGGGGAGTGTAAGAATAAAACTGCAACACTTAGCAGAGAGTGAGCAAGAGTAAAAGACATGCCTATATTGAGAGAAAAAAAGGATGAGGGTGAATGGGCGGGAGCTGAAGCACAAAAGGGTACAAGTGTACAAATACATAAATATATACAGACAGAATGTTACATAAAAATAGACACTTTCATCATTGTATAGTTCTATTTATAAAAAGTTTTTATTTATGATCAATGGATTTGGCTGTTATTTCTAACAGGTTCAGTGATTATGTAAACAATTCCCCCTTGAAATGTATGGCATATATGTATCCATGCATACACACACACGTACATGCACATTCTTATTCTTATTGTATGTAAGTGGAGAAAACAAGAAAAAGTACATATATATGCTGAACCTCTTAGAATAAGCAGTCAACTCCTACTCTATTGTCTTAAAGAGACACTGAATAATTTAATCCTAGATGTACACATCAAAAACAGAAGTAATTTGACTGGACTAACTATAATTAAAGACTCTTCATCCATGCAGAAACAACAGCAAAATAGGTGACCAACAAAGTCAGGGTGAGCAGGTCACCCTGTTTCACACCTGTCTCAACTGAGAATGGTTCTAGTAGCTCCTCATTGACACAGACCCATGCTTTCATTTCATCATACAATGAATGTATAAACCCTGTAAACTTCTCAGAGCAACCAAGCTTCAAGAGTATACTCCAAAGGGTCTGCCAATTGACTGCTTCAAAAGCCTTCATGAGATCAATAAAGCAATTATACAAATCAAGCTGTTGTTCTTTACACTTCTCCTGCATCTGCCCAACATGAAGATCATATCTGTAGTGCTTCGATATGGATGGGAACCACACTGAGATTCCAGCAGAATGTTGGTGCAATGTGCATCAGTGGATGATTAAAAAGGATCATGGTAAAGATTTTACCAACAACTGATAGTAAAGAGATCCTACAGTAGTTGTCACAAAGATCTTTGTGTCCCCTCTTGAAGAGGAAGATGAGAATGGCATCCTTCCAGTCCTGTGAGACTGGATCTTTCAACCACTCCTAGTGCTATATGTTATGCAGCAGATCATATACCTTAGGACCACCTTGTTTAACTATTTCGGTCACTATACCAACCTACCCAGGTGCTTTACCAGTGTTCATTTGTCACACTGCAGTCTCAGCCTCTTCCAATATACATACATACATAGATAGACATTCATACATACATATATATATACATATATACCTACATGCATACATCCATACATATAACTGACAGACAGACATTGATACATACATACAGATTTTCATACACACATATATACACACATATATATATATATAGACAGGTGTTCATACAACCTTTAAGGCAAATATCACCATCTCCACCAAACATACTAAAACAAGGTTATCTAGACATGTTCCAAATATCGCACAATTGATTATTTTAAAACACAAGGGAATTGAAATAAACTACATGGGAAAGATGGATAAGAAATATTCACTTGGTTGAAAGAAAGATACTTTAGGAACTCCAAATGAAATCTTTCATTCAATTTCTTTTGTTTTAAAGGTCAGGGGCTACTATCACCTATTCCTCACTCACCTCCTGATATTAAAGAACTGTTCACTTAAACTACTGGGTATATGGCTCAGACTTTACCTTTCATATCCTCACACATATGTGGTATTGAACAAATAATCATCTATTAGAAGTGTCTCTACACACAACAGATGCTGAGATCTTCCATCGATTAGCCTTATATTTAATTGCCTCCACAAATCATGAACCATGACCATTAGCAGTTTCCCATTGCTATTTCCACCTACACACACACACACATGCACACACACACATATACATATGTATATGTATTTATATGTATAAAGGTAAAAGGCCTTTATAATTGGTCAAAGATAGAAGGAAGAAGAGAGACTAATAGACAGATAGACAAACAGACACATGAGAGGTTGCTTGTATGTAGCAAATATATTTGGTTAAATATAGTAGGAAGGAGAAAGACTAATAGCCAGATAGACAGAAACGTGAGAAGCTGAGCTGGCTATGTAATATAGTAGATATGGTTGGTCAAAGATAGGAAGAAAAGGACTAAAAGACAGACATACAGACAACATGAGAAGCTGAGCTGGCTATGTAATATAGTAGATATGGTTGGTCAAAGGTAGGAAGAAAAGGACTAAAAGACAGACATACAGACAACATGAGAAGCTGAGCTGGATATGTAATATAGTAGATATGGTTGGTCAAAGGTAGGAAGAAAAGGACTAAAAGACAGACATACAGACAACATGAGAAGCTGAGCTGGCTATGTAATATAGTAGACATGGTTGGTCAAAGATAGGAAGAAAAGGACTAAAAGACAGACATACAGACAACGTGAGAAGCTGAGCTGGCTATGTAATATAGTAGATATGGTTGGTCAAAGATAGGAAGAAAAGGACTAAAAGACAGACATACAGACAACATGAGAAGCTGAGCTGGCTATGTAATATAGTAGATATGGTTGGTCAAAGATAGGAAGAAAAGGACTAAAAGACAGACATACAGACAACATGAGAAGCTGAGCTGGCTATGTAATATAGTAGACATGGTTGGTCAAAGATAGGAAGAAAAGGACTAAAAGACAGACATACAGACAACGTGAGAAGCTGAGTTGCTTGCATGTAATATAGTAGACATGGTTGGTCAAAGATAGGAAGAAAAGGACTAAAAGACAGACATACAGACAACATGAGAAGCTGAGCTGGCTATGTAATATAGTAGATATGGTTGGTCGAAGATAGGAAGAAAAGGACTAAAAGACAGACATACAGACAACATGAGAAGCTGAGCTGGCTATGTAATATAGTAGATATGGTTGGTCAAAGATAGGAAGAAAAGGACTAAAAGACAGACATACAGACAACATGAGAAGCTGAGCTGACTATATAATCTAGTAGAAGAAGTGAACTAAATTGTTGTGCACCTGAGCACTGTACACAATAATTTTCATTATTATTAAATCCATGATGGAGTCATAAAGGTGTCTTCCAGGCACACTGCATGTCCAGTATTTTAAACATAGTGCCTTATCTATCTCTGTATATAATATAGGAATATATAATACTATGATATCAATGCAAAAGATACTATCTTCAAGTCTGTTCATACTAATGTGTGTGTGTGTATATATATATCATCATCATCATCGTTTTAATGTCTGCTTTCACTGCAAGGGCTGGACAGGTGTACATAAATCAAGTCAGTACTGAAACGAGGCTCCTGATCTCCCAGACAGGCCAGGGATATGCATCTTACTTTTGTACAGTCTCATTATCTACCAAGTGCACAGAAAAAGTTGTCATGTCTTTGACACAACTGGGGGTCCTCCAAACCTTTTGTTTGGCAAGCTTTCGATGATTGAATGCCCTTTCTATCAATATCCACTTTACAGCATGTGCTGGGTAAATTCATCATATAGACCACCAAACATTAGAAAGGCTATCATGTCATTGACATGACTAAAATGTTCTCCCGACCAATTGTTTGGCAAGCCCTCCATAGTTGGATTCCCTTCCTATCAACAACCACTTCTCCAGAGGCAACAGCTACGAATCTGTGTGTGGGGTCATGGGGTTGAGTGTGGTGAGGGTTGTGTAGTGATGTTGAGAATATCTGTTTGTGAGTACTAGTGGAGAGGGAGACATGAGGTTAGGTCAGGCCACATTGTATATTGCCTTCCCTCATGGTCTATAGTCATTTTTTTTTTGTAAGGTTTCATTTTTTAAGGTTGGTCATCACAACCTCACCCCATGTCTTACTGAGTCTACCTCATCCATGAGTCTCAGCCAGTAGTGTTTCACTGCATTTCTTTATGCTGCTGTTATCTTCCATGCACATCACATGTCTATACCAACACAATCTTGCACACTACATCCAATTCCTCTTATGCAACTTTTTCCCTGTTTGCAGGTAAGCTAACATTGCACATCCATCAGAGCATACTTGATTCATTTCTTTCTAGCCTGTGCAGGTCTTCTGCAGTCAAGGTTCATGTTTCACTGCCATGTAACATTGCAGTTTACACACAGACATCATGCAGTCTTCTCTTCTCTCTGAGAGAAAAGCATTTTGTTGATAGGTAGTCTGTAGGAAGGCCTCTTAGACATGGTTTATTTGTTCATTGGCAAGTCCAGCTTGTGAGGCATATGCAGATAGTATAGTGGCTGTAGTACTGCCCAAGGCTAATCTAAGTTTAATTATTTTTTAATGACAGGGGACTGCATGACTGCCTTTCACTTTTCATGGGTTTTACAGGTAGGAGAGTAGCCTGACTGTTTGGTGATACTCAATGAATTTACATGCATGTCAGGTTCTTTCATAATTTGTATTGTATTGTTTGTCAGAAAGATGTTTTTAGTTGTCCCCTGTGCCAGTTGAAATTGCAAGGTGTGCAGTGAGAGTGGGAGGGATGGAAACGATGTCCAGGATGCACTACACAGTAAAATCATATAGGCTTATGCTAAGAAGAGGTACAAATAACACTAATTTCACAGTATTTTACAAGTAACTGTGTAGGCAGAAATAACATTTTAGGCTATATTTAGGAGAATAAATTAAGGAGTTTTAGATACAATAATAGTAAGATTTAATTTTAAATCTAGAAGTTTAGTCAGTTGCATACTAATTTGCTGGCTGGTAGAAATCCAACATTTCAGCTTTTCTCAAATATTTCTAGATTCTTGGACTTGGATATGGATGTGAGAAGGGCAAGAATGGTCCAGAGAAAAACCACATGTGAAATTTTTATATTTATAGCTATTTCCTAAGGTTATATAGACAATTTCAGAATTTGGTGTGTTGGAAAACGAAACTGCATTAGGATAATTGTTTCTACTTTAGGCACAAGGCCAGCAATTACCCAGTGCGTTACTGGTACTTTATTTTATCGACCCCGTAAGGATGAAAGGCAAAGTCAACCTCGGCGGGATTTGAACTCAGATCGTAAAGGGACGTAACTATGCTGGAAAGCATGGCATCCGACCCTCTACCGATACTGCCAATCCAGGATAATGTTAAAAGGAGAGGGAGAGTAGACAATAATTTCACATCGTATTTTACAAGTAGCTGTTTAAGTAGAAAATAACTTTTTTAGGAAATATTTAGGAGAATTAATTAATAAATTTTAGATATCAGATACAACAGTATAGTATATAATGAATATATACATATATACATAAATATATATATATTTATGTATATATATATATATATATATATATATATATATATATATATATATATATATATATATATATATATATATATGTATATATATATAAGAGGAAAGTACGAATGGGGGATAATTTTCCTTCATCAGTTGTCTGCAGGGGATCATGGATATTTCTATGCATTAATGACAAGATATCTAGCCCCAGTGCATCAATAACTAAAGGACTTTATTGGAGAAAAAAGGAGAGAGAGAAAAATATATATAACAGAAGGGAAAAAGGAAAAAGAAAACAGCGAAAAAAACGGAAAACAACATACCGAAGAGGGAAACCCGAAAGCACATGTGTGTGAGGAACTCGAAGACTTCGAGTTGCTCACATACAAGATATCTTGTCTTTAATACGTAGAAATATCCATGATCCCCAGCAGACAACTGATGAAAGAAAATTATCCCCCGTTCGTGCTTTCCTCTTATTTATAAACACACCTTATCCAGCAACTACATAGTCCCTGGTTCTTCTCTCTCTCTCTATATATATATATATAACATTTATATTACATTATTTACCAAATCTGTCCTCTATTTTCTATTCTCTGTTAGTATTCGCCATAATCTTGTTATCCTATATAACTAATTCTGAAGCAACACCTGATGAAATCGCCTAAGTCTTGTATCATGATCGCATGATGAAACTGGGCCATTGAAATATGTGTAGTGTTTTCACGATATTAAAATTTTAAAGAATGTTTCCAGTCTTGTTTTTAATGTGTGTGTGTGTGTGTGTGTGTGTATGCTTGGTGGTTGAAGAGGTAGAGATGCAGTTGTCGTTTCATTTTATGTAAAGGATTTTTGTGAGTATTTTTCTGCTGATATATATATATGCGAAATGTAAATGAAAAACAACACAGGAAGACAATACAGTACACACACACACACACACACACACATATATATAAAACACAACATGCTTCCTGTTGACTGTTGATAGACAATTGTGTTTTTACAAGAGTCACTTTTCATTCTATTTCTTCTTTCTTTCCTGCCTATCTACCCCACTTCTCTCTAGACCCTTTTCAACCTTTTCTTTGTTTGTCTCTCACGATGTATTGTCTGCTCCCTTCCCTTCTTCTTCTGTCACTCTCTCTTTCATCTCTTAGATTCATTAGGCAGCAGGCCTATGTTTGCTAGACTCGGACATCTATTTTCCTTTGACGAAAATCTTTCCAGCATTAATCTGTTGTACATTTTACAATGAATGTTGTCATAATTCAGTCACATGCCTGTTGCTTATTTATTTCTAGTCATGATATTTTTATGTATTTATCTCAGTTTGAAACACATCTGAAATTTTTCTGTCTGTTCTTTGTGGTGATATTGTCTCAATCTGTTATGCGAAACAGTGTTGCAAGTGCAATCTCATCTTAATGCACAAAATTGTATGCAAGAATCTGACTGAAGATTTAGTTGTTTATTTGTCTTATGTAACTGTTTTTCTATGAAAATTTCCTTTCAAACATCTTATATTTAAAACACAATTGTCTTCCAGTTTGATCATTTTTATTAAAGATTTTTTGTATATCTTTAATCTTTCCTAAATCGACATGTATATTAACTTTTTGAAATCTTGAAACCTTCACAGTGAATGGTCATACTAGTGGTGCATTAGTCACATGCTTAACAGTGGTCATAACCTATTAAGGAGTCGCAGGAGGTTGTGATTGCCTGATTTAAAATGTCTTCGTGGTCGAAACATTGAAGGAGAGTTTAACCTTGCATATATCAATGACAAAGTTAAAACACACAAACATAACAATCTTCTCCAACCAATAATTTACCCCCACCCCAACCCCAACCCCAAAAGACATACAGAATCGTTGAATTAATGGATACCATTATCAAGTCATAAATGCCAGATTGTTATGATATAAAATCATCAGAAGAATTCCTTGAAATCCTACATGAAACAGATAAGGTTGGCAATATCTCCACCATGGGTGTCAAACGCCTTTTGACCAACATCCCAGTGATTGAAGCAATAAATATAATCCTAGGCAATGTATATTCACAACCAACATTAAAACTGTAGGTATATCAAGAAACATCTTGAAAATTTACTGTTGGTATCTACAACTGACATCCTCTTCGCCTGTTCACTAAATACAGAAGAATGGTGTCGTTATTGGCTTCCCATTTGGGCCCACATTTACATCATTGTACATGTGTAAAGGGGAAAACATAATTTAGTTGGTCTGACTTATATTACCCTAACCTGAGATTTTGGCATAAGTTTAATATGTTATATATATATATGTGCGTGTGTGGTTATAGTGTAGTATTTCATTATTTTCTTTAGTAAGATGAGATAAGCTCAATGCACTTTATTGTCTTCTGTTTCTCTGTAGTAAAAACTATACGGTTAAGATATCAGCAGTTAAAATATCATGTTAACCCTTTAGCATTTACATTACTCTATATTCACTATTGTATTTTTGTGGTAAAGGCTTTATCTCACATATTAATTTCACATAATATCAAATCTATGAGATATTGACATTATTTATTTTGAGAACAATACTTTAACACCAGTACAAGTGGCTGGTTACAGCTGGTTTGAACAAAAAGAGGTGATAGAATTCTGGCCGGATATGGCCGGTTTAAATGCTAAGGCAGTTCATGTAACAGAGCAATTAAAATTCCAAATTGTAAGAAAGTCAAAGATAAGAATATGTGTGAGTGTATCATCATCATCATCATCATCGTTTAACGTCCATGTTCCACGCTTGCATGGGTTTGGACGGGAGTTTTCCCACTTGAGGCAAGAGTGGTTGTCTTGCTCGCATAGGACTGTCTGGCGGGTTTTCTACAGCTGGATGCCCTTCCTAACACCAACCACATTTACAGTGTGGGACTGGGAGGTTTTTACCGTGTTACCTACACGGCCACATTACAGCGTGGACTGTGTGTTTTTTTGTCGTGACACCTACACGATCTCATTTGTTTCGGCCTGGATGTTGTGGCACCAACATAACTTTACATTGAAATCGGCGGTGTGGATGGGGTGGGGGTGGTAGGACGGTGGTGTATTTTGTTAGAGATGCCTACTGACTGTAGTAGGTTTTACTTTGTATTTAGGTAAGGCGGGTCTTCTCTATTACTGAGTACCGCCAAAGGTCTCGGTCCAGTGACATTGTCTTGGAGAGGTGTAAGTGTGTGAGGTCGGAATTTATCAGGTCGTCCCAGGTTTTTCTGGGTCTGCCTACTCCGTGGCTACCGTCTATCTTTATTGCCCTGCACTTTGTTATACAGCTGTCGTCTTTCATGCGCATCGCGTGACCATACCAACGTAGCCTTCTCTCGAGTAAACAACATCTGATCCCTCTTATTTCTAATTTTTTCCTTAGTTCGTTTATGCTTTGCCGTTCATGTATATTACTATTACACATCCAGCAGAGCATGCAACCTTCGTTCCTCTCTAGTCTGTGTATATCCTCTGCACGCAATGCCCAGGTCTCACTGCCATGCAACATTGCTGTTCGTATGCAGGCATCATACAGCCTGCCTTTCATTTTTAGGGAGAACCCTTTAGCGGCTAATAGTGGTATAAGCTCTCTGAACTTTTTCCATCCAGTTCTGACTCTAGCTACTGTACTTTCAGAGCACCCTCCCCCTCTGCTGATTTTGTCACCCAGGTAACGGAAGCTGTCCACTATATCTATAGAACCCTCTGCGCAATTGAAAGAGCTAGTATTTTGTGGGCACTTGCAGCTACTTATTGCACCAGAGCACCGGCCACATGTAAAATCTATGTTCTTAGTTAGCTTACCTGTGATCCCACTACATCTTTTATGCACCCATACTTTGCATTTGGGACATAAAATGGAGTTTCTACCTACGCCTTTCCTACACACTGAGCATGGCCATTTCCCGGAAGGGACTGGCGCCTTATTTTCTTTCCTACAAACTAGAACTTTAGTCTTAGCCAGGTTAATTTTAAGGCCTTTTGATTCTAGGCCGTGCTTCCATGTTTGGAATTTCTTCTCTAGCTCGGCCATTGATTCAGCTATGAGCGTTAGATCATCTGCGTATAGGAGTTCCCATGGGCAGCCGGTCTTGAACTCCACTGTTATAGCCTGAAGGGCAATAATAAATAGTAGGGGGCTAAGAACAGAGCCCTGATGAACACCAACTTTTACGCTAAACTCTTCACTATATTCGTTGTTAATTCTAACCTTGCTCACTGTTTCTTTATACATGGCTTGTATAGCTCTCACAAGCCATTCGTCAACACCTAGTTTTCTAAGAGCCCACCAGATAATGGAACGGGGGACTCTGTCGAAGGCTTTCTCTAAGTCGACAAAAGCTAAGTATAGGGGTTTACTTTTAGCTAGGTACTTCTCCTGTAGTTGTCGTACAATGAAAAGAGCGTCTGTGGTACTTTTGCCTGACACAAACCCGAACTGCATTTCATCTAGATCAATTCTCTCTCTGATTAGTTGCGCTATTACTTTTTCCGTGTCCTTTATGACCTGGTCGATTAATTTAATGCCTCTATAGTTACTCCTATCTAGGGCATCTCCTTTACCCTTGTAACAGTTAATGATGATGCTGCTGCGCCAGTCCTTCGGAACAACCCCATTCTGTATGATTTGGTTTACTATCCGGGTGACCATGGTATGTCCCACCGTTCCAGAGGCTTTCAGCATCTCAGCAACTATTTCCGAAGGCCCAGCCGCCTTACCCGTCTTCATATCTTTGATTGCCTTACTTATTATACTACCTTCGACTAACACTGCTGGTCCCTCTATTGGGTCGATGTGGGGGAGACTTTCTTTCTCCCATTTATTCTCCTCATTTAGTAGCCTTTCGTAGTGACACTTCCAAGCTACCTTCTTATCAGCGTCAGTGATAGCAAGTATGCCATCATCATTAAGTACACACTTCTCCCCGACAATATCACGGTTTTCCTTGACACATTGTCTAGCAATCCTGAACACCTCACGTTTTTGGTCCTCGCGTTGTAGAACATGCTTGAACTTTCTTTCCTCTGCTTCCCTTCTTGCGAAGTACACTTGTCTCCTAGCTTCCCCCCTGGCCACTTGATAGTCTTCTCTACTTACCCCCATCCCGCCATACTTTCCAAGCCTGCTTTTTGGCCTTAATTGACCCCTCCACCTTACTGTTCCACCACCATGTTACTCTCCTCCTGCCTACAGGCCTGCTCCAGCCACAGACTTTGTCTGCCACCGTCAGCAGGTTTGCTTTCAGGAATTCCCACTGTTCCTCTATATTGTATGACTCTAATTGCTCTTCCTTACTGTCGAAAGCATCAAGTAATATGCTTTTAAATTTATTTCTGGCTGTGGGGTCCTTTAGCTTCCATATTTTTCTCCTGAGGATAATCCTCTTCTGCTGTCTAGTACGTCTTGTCCTGACTATTAGGTCGCTAATTATCAGTCTATGTTGGGAGGTGCATTCTTCATGGGGGAGGGATTTAGTGTTTACAACAGACACTCTGTCACGTCTTCTGGTAAGGATATAATCTACCTGGCTTGTGTGTTCCCCCGATCTATAGGTGATCAGGTGATTGTCTCGTTTTTTTAAGTTTGTGTTACAGATAGTTAGGTTATTTGCATCACAGAATTCCAGGATTCTGGAGCCTTCTTCATTTCTAGTACCAAACCTGTAGCCTCCATGGATTCCGTCATAGCCGTCACAATGTTGTCCAACGTGACCGTTTAGGTCGCCTGCAATAATTATATAGTCACTGTCGGTTATTTGGGAGGTAGTGAGCATCAGTGTCTCATAGAATCTGTCTTTTATAGTGCTGGGCAGTCTGGATTGGGGTGCGTACGCGGATATTACTATCACCGTAGTTCTATTGAGGACAAGTCTTATTTTAATTATTCTGTTGTTCACTCTATTTACGTCTATTATCTTATCTGCCCACTTTTCTGCTACCATGATTCCTACTCCACCCAGCCCATTGTCGTTTCCCACCCAGAAAAGCTTATAGCATCGTTTTCTACCCACAATGAATCTAGCAGAGCCACCCCTCCACCTGGTCTCTTGAATACAACAATACGTTCAAGCATTTCTACAACCTCGTTAGAGCGACCCTTTAAGGTGCCTACATTCATGGTACCAACTCTGAAGTTCTGGATTGCGTTTGGAGAGTGGGAGCGGTGGGGGGGGGGATGGGGGAGATGGGGTTATGTTAGCCATCCGCGGCCGAAACAAAGAGGAGGAGTATATATATATATATATATATATATATATATATATATATATATATATATATTCAAAAATCACATTCATTTGCAGAGCAACTGGAGATAATTAGTTAATAATTATCCTCATTATGGGTGCTTTATCCCAACCGTATCTCTTCAGGAAATATTATTCAGAACAAAAGATAATAAATATCAAGACAGTGAGAAAAGTTAAAAGTTAAAATGCATACTGCTTTTAAGCAAGTAGTATGATTCAAGTGCATGTTATGCAGAAGAGGTTTTATAAAATTTATTTTAAAAACATAAAAGTTTATTCGTTTTTTTTTTGTGTTTTTTTTTCATGAAAATTTGTTAGATTATTTGACTTTTCTCGTTTCTTGATATTGTTGGTATTCATTATTTGTTCTGAATATTTCCTGAAGAAATATGGTTCAGATAAAGCATCCGTAATAGGGATAATTATTAACTAATAATTGTTTCTACTTTAGGCACAAGGCCAGCAATTACCCAGTGCATTACTGGTTCTTTATTTTATCGACCCCATAAGGATGAAAGGCAAAGTCAACCTCGGCGGGATTTGAACTCAGATCGTAAAGGGACGTAACTATGCTGGAAAGCATGGCGTCCGACCCCCTACCGATACTGCCAATCCACCGCCCTTATTATTAACTAATAATTGTTTCTACTTTTGGCACAAGGCCAGCAATCACCCAGTACATTACTGGTACTTTATTTTATCGACCCCGTAAGGATGAAAGGCAAAGTTAACCTCAGCGGGATTTGAACTCAGAATGGCAAGGGCCGTAACTCTATGCATCAAAGCATGGCATCCGACCCTCTACCGATACTGCCAGTTGTTCTGCAAATGAATGGGATATTTTAGCCATGTTGAAACGTTCGTAGAAATTTATGAATAAATGATAATTTCTTATCCTTGACTTTCTTACAATTTTGAATATATAAATATACACACATATTCTGGTTTAACTATTGCAATCCATGTCAATATTTTGTTCTCAATCTAATATTCCTTATATTTCAAAATTTTACCATATTCCTATAATAGTTATAATTAAATCCAATGAAGATTTAATATCTTATCAAATGCCTTAATTATATTATCTTGATTGCCAAATCTCAATAAGTATATTATCTTATAGTGGAAAATTTAAATAAAAATCATTTAATCATTAGAATGTATATGTGGAAATTTATCCTTTTTTTTCTTCTTTTTTTAAGTTGTTTAATAAAGAATAAGATTTGTTAATCATTTAAAAAGGAAAATTTATTTGATAGTTTAATTAATAAAAAAAATATCAATAATTGGATTTCCTTCCTTTGGAATGGTTTATAACGATGAATTATAATTGGAAGGATTTATAATGATGATAAATGACTTTCTTCATAAGTTTCAAGCTAAGCTCATTTCAATTGCATTTTAAAGGGAATCACAGTTAACGAACATGTTAATTGCTTAAATAAGGTGTTCCAAATATTAGGAAAAGGATTTTATCTATTGATTATCATAAGTGATATTGGTATGTATGCAAGCAAAAAAGAATTCCCAATTTTAAATTACAAAACTTATTTTAAATTGTTCTTTGTTATTGTTTTACGGAACTGCCACTGTATCATATGTATTTGACCACTTTCATTAAAAGAGTGGATCAGACTTTTAGCCAATTGATACAGCTGGCAACAGGTCACTAACATGCCAGATGACACTGTTGACTTTTACCCTCTCTAATTTCTTGGCACACATATTCCGTTTGTCTCTTTTTTACATTTTGTTTACAAGCTCACTACACATAAAATATATTTACATTCCAAGAAAATACTTTCTGTTGCTGTGTAATTTTAATATATTTTTATATAATGTTAATGGAAACGTTATGCCTGTTGTTATGTTGAAGTGTTCTATATTTCTGGTGTGTTAATTCATCATATATATTCCTTGTATTCCATGGCAAAAAGTAAATACATCATTAGCAGTATTATTTTTTTGTTGGTCTAATCAATTGATATTCAGGGAAATTGCTTTCACAATTTCCCGACACATCAACACATTGATGAACACAACTATCACAACACCAATCAAACTTTTCTGCTAAAGCACTTTTGATACCAACCTACCTTAGACTGTCCCTGCATCTTTGATACAAAACTTCTCATTTTAAGGTGTTCATATTTAAATGAAAACCTCCAATCATGTATGAACCTTTTCGCTACTTTATATTCCAATAACTGTCTTAATAGTAAAAAGATTAGTTATGCTAAATCCCACCAAAGTCTTGATTAATTTTCTAATTATTTGAAACAGACAGGCATAGCACTTCATTAGAAATATGGTTACAAAAGGTTTAATGATTTATTTCTTAAACATAGTCAACCCTTTTAATTCATTGTAGAACATCATTCAATACCACAAAACTTCATTATTGTATCGGTAGAGGGTCGGACGCCATGCTTTCTAGCATAGTTACGTCCCTTTACGATCTGAGTTCAAATCCCGCCAAGGTTGACTTTGCCTTTCATCCTTACGGGGTCGATAAAATAAAGTACCAGTGAGGCACTGGGTAGTTGCTGGCCTTGTGCCTAAAGTAGAAACAATTATTACATCAATATCAGTAGAGAGTCAGACGACATGCTTTGACATATAGAGTTACGGCCCTTGCCATTCTGAGTTCAAATCCCGCCCGTAAGGGCTCGATAAAATAAAGTACCAGTAATGCACTGGGTAATTGTGGCCTTGTGCCAAAAGTAGAAACAATTATTACATCAATTAAAATACATCTATTTTTGGACAATTTATTCCAAAACTTCAATCAATACGAAAAGTCTCCACCCGAAACACCCTTTTAGTAATTAATAAAACACAAATTATCAAAAATTATTTAATAAAAAACTTGATAATTAATAGGGACATATATGAAATCATATATATCATTTATGTATAATAAGTCTTACTCTGGGTTCTTTAATAAAAGTATTTGGTATTCTCCTTGATTAGTGAGGTAACTGTGGCATGATCACAGATTGAAATATCCACAGCAGGACTAATTTATGCTTCGAGGTTAACTTTGCCTTTCATCCTTACAGGATTGATAAAATAAAGTACCAGTAATGTACTGGGTAATTGTTGGCCTTGTGCCAAAAGTAGAAACAATTATATATAAGAGTGGTGGATTGGCAGTATCAGTGGAGTGTTGGACAATATGCTTTGTGGCATATAGTTATGGCCCTTTATGTTCTGAGTTCAAATTCTGCTGCAGTTAGCTGCTACTCATTTTCAACTGGGTTGACTGGAGTAACATCAAATGAAGTGTTTTGCTCAAGAACACAATGCACAACCTGTTCCAGGAATTGAACTCACAACATTAGGATTATAAGTCCAACCTGCTAAACACTAGGCCATGTGCCTTCAGCAACAGTAGTAATTGTGGTTATCTGTTGATGTCTACTGTCACAACCCTCTCTTTTTAGATTTTCCCAATTAAGACAATAGTTGCAATGTCGTTCATGCTCCCACATGTATAGCAACTGAGCATTTTGTCCAGCAAAAAACTGATTGACTTCCCCTCCACTCCCTTTATGGGATACAACTCCAGTATTGCATTGCGGTCATTAACTATCATCGGGACCTAAAGATTCATGCAAAACCTGCCTTACCACATGTTATGGGTCACCTCAACACTTAGAATCTGCCATTACTATACCAAAATGTTTGTGCTGAATTATGGTTTCACATCTACCCCAATATCTTTAACTATGGCTATGTGTTTTGCCTGTCCGTGCATTATGGCACTTTTCCTGCCTTCGTTCCCAATCCTCAGTCTTAAACTATAGGCATATGCTTCCATATGCTATGCTCTTGTCAAGATACTATACTCTTGCCTGGACTTTCACTATTTACTCATTAGAGATCACATCAAAACCCTCTTCAGTCCTTTGGAAAATTTAGGTGTGTCACTGTTTACCTTGTTCATTCTTTAGTAATTTCCTTTTGGGTTATACCTCATCAGCACTTTTTCTTTTGCCTGGAGTTGATTCATGTCTATTATCTCTTTTTGGTTTGCAATGCTAGCAAAATATATGTTGCTGTTATTGTTGCTGATGCTTCTGTTAATGTCATATAAATTTGGGTTTTTGCCACTTATTTTCTTTTGTATTTCTCAAATTGTAACTGTCTGTGCTTATAACTGTCTGTTTGTTTAATTGTCATTTTTTCTGTTTTACATTTTTTAAAATCTGTCTTTGTGTCTGCAAAAATGTTTTTGATGGGGTGTGTTCATTACTACAACCATTATGACTTATATTTCCCACCTCCTGCCATATTGAACTACTAATAAACAAAGTAAAATGTGTATTTGCAAAAAAATATTGATGCACCATATGATGTTGATGGCTATAGCCATCCACAGAGCAGTGACCAGTTGTATTATGGCAGCAGTAGTAGCAGCAGCCATGCCCTTCCATCCTGCAGTTGTTCAGCTCCTATTTCCTCAGACGATTTCAGTATCTCTGCAACTATCTCTGATAGTCCAACAGTGTCACTAGTTTCATCTCACTGATAACTTCCTTGGCCCTATAACTGTCAATTTCAAATGTCAGTCCCTCTGTTGAGTCTACTGAGTGTAGTCCCTCTTCATTCCATCCATTCTCCATATTGATCAACCTCTCTTAATAGCATTTAGAAGTCTTTTTTAAATCTGGGCATCAGTGAGGCTACATGTGCCAGAATTATTTCAAACACACTTCTCCCCAATAACATCCTGATTTTCCCTGACAGTTTACTTCACATTGCAGAACACCTCCCACCTCTGATCTTCCCATCATAGGATATTGGCAAACCTCCTGTTTTCAGCCTTCCTGTATGCTATGTATAAAGCTTCTTTTTTAGTTACTTGGTATTTATATTTGCTGCCCCCATTTTTCCAGTCTTTCCACACCTGTTTCTTGGCTTTAACAGTTCTAACCACAGTGTTATTCCACCACCAGGTCACCCTCTGTCTGGCTGATGCATTGCTCTAATCACAAGTCTTGTCAGTAGCCTGTAGTAGGTTGTCATGTAGGAACCTCCAATTGTCCTCTAAGTCATAAGTATCTACCTCCTCATTCCTCTCATCATAAAGCTTTCCAGAACATATTTCAACACATAGGTCCTTTAGCTTCCATACTTTCCTTCTCCAACTTTTCCTGCATTTTACTAGTCCAGATATTAATTGTCTATAATTACGTTTGAGTTGAGACAAAATCTCACATGTTGTTATGGCAGCTGCGATGATATTTGTAAGTCATGGACAGTGGTAGACAGGGAGGAATGCTAAAAATAACTCACTCGCAAGTTGTAAAGTAACTCTACTGATATATAGAAAAAATTGGAGCAAATTATACTGCTGCTGAACCCATTTCCTTTTGAACTCAGTAAGACATCTGTTGATATACTTTCTCTAAGTTTGAAATTCAAAAGTTCCAGTAAGCTACTTACATGTAAAATGCATCAAATATTCAAAACAAAACAAAAAAACACAAATGATTATCAATATTCATTAGTGATGGATGTAGTAACAATGTGAAGGAAAGCAGTGGTTCTCAGTTGTGTATTTGGTGAATAAAATATGAGGTAAATCAAATTAAGAAAAATTATCAAAGACAATAAATAAAAATAATTAATTCAAGCTTATTTTGAAGTGAAAAAGAAGTCTAATTTTAACAGTGAAAATAACAAAAATATTGAAAGCCAGAATTGCATGCCCACTGCAGTGTACACATAGTTTGATGTTTTATCCCAAAAATGGAAATTTCTATAAGATCACTTGACATACTTCCATTTTTTTTTAATCTTCTTCTTTGTTTTAAGTTTCACAAATCATTGAGTCTTGTGGAAGATCTAATTTAAGAATTTTTCTCCAAGTACTTTTTAGTATTTGTAATTCTGTTGAATGCTCCTTCATTGATAATGAAGGAGAACAAATATGAAATTCTTGAAAGGCCCCCCACCCAGTTCATCCTGTACTGCTGGGCCATGTCAAAAGTACTCATCCACCCTGTAAAGTGGTAATGTTGATGCCATGACAAAAAGCACCTAGTCGATCCTGTAAGGTGCCAGAGTCACAAACAAATGCTCCCAACACACACTGTAAAGTGGTTAATGTTAGGAAGGACATCCAGTTGTAGAAACCATGTTTCCAGTACAAGCTGTAAAATAACTGGCATTAGAAAAGACATCCAGCCTTAGAAACCAAGCCAAAACAAAGCATATAAGCAGGACTTAGTCACTTGACGAGTAGGACCTAGTCACCTGATTGATCCAACATCAGCACATAGCAGCCCATATAAACCATGCAAACATCGAAAATAGATGTTAAAAAGCAATTATGAATGTACATTGGAATACAATTTCAAATATGTTCTTCTTTTACTATAGCAAGTTAATAAGGCATGCTTTAATGGAGATTTGGTTAGTATTTCTAGCAGGTTAAGCAAGTTTATTGGAGCCTTCCAGACATGAAAGCACATAAATATATATGCTTCATACGTTACTTTGTGAACGTCTTTCCAGAGCAAATAATCTTGAGATTAGTTGTGGTGTCTATTCAATTCAGCTATTGTGTGTTGTTTTTGTTGTTATTGTTGTATGTGTGGCTGTTGTAACTGCCATTGTTGTTGATATCGTTGTTATTATTGCTGTTGTTGTTCTTGTTCTTGTTGTCGTCATCGGTCTTGTTGCTTTCGTTTTTATCATTTTGTTGTTGCTGGTGTCATCATTGTCATTGTTGTCACTGTCACTGTTGTTGTTTAACTACGATCAAGCAGACATATAATCAAATGACATTCCAGGAATAACCATTCCATCTTTAATTTCCTATATTATGCATCTGGGACGACATTGTCTAAAATGTCCTTTCTCTTTACTTTAAGATGGTAAGGTGGGATATTAAGTAAATTTGATTGCTATTTGTAGCGTAAATACTCTCTCAGGCCCCACGTCATGTTCCTCCTCAGAGATATAAAAGTAAAGGTGATCCAGTCATCACCATGTTATATTCTTTCATAAAATTCAAGTATGTTTTGCAGCATGAAGACCAAAAACATAAGGTGTTCAGGATGGTGAGGCAGTGCATTAGGGGAAATTGTGATGTCATTGGTGAGAAGTGTGTCCGTGATGATAAAGGTGCACATGCCCCCACAGATGCTGAAAGGAAAGTTGCATGGAAGAGCCATAATGAAAGATTACTGAATGGGGAGAATGCATGGATGGAAGAAAGAGACCCTACCCCAAGTGGACCCTACAGAGGGCCCAGCTGTACAAGTCAGCAACAGTGTAGTAAGTAAGGTAATTAAGGATATGAATACCATAAAAGCAGCTGGTCCATCAAGAATAGTTGCTGAAGTGCAGAAATCATTTGGGTCGGTATGTCACAGCTTAACCAGACGTATTGTAAACCAAGTAATTCTAAATGGTGTCATACTGAATGATTGGTGCAGCAGCATCATTGTCAACTGCTGCAAGGGTAGAGGAAACTATAGGAGCATCAAGTTGATGGACCAGGTCATGAAAATAACAGAAAAGGTTGTAGTACAGTTGATTAGAGACTGGGTAAATCTAGAAGAGATGCAGTTTGTATTTCTGCCAGGTAAAAGCACCACAAATGCTCTCTCCTTGGTGAAGCAGCTACAGGAAAAGTACACCGAGCTAAAAGCAATCCACTCTACCTGGCATTTGTTGATCTGGAGAAAGCTTTTGACAGAGTGCCCCATGCCATAATCTGGAGGTCTATTATAAAAATAGGAGTAGATGAGTGGCTGCTGAAGGCTGTACAAGCCATGTATAGGGGAGCAGTCAGCAAAGTTAGGATTGACTGTAGCAGGGAATTTAACATGCAGGTTGGCGTCCACCAGGGCTCTGTTCTTAGCCCTCTCCAGTTCATTATCATACTGCAGGCTATAAAAGAGGAGTTTAAGACCAGCTGCCCATGGGAACTCCTGTAAGCGGATGATCTTACACACATAGCTGAGTCTATGGTGGAACACACACACACACACACATACATGCATACATACATACATATATGGTGGCTGCCAACTCGTTTTCAAGTATGGCCACTACTTTATATCCATGTAGAACCCCTACCGATGTGCTGAACGAGTGTGACTTTTTAGTCCAGCCAGCGACTTGAAAACTCTGGTACAAACACTACACTTGTGACAATTATTGACAAATAGTGCTGGGTCTATGGCGACTAAACTGGCAACCCCACCAAGGTTTCTTGGTGAGGAGGGTGACTTTGGACATACATACATACATATATACATACATACATATGTATATAAGGAACAAAAGAACCACAAAAACAACAAAATTATATAAATTGAGAATACTAGTTTAACTGAGAAAAAGTTGATTATAACATTTCAAGTTATGAGTATCCCCCCCACCCTAAAAAAAAATAGAAAGAATAAAGAGGAGATACTGTAAAAGAACAAAAAGGGAACACAGATTGTTGAAGCAAGGCCATGCACCTTGAGAAAATAGGAATGGAAGAAGTTGGAATGCTAAAGTGTTGCTAAAGTGTACTCTGTGACAGAAAATCAAATAGTAAACTGAATTGCGTGGTCTTGAGTTAGAAAGAGAGAGAATGAGTATTTGGTAGTATCTACATTTTTTCACTGTATGTCTACTTTACTATTGTGGTAATTAACGAAAAATCACTGGTTGTAGTTTACTTTTTATTGCCAATTTCCACCTGGTGTTATAAATTTGAGTTATTTTCCACTAAACAGATAGCAACACAGTCTCAAATCTCTTCATCTTACGTAACTAATGTTAGAAATTATTACAAGATTGGCAGAGTGATAAATGAAAGTACCAGTCATGTAGTGGGATTGATGTAATCACTATTCCCCTCTACCCTAAATTGTTGGACTTGTGCCTAAATCAAAAACCATTATTATTATTATTGTTGTTGTTGTTATATATACACTATATACATACATACACGCACAATCATGAATATATGTACATAAATATATATATATATAAAGCTACAGACCGAATTTGCATTCGTTAGCTTGGCCGCAAACTAAAGCTTCGTTAATGCTGTACTAAAATTTATATATATATATATATATATATATATATGTCTATGTATAAATATATATATATATATATATATATATGTCTATGTATATATATATATATATATATATATATATATATATATGCATATATATGTCTATGTATATATTTGAATCTTTCACTATATATATTGACTACAGAAAATACAGTATTAATATATCACTTTATTACAGATATATTTATTACTGTTGTATACTTCCATCAATTTTTAATGTCTTCTTAGTGTATTCTATTAATATTAATTTTATAACTCCACTTATTAAGTATAATAGAATTTATAATTTCTGTTTGTATATCTCTCACTCTACTTTAGTGCATAATATATTTCGTATCAATACATTTTAGTTCGTAAAATATGTATGGTTACTGGACAGTATTTTTTTTTTTTTATCACTGATAAATTATAATTATCTTTAGGCTTCCATAAGTTTTAAAGTTTTCCCTACAATATTTCAATGGTATTTTTTATGGTTTTCACGCTTTTCTCTTACTGGAATTCTAAAACATGTAAGGTATTTATTTGTTTGTATTTGAACTATTCTGCAGAGTTACTCTGAGTGGAATAGAAAATTCTTGTTAATCCAATGAAACGGTCATAAATCTATTAAATGCTATAATTATAATCTTTGTTAATTTTCCATTTTATATATATATATAATTAATTAACAAATTACTTATCAGTATAACAACTCCTTCTCTCTCTCCTCTTTTTTGATAAAAATCTATTTATATTTCCCTACTTCCTGCATTACAATTTGCACAACTTGCCTGTACTGTATCCTATACTGTTTCCAGTTGTAAGACTTTCTATTCATATTTGTTTACATACCCTTTTTGTTGTCATAGTCGACAGACAATCTGTGATTTTCCAGCAGCTTTTTCAAGCTTTTATGCAACCTGGGATATTATGCAATAACACACTTATGCACGAAATTGTTCAGGGAGTGGGTGGTCAGGAAGATAAATGCATTTGTTTTTGATCTTATGTGTTTCGTTATTTTTTTCCATGTGCAAACTTTCTTCACACACATCTATATATATATATATATATATATATATATATATATATAAGTGAAAAAGAACAAAGGAACTATTATGACATTATAACAAGTTTATTGCCGACAGCCGTTTCGTCCGACCACATGGTGGGACTTATCAAGGCATATAACATGTGATTGTAAGATCATTATTTACATCAACGTATCACTCAAGGCTAGCAGTTTGGAATTGTGGTATACATCAGCAACTCCGCTTGTATAGTTGGGGTCTATATTCTAAGGGGGCTCTTTTATATTAGTTGTCGGGGTCAGGGATTGAAGTTTAAAAATTAGATAATATATAATTTACGCATTAACAGTAAACTAAAAGACTTGGGGTCTCGTAGAATATAGACCCCAACTATACAAGCGGAGTCGCTGATGTATACCACAATTCCAAACTGCTAGCCTTGAGTGATACGTTGATGTAAATAATGATCTTACAATCACATGTTATATGCCTTGATAAGTCCCACCAAGTGGTCGGACGAAATGGCTGTCGGCAATAAACTTGTTATAATGTCATAATAGTTCCTTTGTTCTTTTTCACTAATATTTCTGCTCTGCGTATACGCATAGAGCTTAACTAGCTACCGTCGCATATTAGGTAGGTCAGGCGTGATCATCGCGATTCACATACGACCTACCATACATCTTACTTATATATATATATATATATATATATATATATATATATATATATATAATTTCAGGTTATCAATAATGTAGTGATAATATATCGTTACGTTAGAGATGAACAGCGTACGTGCAGGTTTGCTCAACGAGTATAAATTATATTCTGAAGAAGTGACAACTGATTATACATTTGCTATTGAATACTTGCTAACATTATATGATTACACAAGCAGCGATACATAGGTATTCAGTCTGTTACAGAAACATATGTCAATACCTAATAAATTCCTTTTTTAAAAAAAAGCACTTTCATTTTATATTCATCCTTTCTATATATATATATATATATATATATATCAAAGGAACAAAAGCAAGCATGCAGCAAAAAGACGTTATATATATTATTTTCTATTTCCAACTGCATACAACTTCAAGTTTTTTACATTTCCCTATGGCAGCCATATTGTACCTAGACATACATTCAGGTTATTACTGGGGCATTTAAAAAGCTTACCACATTGTTATGATAATTCAAGAAATTAAGATTTAATTGTTTCTACTTTTGGCACAAGGCCAGATTTGTAAGAACCAAGCGAAATATCTGTAGACTACAGGCCAGCACAACTGATGGGTACTATATACTTATAGTTTAACTTAGAGAAACTGCTAAATCTTATCTCTGCGCAAATTTGAGTTAAAGGTGATGTAGACTCAGTTCCAGAGGATAGCCAGGCAGAGCCTGTCTGTAACATCTGTGAAAAGGTTGTTCTTTCTTGTGTTGAGCTTGCTAGTCATTTAAGAGCTCACAACAATCAGCAGTCTGGGTCCAATTATGTTGATGTCCTCCCTGAAAGACCTGCAGAGTATTTGTATCGGTTTTGTAATAAAGCCTGTAGGTCTGCTGCTTGACTCAAGTGACACCATAAGAATGCATAAGGAGTAAGTTATGTTTAGGACTGTCTGGGAGCCCCATGTGTGCCACATCTATAAAACAGTATGCAGGAACAAGGTAGGTTTTTGGAGTCATCTGCAGGTTCATGGCTGTTCAGCACAACATTGAAGAGATCATCCTCTTCTGCAAAAAAGTAGCAGTTATCATATATGTGTGTGTGTGTGTGTGTGTGTGTGTGTGTGTGTGTGTGTGTGTGTGTGTGTGTGTGTGTGTGTGTGTGTGTGTGTGTGTGTGTGTGTGTGTGTGTGTGTGTATCACACACACACCATAGTAAAGGTCATATTAGCTACTCCAGAAACTAAAGACTGCTTATGCGGCTAGGATATAACAGACCTCCTGACCAGTGGTAGCTTCAGTAAACACTGGTGTTGGATGTAACTACAAATAACTGCAAAAACACAGTACATAAAAATATGTATGTAAGCTTCTCTGCCTCTTCCAACTATTAGGAAGTTATCATACAGATACTCCCACCCAAAAGAAAAATAAGACATTCATGCAGCCCTCCTATAGAAAAAGGTGAGATTCTTTAGCCAATACCGTTATGAATTCTGGACCTAGGGATTTCCTGTTTAACATATTTTCAAGGGCTGTTTCCAGTATTGTGTCATCTATTTAATATTGCCACATATCCGTGCTTACAGTTGCCCTGCTCAAGTTCTACTCATACAGCTTGCATGTTGAACTCATCACTTGTTTCCCATACAGATCTCAAGTAGCTCTCAACCTGATTTTCTGTTGAGATGTCTTCTATAAAGATTGTGCTGTTCATGTTGAAGCTATGGTAAACCAATTTGAGATCTTTGGCAAATAATCTCTTCAGCACTTGCTGTTTATATGCTGTAAATTTATGTTTTAGTTTTTCAGCTGTGGCTGTGAATTCTTGTTTCAGCTGTAGTTTGGAGTTTAGGGTTTTAATTCCTGTATCTCTAAATTTTTCTCTTGTGTCATTCTGCTGTTGTGTGAAATTGTTGTCCTTATTACTTAATTATAAGGATTTGTGAGATATATTTTGCAGTAATAAAATTTTATTTTTTTAAGTTGTATGCTAATGCTAGCTCAGGCTTTTTGCTTGTTGTTTGATGGATGAGTTTATCTCCTTACAATAAATATGATAGCTGATAGATATATCAGGTGGTTTATGGTTTTGTATGTTGTTTCCATATCCCTGGAGTCCCTGGATTGTGTGACTTTCAGATAGTTTTCTGTTATTTCATTTTGTACTTCCAGTACTAATTGAGAGGGATCTTTTCTTATATTGGTGTTGCATGGCCTATGTCACTCAAATTAAGGTTTTGAACCTACTGAAACATATCTTCCTAAGATCACTTGTAAGATTTGACAAGTTTTTGTTATTGTTTTGTTTATACACCAAGCTTTGATTTTCAGTTAAATATTATGGTGCCTTCAAATAAGCAGTAATTAGATTCGTCTGGTTATTGGTTGATCACAGTAGTCAACATTGTTATGTATATATGTCTATCTGTATCTGTGTCTGTATGTATGTGTGTACGTGTGTGCATGGATGGAGGTTTTGTATCAGTCATTCCGGCCATGACCACCCTGTCTTTATTCAATATATCAAATGATAGATTGTGATTTGGATGCTATTTAAAACAGGTTCAACAACCATGACGATGCTCCATATTACAAAGAAAATAAGATGTATTAAACTGATCAATAATGTACTGCAACTTTATTTTCCTTGCATGTAATAAGTTTCTGATTGAAAAAAAATATAGGGAAAACAATTGTTTTTATATTTCTTTGTAATTGAAAAGTCAGGTAGACATTCAGTTTGAATACATTTTTTTTTTATTCATTTGAAGATAATCATTATATTTCCTTTGCACTATTAAGGAATCTAAACTGAAAAAATTTAATTTTTTAATTTCAGAATGTAAAAGAATATTTTCAAAAAATGTGAGAATATATCTATACAATGATTTACAATTCAGTTGTAAATTAGAGAAAAGAGAAATTTTTGTGAAAAAAAAATGATCTTTGTAAAAATATTTTTTGTATGATGTGTTTTTTTTTTACAAAAAGGCTATCACTACCTCTTCTCAAATTGTTGCATCCCTTAATACAGCATTGGTCAGTAAACGCATTTAATAAATTGTTATTCCAATTTCTATCTTCCTCATGTCATCTTCTATATAACTGTATGTTGAAATTCAAGTGACAATTACATGTGACATCAAATTCAGCTTACAATTATTTAAAATCGAATGATAGATATGACATGAGTTTGCATATGTGCATAAGCTGTTCTCCTAACTCAAGTAGTTTTTGTATGTCAATGCACATGCATTAAGTCACTACAGAGATGTAATTTTATATATATCATTGTAGATATATATGTATATATCATCATCAAAAGCAGCAGCAACATCACCGTATTTATGTCTCTGCTTGCATGGGTTAGGCAGTTGTTATGTTCTGAAATTAGACAGGACACCTGACCATGCCTTACTTATAAATTCCATTTTAGCATGGTTTCTTTGGATGGATGCTCTTCCTAATGCCACTCACTTTCCAGTATGTACTGGGGACATTTCTTCATCACACCAACTTATAGGGGGGTGGTTTTGATGGTACTAGCACTGCTACTTCATCATCCCACTGAGGGACATGGAGAGGCGGAGCAAGTATTGGGTCATGATAATGATGGTGTATATGTGTGTTTGTGTATGTGTATATCTATCTATCTATGTATATATATGTGTGTGTGTGTGTGTTTGTAACAAATTTAGTATAGAAATGGCTCTTACATGACTAGAACTGTTTCCTTTGAATGAAACAGCTCTAGTTCTGTATAAGCCATTTCTATATAAAATTTGTTGTATACTCTCTACTAATATATTCGGTACCTTACCTACTGTGGTTACCTCTGACTGAACGAACCCTGGACTCAAGTATATATATACAGGGTGCGGACGATATCTGTTCGCAAGATTACTGTCTAGGAAAAAGTAACACAGTAGTTTTATTTTTTAAGATTTATTTATCAAATATGGGTCAGTTTGTCTTCATGACTTGTTCTTTCGATCTCACTTGATAAACCCGCCATTGGCTTTGATGACGGCCTCAAGGCGGCCTTGGAACCGGCTACAAACCTTCGTCACTGTCCCCCGACTTAGGCCCCTGAAGGCACTTGTGATCCTGGCCTTCAGATCATCTTTCGTATTGCAGCTAGATCTGTTGGTGTCTCGTTCCACTGCGCCCTACACAAAGAAGTTGACGGGGTTGCAGTCAGGCGAGCTGGAAGGCCAGATGTCAGGTGAAGTGTGGTCGACGAAGTTCTCTGGGCAGCCAGGCTTGGGTTTTTCAGCTGGTATGGCAGGGCGCTGAGCCTTGCTGCCACACGTACGGCCTACCTGCAGCTACCTGGTCAATCCAGAGCTTTACTACCTTACTACCTCGCTCAGAACGTGGATGTAGCCATCGGTGTTCAGCTTCAGGCCTTCAAGGAAGAAGTGAGGTGGCATGACGTCACCTTGACTGCTGACGACACCTAAGACCAATGTTGTCGCTGGAAACTTTGTCTGCATGACTCTGGGCACGTCTTTGGATGAGACAGCGAGCCACCTGTTGTTCTGGGAGTTTATCTTCTGGTCTTATTTGTCCTCCCGGCGTGGATTCCAAGAAGAACTCCGTGTCTCTTCCACAAATTTGGAGGTTCAAAATTATTCATAATCAATTATTCTGAAAATAAATAATGGAAATATAGTCACTGTTTTTATGAAGACAAGAGTGACAACGGAAATAAAAAAAATTTGCATAAAATTAGCAGTTGAAAATTGCGAACAAATATCGTCCGCACCCTGTATATATATATATATATATATATATATATATATATATACGTATATATAATGTCATTATAATAAAATACAACTTATTGTTCCTAGTAAGTTGTTGCATAATTTTCTCCCCACCCCAACCCCCAAAATAGAGTTCTACTGCTGCTGCTGCTTAGAGAAAGAAGATGAAAATGAAGACAAACAAGGAGGTGACATTGTTTTCAATAATCAAGAAAAACTTACTGATTCAATTGTTTTCACATGTAAAGGTTGTGGTCAAGAAATTATTAAATCTAATATTTAGTGTACTATATACCCCGTCATTTTTATGGTTACTATGCTTACATATATATACATATGTGTGTGTGTGTGTGTGTGTGTGTGTGTGTGTGTGAACATATGTATATATACACACAGCTATACATATGAGTTTGGGAAATTATTGGGAAGCTTTACTGTTCCTATGAACTTTTTGTAAATAAAAAGATAATACATAGAAAAATATATATTTAACTCATAATTATAGTCATGAAAGAGTCAGTTTAGCCATTTGAAAACAACAAAATAAATGTTAAATTCACTTTACATTTATCATTTACATCCTTGTATCAAACTTTTCATTGGCTGTTTTGCAGCCTGGTCAAATAATTAATGTAAATTGATTGTAACATCATCATCTCATAACAATCACTTGCCACATCTGTCCTATGTATATATACTGTTTCCTCATTAGGCTTAATGTTTCAAAATCCAGAATGATGTCAACAAATTAGACTTTCGGTAGGTTAGTAGTCACCCTGATGTTTCAGATAAATACTTTGAAGATCCTTATAGACACTTTCTGAACTTACACCTGGCCTGGTCATTGATATGATATGAGTTTGCCAGGCTATCACGGGTAATGCAGAAATAAGTCAAAATGTTAACATAAATACTTTTAACTTCTACATTGTGTTTTTTGCTCTTTTCTTTCATTTGTACCCATATCTGCATATTTATATATATGTGTATATATATATATAAATATATACATACATGGAGGCACATGGAGGCATATGGCTTAGTGGTTAGAGCATTAGCCTTGCAATCAAAAAGTGGTCGTGGAGGTGCCACGGCAAAAAAACACCCAGCACTCACTGTAAATGAGGTTGGTGTTAGGAAGGGCATCCAGCTGTAGAAATCAAGCCAGAATCAGTTCCCGTCCCACCCTTGCAAGCAGGGAAAAAGTGGACGTAAAATGAAATGATGATGATGATGATACATACATACATACATACATACATACATACATACATACATACATACATACATGAATACTTACACAAGAGATGATGACAACTTCCTTTTCTTTACAGTCTTGCCATCAAGAAGGTGGCCAGTCAAAAGTAAATTCAAAATTAAGATAAAAGAAGACTGTCTGTCTGTCTGTCTGTGTGTGTGTGTGTGTGTGTGTGTGTGTGTGTGTGTGTGTGTGTGTGTGTGTGTGTGTGTGTGTGTGTGTGTGCGTGTGTGTTTGTTTGTCTGAATAATTAGAAAATTAGAAGGAGATCAATGTAACAATCATTTCAACAATGATCAAACTCACAACCACACTAAATTACATAACAATATGACTGGACTCCTTGATCATTGCTTTTTCAGATGTATACAAACACAGACTTGTTAAAACCATTGTGTTGCACAAAGAAGAATCATGTACAACAATTTCAAAATAAAAATAAGAACAAATAAAAAAAAAGAAAAGTTAAAAAATAAGACTGAAATCCAACAGGCCATTAGTTCAAATGAAGAATAGAAATAAAAAATAGAAATAAAAATAGAAATAAAAACAAAAAAAAAGTATAAGAATAATGATGAAAAACATAAAAATAAAAGAACAAGAAGGACATCCCTAGCTACAAATATAAAAAGATGAGAGAAGAATGGAGTCACAGGAAGAAAAATGTTAAAGAGCTTCCAAACAGAATGAAGTATAGAAAGAGGCAGCAAGGAATGTGTTGTAAATTATATTCTACAGAGAAACTGTTATTGTTATTAATTTATTCACAGGTCACCTGTTGTTAATGGCTTAGTTAGTGCCGCACTTTTACAATGGTTCATTACTTCTTACAGTAGTTGCAGTGATTTGCTAATCATGAGGTCAATTGGTTCAATTGGATTCAAAGAGCCAAAAGGCTTTAAGAAGTGTTAAAGTGCTGATGCGTTAAAGTTATGCAAAGGTTTGTGACAGAGTGTGCAGTTATTTAATAAAGATTTCTAACTGATGCAAACACACCCACCCAAACTTATACATGTGGATAGTTATGTGTGTATATATGTGTATATATATATACATGTTTATATGGAAAAATCTATGCATGCACCAGCATGCATGTATATATATATATATATATATATATATGTATGTACACTGATACACTCATACATATGCAAACACATTATGCACATCATTTATGTGCCCACATATGTATGCCACTACACACAAAATTACATGTAAACACATGCATTTGCACACACATATATATTTGCATACACCCAGATATACATACACACATCACACATTTACATGTGTGCATATGTTAATTATGTGCAAATGAATGTAGAAGGAGAAATATAAATATAAATAAACAATATACATGGTTATGAAAAAATATATAGTGGAATATATGTATTTATGAACCTGTAACTCCTGATAGAGGTGCCGTCATATCATATCTGTGTGTTGGGTATTTAGACCTGGTAGAGCCCATCTCCTCTCCAGGTTTGAACACAGCTGATTCCTTCCAGAGAAGAAGAGAGAGAAGAAGAAAAAGATATAAAGGAAGAATGGGCCCCAGTACTGGACTGCTACTTTTTTTTATCAACTATGAAAGGATGAAAGGGAAAGTTGACATCAGTGAGATTTAAATCCAGAGAGCACAGAGAACCAGAAAAATACTGCAATGCATTCTATCTGACATTTCTAATGACTCTGCTAATTTGCCATCTCTATATATAAATGGAAAAATATTTGAACCATATATAATGGGGTGAGAGGATTATCAGAGATATATGAGAAACCACCTATGATATGTAGTGTTTGCTTATCTCCTTAGTAATTTTGTTATTGCGATAATTATTTTATAGTTTATCTTATAATTAGGTGATTTAAGAATGTTTTTCTAAATCTATACATTATGCAGCAGTGATTTCCAGACATTTGTTTATTAAGCTCTTCTTATGCTTGATTATCTCTAAACATTTAACAGTACATAAATTACATTCACTTCTAGCCGAGCTCCTGTGTAGATTAGCTACTCTAATTATTGATAAGTTTAGCAAATATTCTATATTTTCATCCCTGAATTTCGAAACTAGGTCAGAGAGGATAGTGGTTTTGCATATTTCCGCAATAATCACAAGATTGAGATGATATTCTTTATCTTGTTTCTAAATATGTAATCAACATATTGAGAAATATTGAATACTTATTTCTTGGTTTCAAACAAATTTAGTTCTAAATTTTATTTTATAATGTATCTGCACATATAACGAGATTTATTATATATATATTTTCTCTCTCTCTCTCTCTCTCTCTCTCTCTCTACTTTTGCAGGGAAAAAAGGTGGTGGTTCAGATGGAGGTAATGAGCAAAACTTTTATATTTATTTTTATTCAAATAATTTGGTTTAATTTAAATGATATAGAAAAAAGTTTAAATTACTTTATTATTGGTAATACTTTCTATATCATTCAAACATACACACAAAAATTGTTATATTTACTTTTTGAGGTGCCAAAATTTTTGCTGCATGTCTGTGACTGACATAATTCCAATGCAACTCTGAATGCAATGAAAATATTGATGCTACAAAATAATTGAAAAGTGAATATAACAATTGTATGTCTTTTTTAATAGCTAAAATAACTACACAATAAAATTGCTTGTTTCAACACACAATCTCAAATCAAGTCATTTGCCAGATAAGCACATCTCCAAAATTTTAAAGGCTTACATTTTCTAGTTAATTAATTTGAATATCTTAACCCTTTAGCATTTAAACCAGTCGTATCTGGCCAGAATTTTCTCACCTCTTCCTTTTCAAACCAGCCATAACTTGCTACTCATACTGATGTTAAGGTATTGTTCTCAAAATAAATAATATAAAAATCTCACAGATTCGATATTATGTGAGATAAAGCCTTTACCACTAAAATACAATGTAGAGTGACGTAAATGCTAAAGGGTTAAATGATAAGCCAGCTAAGAAACAAATAAATAATATAGAGATGCCATCCACATATAAAACAGTAGTTTAAGAGAGTGGTAGCATTTTTTCTAACTCGTTTGTTTAATGCTTTTGACAGGTGTTGGTTTCCAAACCACCAAAAGAGATGCAGCTTCATATAAAATGTGATGGCAATGGCCTACAATTCTCACACTTCTCTCCTGCACAATATCAGAAATGTCAAAAGCCAAAGAGGTCTTAAGCTCTCCTGTCCAGATGTCATAGCTGTAGAGATCTATCATTGAATCTATTTTGACTAAAGTCACAGGATGGATGGATGTTTAATGTTTCTGACACAAATCATATTTACACTAATGCAACTATTGATTTTTGTATAGATTCTCTAACCAACTTTAAATCTACTTTCCTACATCCACCAATGTACAGTCGTGTACATCTACCTCATGATTCTTTCATTACTACTTTAGCAGGTATGGTGAAAGCTATATTTTGCTAATGAGACCTTAATAGAACTGCAACATGTCTAGAGTTGTCTCAAAAATCAAAATTAATATAAGTCATGGAACTAATTTTGTTTTTGTATGTTATTTTTCACTGCATAATTTTTTCTAGGTTGCTTTTTAATATTCTCTCTGATTTAAATATATTAGCACTAACTTTTAAAATAAATAGCTTGCAATCATTTTTTTAACTATACTAAAAATGAAATACTGAAACAAATTTAGGGTTTTTTTTTTTAGAAATCCTTTTTAATTTAATTTGTCACTCAGTTTAAAATCACCACTCTTGGGTGCCTTTGGGAAAGTCCACATCATCCTGTTTCAAGTATTTAAGCCAGGTCCCTAACATAAAAATTATTTTCTCTCTTCAAACTACAATCATGGAGCCCTATAAGCACTGTTCTTACTCCTCTGACTAAGTCATTTATACCATTAAAAAATAAATGTCACTTTGATAAACAAAAAAAAAAGAAAGAAAACTGCTCTAGTAGACCATTATGTCTACTCTAGTCAACCATTATGTCTACTCTAGTCATTTTACTCCTCTGTTTTATGTCAGACACCACTGTAGGTTCATCTTCAATAAATACTTTTTGAAGTACAGTAGAAGAATGTTCTAACTTCAAGACACAAGATTTTAGTATATAAAGATGTTTTGTTAGAAAGCCACAAGTCTGTAATTATTTCCACTAAAATGATTTATCGTTACCATCAGTTTTAGTAAAGTATCAAAGAAAGTTTATAAGTTCTAGACTATTCTAGATATGAAACCAAACAGCAAGCATTAACTTTTCTTTTGATTTAGGAACAATATAGCTTTCAATTTCTTATATGTCTTCAAAATATTAGCTGTCTAGCCAATCTATGTTAGAAATTCTGATTATAGTGGTGAAGTGATATTGGTATTAAGCTGAGCACTATTTCGGAAAAGCATTCAAGTGAAATTTACTAACATCAATGTAAAACAGTTAGAAATTGCAACGATATCTCCCCCAGGTTATACCCTACCACATTCAAAGAATGAAAAACATTAAATCATGTAACCTTGGATACATACTATGTTAAAATATAAATGGGTTGGTGAGGAATGGAGCAGCAGTGCTGAATTGAGGCTAAACTTCAATATCAATGAGCCAACAAGATATTGCTATGTGATGAGTTAATTTGCCAAAAGAAAAAGGTATATTAGATAATGCAGTTCAATATATACTATGGCTGACAAACAGCTGTGATGGTTAGTCATAGTTTGAACTCCTTTGTCTCAGATCTGATGAATCAGAACTGAACAAGAGCAAAACAACAACAATATAAACCTAATGAAATACAAGGTAACAAATAAACCCAATCAGCATTTCCCTGGGACTAAATAACAACAATATCAAGCTAACTCAAAACAATTACTGGTTAATATAGATCTAAATAATCCTTAAAAGAGGGAATCAATACAATTGGAATGTTTCTGATTGCCCAATCAGGATTGATCTGGGACTGAACAATAATAACAAAATATCATCCCAGTCATATAAAAGGTTGTTATACAAATATTTTTAGCAGAAATATTGTAATGAATTTAACAGAAATATTGTAATGAAAAACCTTGCAGCAACAAATTGGCAGAGTCAGTAGTGCATTAGACAAAATGTTTTGTGGTATATATTTCTGCTCTCTGTCATTTGAGTTCAAATCTTGCTGAGGTTAACTTTGTCTTTCTTGCTTTTAGGATTGGTAAAATAAATTAGCAGTTCGGGGTGATAATAGCACACCTTATGGTATTTCTTCCAATTCTTTGTGTTCCAAGTTTGAATCCTGCTGTGGCCTACTCAAATGGTTGACTTAATCTATTGCCCGGTTCGACATGACCACATGGCCCTTAGATGCTGATAGCAGAGTCTAATCTGTTGCAAGCATTTGAGCCATGACTCTGGGTTGAAAATACCATCCTCTCTTCAACCAGACACTCCCACCCTCACTAAATAGTAAAAAACTAAACAAATAAAACAAAGTAAATTAAGTATTTTTTGCATTTAGCTTTCAAATCATCACCTTTAAAATTATTTATCCAAATCCATGTCATTGGGTCTGAGTCAATAAATAAAGAAAATACAATTGTCAGAATTGTTTAAAAATCTGAAGGGATCCCTTGCAGTATTTGTTCTGGCTTTGTGCATTCTGAGTTTAAATCCCACTTCCTGTCACCAGAAAAGCAAAGAAATATCTGCAAATAGTTGTAAATGGCAAATAGTGTGAGCAATAAAAAGACTGATGTAAGCATAGTTTCCTCGGTCTTATCTGAGAATTAATATCTTTTAATTCTCTGGTAATTGCTAACAATTGTGTTATGTCATTGTTTTCTTATGCCAAATACGAGGAAAATTTCAAATAATGAATAATTTTTTTATATGCCATGTTTTAATCACTAACTTAATGTAGATTCATGAAGTGGTCATTTTGTTTTCCTTTGTTTTATTTCTATATTAATTTGTTATTTTTGTTGAGCCTCACATCAACTCTGATCAAGTAGTAATCCACATATATATATATAACTGTATGTATACATATATATATATATATATATATAATCATCATCATCGTTTAACATACATTTTCCATGCTAGCATGGGTTATATTGTATATATAGATAGATAGCTATAGATATATATAAGCCATGTGTATCTTGTTTTTTATGGAAGGTGGACATGTACACTATATCCCTGTATGTCATACAATGTGACTAAAAAGGATTGGCATGAGGAAGGGCATCTGACTCTAAAACACACTTTCAAACTATCCTATCCATCCTATTCCAGCATGAAAAAGTGGACTTATAAACGTTTTTATGTCCACTTTTCCAAGCTTGCATGGGTTGGACATATTTATAATCAAGAAGTACAAGTCAACGAGTTATAATTCACTTCATTTATTCATAATCGCTGTTATATATATTTTGGTGATAACCATTATGCAACAGTTATGACCTCATCAGATAGCTAGAATTTGAACAGATAAAACAGAAAAACATGACAAAATAAAAATTACTCCAGTTGTTTCAGTTCATTGATATGCTCCGGGCTGATATTTGATGTTGATTTCTCAAAGCACCAGTGACATATATATATGTATGTGTGTGTATATATATATATATATATATATATAACAAATAAAAGAAGACCAAGGTTTTATTTCTTATATATGCTCTGGGATTTCCAAATCTACAGTGACCAGAAGTATACTAATTAGATATATCTCTGAACTGTCTTTCACCAATCCAGATATTGAAAAATATTACATTAGAGCTTTAAATATCTGAATACCTTATACAGTTGTATCATCAACTCATATAAGTTATATATATATCATATGAATTAATTTCTTTTCGTTGTATATTGTAAATTTGCATATATATATAATGAAACACGAGGTGCAACTTCAAATCTTTGCTATTTTGTATATACAAAGAGAGATAGATAAATAGACAAATAGATAGATAGATATTCTGATTTGTTGAGCTTAATGGTTAAAAACGAACAAAAAATTATATTTATACAATTTGACATTAACAATTATTATTTATCTATTTCCCATACCGGTGGATTGGCAGTATCGGTAGAGGGTCAGACGCCATGCTTTCCAGCATAGTTACGTCCCTTTACGATCTGAGTTTAAATCCCGCCGAGGTTGACTTTGCCTTTCATCCTTACGGGGTTGATAAAATAAAGTACCAGTAATGCATTGGGTAATTGCTGGCCTTGTGCCTAAAGTAGAAACAATTATTTATCTATTTCCCCATTCTACTTAACAGAATTCTTATCCTAATTAGAACATTTATAGATTTTTAAAAGATCAGAAAATAGATATAATTCTTGCCACTTCTTTTATTAAATTTGAAGGTGATTATTGGACTAGAAATTACAAACCTAATAATTTTGTTATTACCATGGAAATAGTGATTGATCTACAGTAATAGAACTTATTGGTTTATATCTGCTATTTATATTAAAGGTTTAATTCTCTAATTTAGCGCAGACATATAGTGAGATGATGCTCTTTTACCCTTAAGCATATTAGTAACCCTAAACTAAAGAAATTGAAGAAAAAATTACAAAGGTTTCTTTTTAATTATGATCTAAGCATTACAACCATTGCATTAACTAATTTAGATTTTAAAAAAGGTAAAACAGTATATAGTAAATCTGACAACAATATAGATTCTAACTACACCTTTAACAAGTCTATCCACCAAGACAAGGAATCTGTAATAGATACAAATAGTGAAACTACTAATTTTTAGTGTAATTGCAGAATACGTGACAATTGCCCCCTTAAACATCACTGTATTGGGTGAAATGTATATAAATGTACTATCATTACTGCAAATATCAAAAACTATTTTATAGGTGCAAATCCTAACTCATTTAAGGAACGGTACTATTTGCATTTAGATTCCATTAAGAATGAAAATAGGAAAAATTCTACATCATTTGCGCAGTTTATTTGGGATTTACACAAGTCCATTAGTTAATGTAGCTTTCAATTGCTAATTATTAACAAATCTAAATCTTCAAAGGAGGTAGACCTGAATGTAATTGGTGCTTAACTGAAGCCTTAGAAATAAGTGTCTAGTTCTAAACATTTGAATTGGAAACATGAAATCATTATTTCTTGCATGCATAAATTTCTATTCTCATTCTCTAATATGGTCTTTGATCCTACATAAGTATGATAATTTTTCCTACTAATGGGACATATCATACCATAAATAACATCTGATCTTTCCCCAATATTTTTCTGACGAAATTATTTGAATATAGTCTTCATCCACTTCAAATTTGAAATTTAGCTTTATGAATTTCTAATTTCTATGGTTTAATCATTTAATGCAATGAAACAAGTAATGAACTACTTGTTCAGTAAAATGTTATCTAATTTAATATTCTATATTCTCCTCTTTCTAATATATCATGTATAATGTTATACATTTTTCTCCCTCTCTTTCTCTATATGTCACACTGTTAATATAATAAAGTTGTCATTTAAACTTTGAATCTTGTTATAATGGTCTAGCTATATTCATTTATTCTTTACAGTTATGTGATGCTTGTTTGTTATTTTTCTTGAGATTGCCTGTTTTTATATGTTTGCATATTTTATCTAGTCTCTGAGGATACAGGATAAAATGAAATTAAGGGTTGAATGTAAATTCCTCAAGTCAATGCTCAGACTACAATATATACCTCTATATATTGATAATGGAGCTTCACCGAATCTCTTAATATTTTCTTTCGCTCATCTTTTTTCTGTTGAAACCCACGTAAGACAATTAAAATATCTTAAATTTCCTCATCTTATTTGTCTATCCATTATTATTTAAGTGCTCTAAGCATCTACATTCACACAACATGACAGATTTTTTACTCAAAGTTCAATTCCTGATCCGCAATAAATTGATTGTAAAACCACATCGCGCTTGAAATTTTACACACCTGAATATTAATCCATGTGATATACATCAAGCCTTCCACCGCTAAGAGACTTAAACCCCTCCAATAATGTGGGAACTTGTTGAATGATCTTAAAGTTTTGTTAGTTAAAAATTTGTCAGTGGTGATTTAAAATAATTTGTTTCAATATACTCGGGCTTTGGTTTTTACTACAGTGATTTTCTATTGACTCTAAATATGTTAGAATGATCATGTTTTTAAACTCTCTCATAGTCAAGTATTGGTGATATAAATGTAAGCTGATATTAATAATACACATGTACAGTATATATACATATAAGAATAAATTTACACATTGGCTATATAGACATGTGAATATACCAGATATACATATTTGCATGTAAACTGAAAAATGATGAATATTTTTAATCAATTTTTGAACTTAACTGAGTTTTCTTCAGAAAATATATATATATTATCAAAACGAAGGATACCCTATCACTTATAGAATTATCCTGAGAAGGACGTACTAGTTTGCATATTGGTAGTTAATTTTGATGTATGCAAATATATATCAAGTGTATATAGATGTTTGAAAAGGCAAACCTCAAAATGTTAACATGCAAGTGATACAAACATCCACCCACATATTTTATATTGCAGGCTATTTAATTAAATGTACTGATATTTATTTTCTACAAAATGGGAACCTCCAACTTAATTAACAATGATGCAATATGAACCAGTAATAAGCAAAAGCATGATTGAATCATTTCATCACAACTTCGATGAGATTCAAATCACTGATTTTCGAATTTAACAGTTTTTTTAGTAATCAGCTTTCAGATACTCCATAGCGTCTATTCTAGGAGGGTGCTCTGTAGTAAATTGCTTTTTTATTAAAAAGCAAAACTTCTTCCATGACAGGAGAATGATACAAACTCACAATAATATATTTGAGTTTGTGATTTATTTACTTTAATAATTAAGTACAGTACTCATAGTTGTCAGCATGGATGCACTATATGTTCCTCTAATATATACATATTATAATATATTGTATATACTAGCATATCACCTGTCACAAATAACGAGGAGTGTATTAAATAATATTCTATTTCATCATTCCTTGAATACAACATTCTTTTGGGAAGATATTCGAATTACTGAGTTTTCCTTGATGTTCCTACATTACTACAAAATTTCAAAGACATATCCCACTTCCATTCCATACCCCCACATTCTCCATCCAAAATACTGACCATAAAATACTACCCTCCTCCTCCTCATCCTCCTCTTCCTTCTTCTTCTTGTCAATAAAAGAAAGCTATATTATTGGCTTCAGCCATGTTTGTTCTAGGTTGTTTTCCTACTGAGGTCCTTCTACAGTCATAAAATAAAATACCAGTTATGTACTTGAGTCATTAATTTCAAATTTCAGGTATTGCTATATGGTTACAGAGTTTGTTTTAAAATTCTTCTTCTTCACCCACATATTCCTGAGAGTGTTGTGGAGGTAGAGTCCTCAAACACTCCTTCCAGCAGGTCCTGTCAGAAGCAACTGTCTCCAATTGATCCAGCTGGATCCCAAGCGAGATCAGCTGAGCTCATGGATGTTATCCAACCATGGGTCTCCTGTCAGTTGGTTTGCCCATAAAATCTGTTCAGCAATTCTTTCCTGAGACATTCTAATCACATGACCATAGTATCAGAACTGTGATCTCTTAATTCAGAGAAGTAGCAGCTCTACCTGGAGTGACTCTCTGATCTTTGAGTTATGTACTTTATTGAGTAACGTTACTCCAAAGACCCTTCAGAGGAATCCCATTTCGGCTGCTTGTATTTGCAATCATGTTCTTTCGTTCATTACCCAAGATTCATGACCATAGAATATATATAAGACAGCAAGTTTAGCTTTTACACCTACCTCCCTTCTTCTGATGACTGAATGCTGAAGCTGGTGCATTACTGCACCAGCTTTTGCAATTCTTGCACTTATTTCAGCCTCCTGCCTTCCATGATTCATGAACACACCCCTGAGATACTTTTACAAATTAAATCAGTAATTTAATATTAGATTCATTAAAATCAGTTATAATAATTTTCTGAATCGTTATCAAACATATATCTATATATTATGTGTCCTCAAAAATTGTTAATTTCTAAATACAGTAGTTACAGAAAATATGAAGAAATTCTCATTGATAACTTTCTGTTTTATACTTATAATAATTCTTTATCCAATATTTGTTTTTAATGATGAAATGATGGGATTAGAGTGAGCGATGTGGGCTGTTATTTCTAGCATATTTCTAATTATTAAAATAGATACACTGATATTATACCAAATAGTCAAGCCATTGTCCTTTCGAATTCAAATAATGTTTTACCTTAAAACATGTGGAGTGTGTCAACAAATGCTTTAAATAATGAAGACGACTTGGCTGCTATTTCTAGCAAGTAAAGTGACCAAGTAAAGGTTTCTTGGTCAGTTGTAATTACATGTTGTTGTTATAGATATGATACAACCATGTAAACTAAAGAGCTAATTTAATTTTTATCAACATAATATGGTTTGGTAGCGCACAGGGAATGAATCTAGCTAATACTTGATAGATTTGTTCTGTAGTCATATGGAATGTTGCTATATAAGTTGACAACATCCCATGTAACCATGTAAGTGTTTGAGTTTACTTTATTTGGTAGATGGTTGAGTATACCTAGATCACCTCATATCCAGCTATGGATGTGTTTGAGGAGAGATTTCAATAAATATCTAAGAAGTTACTTAGACAATGGGCCTCATAAATTAGGCCTGCTATGATTGGTTTTAGTTTTAAGTTGGTTGATGTGGGTATATTTACACAATTGGTTTTCATCTTTTTGCATGCCTCATTAATTAATTCATTCTTGTGTTTTCTGTAATCCATAGAGATTACTTCTTTTACATCTAAAATGAAGGAGATAGTCTAATTTCTTATTGGCTACACAGTTTTCGAATGAGTGACGTGAATCAGTGTTTCATCACCTTAGGAAGTTTGTATTCTTTGGTAACTCAGAAAATGCAATATATATTATAACATTTAAGGGTGACCATGAACACTACAGTGGCTAAACAGGATTAACACTCTGACAAAGGATGACAGTTCACCACCAGTAAATTCAAGATCCATACACATGAAAGATCTCTCTTAGTCAACATATAGAGGAATGCAGAGGGTGAACTTTACCAAATTTCAATTCCTTCCCATTCTACTAATGTTGTCAGTCAATATTAGAGGAAAATCGCATTGGCAAAAAAATTTTCTTCATTGAAAGATTTAGGCCAAAGCTGAAGTCTATGCATACATAAACTATTCTTTTGATGTGATTTTTTTGTATATATAATAAATAAAAACACAATAGGTGGGGGTTTTTTTCAAATCTGTATTATGATTTTTTTCTATATATATATTTATATATATATATATACGCACATGCACATGTTGAAGAGGTAGAATTCCACAAGGTTTTTCAAAGGTAATGATTGCTTCTTTGGATTCATAGTAGTTTGGTCCATTAGTATGCAAATAACATGTCATGTGCTGAGGGGTTGTATGTAATTAGTTTACAAATAGACAATGGAATGGTGAGATTATGGTTGGTCATTTCATATTGGTGAAAGATTGGAAGGAATGTAATATATCATTATATATATACAAATAAGATTTATAGTACTCTTACTGCCAAACCCCTTGCTACAGCAGCAACTCCCCATACTATTTAGGTCATATCCATTTAAACCACAGTGTACAGAAGTATTATATATAGCATTATATATATTGTTCAACATAAACTGCGTTTGAAAAAGGACATTATTCTCTTTGATAATAATGTCACCTGGATCAGACTGAAACAAATTTGGATTAGGTTTATTGGTTAGATCATCTGGGTGAATCTATCCAAGTATTTTCAATATATTAGGTTTTATGACTTGTATATTTAAAGAACGTTTTAAGTGGTTTGTGTGAACAATTAAAAACAAGATCTCACTGAGAGTTAAGTAAATCTTTATGGTTAATATAGAAAGATGTAATGGTTTGAACATGTGGAACCTATGGAGGAAGGCAGTAGGCCATCCAGCACTCCAGCTCCTCATGTCAAGCTGTTGAAGTGAATGGAATCCATCGAATAGGTAGATCTAATATGGCATGAAATGAAGTGGTGAAAGCTGACCTCAAGATGCTGAATCTCAAGATGAATGACATAGGACCATGATAAGTGGCATCATATTATGCTGAAGACCCACCATGCACTGCTGCAAACAGGACACCCAATACCCTCCTGTTAGTTCCACTCTCTCGTACTTGGCTAGACAAACCTTCATACTCTCCTATTTTGTCTACTATATTTCATCCAAATAATACGCTCACTCACTTTCTCTCAGAGAACTTGAAATTTGACAGTCTTCCACTACACTCTGTTACTCATCCGCCTATCCATTCCTGTATTCATTGCTTGATGTTATCCACATAAAGAAGGATACTGTTAATCCTTTATATTTAAACTTTATTCCTGTCTACTAACTTACAAAACTACTTCACATCCACCATAACCATGCATAAGTAGCTAGCCACCACTCCATCCCCTTAAATCCACTTCTAACAACATCCATCCCCTAATACTCAATCATGCTCTCTCTCTCACTAACATTCAGTAACAAATATACAGTTATCATTACCTTCTCCACAATAGTCTCCTTACAAAATCTCACACCTTTCCCGTTACTGCCTCTCTTCAGACAGTTAAGGTCACAACAACCTTTTTGTGTTGGTACGATGATGCAATGCATCCATTACACTCTGTAAGTGGTAGTGCTGGTACCAAGATAAAATGCACTAAATACATTCTGTAATGTGGTAGTGTTGATGCCATGGCAATAATCTCCCGGCATTCTCTGTAAATTGGTTGATGTTAGAAATGGCATCCAGCTCTAGAAATCATGCCAAAGATAGAAATATGGACAAGTTGGCCATTCGCCATGCTTGCATGGATAAGATGGGTTATCACAGGTGAAGCTAGACAAACAGGTCAGATGACTATTTCTTGCACATATGTTCCATTTTGGAATGGTTTCTACAACTGGATGCCCTTCATAATGCCAACCACTTCACAGCATATACCAAATTAATTTTCTGAAGGCACCACCGCTAACCCCTGGCTGGATGGATTGGGTGCTTTACAGTGTTGGACTAGGTAAATTTTATTGTGGAACCAATACACGCACACACTCACAGGCCTATATATAATATAAACTATATATATATATATATACAGTTTATGTTAAAGATCATACATATTAAATGTATGATCAGGTTTTGGGATCCAGTTATGGCAACTACTGTATAGTGGATTAGCCATTCTATAACTGGCCTCTCTTGTCAGACACAAGGACAAATCTTTATATATATATATATATATAGTATAAAAGAGAAAACACAGGTAAACATTAAGAGAAGGATTTTATCCAGGTATTTACGACCGTTTCATTGGTAAGTGCAACCTTATATTGCTATACTGCAAATAGTAGCCACTCAATTATAATTGTTGTTCACGTCCAAATTTTCAAAATAGTCAGTAAGTTACTCTTGATCAATAAATTGATCTTTCGATTTTATTGTTGAGTAACATAACAACACCAGAACACAAATTTACAACAATAACAATACAATCACCATTGAACACAACAGAATATCTAATACACAACCACCCACTAATAGGCAAACAAAATGTAACACACTTGTACAGGCATCGCAGCCCACCAATAATGCCAAAGTTGCCCATGACAAGAATTGTAACTGCCACCTACCTGAAACCTGTGCATTACATAATGAATGTATGCAGTCTAACCTGGTTTACCAATGCACAGTGGAATCAGACAACCAGAAATGGTATTACATTGTAGCGACTGGGAATACATTTAAAGCCCGTTGGTATACACACCGTTACGCAATGAAACATTCCCAGCATCGTTATGTAACTACCCTTGCAAACAAGACCTGGCAACTGAGGGAAAGTAACCATCAATACACCCTGAAGTGGAAAAAATTATCGAACGCGGCCCCATATCGGAGTGGTATGAGAAGCTGTCGATTATGTGACCTTGAGCTGTTCCACATTTTGAGTTTGAAGAATAAGTTACTCAACAATAAAATCGACAGATCAATTGATTGTAACCATAGACTCAAAGAAAAGTGTTCGCACTACAAGTGCAAATCGAACCCTTAAACTCTTACTACCAACTGACAAACTGCATATACTTAGACTTTATACCCTCTTATTGTATCTAAACCCTTTTAATTACCCACAAAACCAATACCTATATCCCTCCCTTCTCCTTCATTCCTCTTCTATTTCTTCATTTTCTTCCTTCCCTCCCCTTTTTGGCTATCTTTTCTTTTCTTCTTTCTCCCCCCTTCTTTGCTTTTATTTTTGTCATTATTATCTTTATCTTTATTTTTTATATATATATTTATCTCTTTATATCCCTCCCCCCCCCTCTCTCTCTATCCATCCCTCCCACTATGATCAATTTAATTCTCTTTAACTCACTACATTCCATGACATGAAGTCTACATATCAAAACTGATCAAGGAATCCTTCCACCTCTACCCCTCCCACCATCTCAGTTTGTCACTCTACTTCCTAACTCTTCTCCCTCTTCCTCTCTCTCTATACTATTACGTTTGTCCCCTCACCTTCTAATTCCTATTCCTCTCTCTCTATACTAGTAAATACAATTCCAAAAAAATGTTTTTCTCTATATATTAAGGACTATTTCAAGAGTAACTTACTATTTTGAAAATTTGGACGTGAACAATAATTATAATTGAGTGGCTGCTATTTGCAGTATAGCATTATAAGGTTGCACTTACCAATGAAACAGTCGTAAACACCTAGATAAAATCCTTCTCTTAATACTTACTTGTGTTTTCTCTTTTATACTTTATACTCTAAGATTGAACGGAATTCTTACAAACTTGTGGAGTTACCCCTAACCATATGTTGAAACCATCCATGAAACTGGCTTTCTTAACCACAAACTGGATCACAATAAACAATTTTCTGCTTCCCTAACTATATATATATATAATTTTATGTCTGCTTTTCATGTTGGAATGAATTGGATGAGTTGTGAGCCCATGACGAGATGGGTTGGAAAGACCTCATCTTGTTTATACATTCCATATATATGTGTATGTATGGTGATAATGATATCTGTGAAGGTAACTTGCACATGGCACCATTTCACGCCTCATACCACTTGCCTTGCTGACCTGTGCAACCTCCCTCAAATTAAGTGGTGCGTAGTTGCTGGACTTATGTTTCCATTGTTATTAGATTGATCTGACATGACTTCAGGGTAACTCTGAGGAAATCTTTGTACTGTTTATACTGTCTGATTCATGACCAGTGGCGCTTGTCCAGCTGATTGAATAGCAGAGCCTTGAAGATTCACTCATTACCTATATGCTTTACATGTTCAGTCCAGGGTAGACTTGATGCAGGTGATATTGGGGGATCACAGGATCTTAGTTTGGTGATTTTATTCTTCTAAGTGATGCTGTAAATCATTCTGATGATTATCAAGGCATGGTATGTGGTCCATATTGCATTGCTAAAAGAGAAGGTGGTTGGAAATGTAGTATTGTAGACTTGAATATTAGTACTCAGCTAAACACAATATTCTGACCACAATTACTGCTGCAGATGTCCAAATAACACACTGCCCTTGTTGGTTCATGCTGACACCTCACCACCAATCTTGATATTTTGCAAGATCATCCAACTGAAGTACTTGAACTGTAATGCCATAACTGTGTACATCCAGTGAGATGCAGACATGAAAAAAAATGCTTGGTCAGGGCACATAGCATATTATGCAAGGGTATGGGAAACCAGTAATGGCATGTATGGTATAGGTTTAGACTTGAGAATAATGAACTAGATGGGTTTTCTTGTGAACAAACTCCTTGAAATAATGGAGAACATGGTGATAAGATCAAGCACTGGTTTGAAAGTACGCACTGTGGATCCCCTTCTTGGACAACCATTTGCTACAACTTCACAGGTCAAACTTACATCATCAACTTTCACCTTGCTACTAACATTTAGCATCATCCAGTTATGGGTAAAATTGCTCAACTAGAGCAAAAGGTGTGTGTATATATATATTGTATCTAAAGTGATAGTGATGGTGCCTAGTATAACCTGGCAAATGTTAGTGCTGGAGCCATGATAATATACACACAGAACACTTTGTAAAGTGACAATGTTGTCATGAAAACATGTATGACCACATTCAGTAATGTGGTTGGTGTTAAGAAGGGCATTCAGCGATAGTAACCATACAAAAATACTGAACGTATGAGCTAGACATGATTCTCCAACCCATCTAGTCTCGGACTGCGATGACCCATCCAGTTCATGACAGCATGGAAATCATACATTAAATGACGATGATATATGTATGTGTGTATGTATATACATGCATATACATATATATATATATACATATATATATAATATATATATATATATATGTATGTATATATATATATATATATATACACACACACATACATACATTCATACACACATATACATGCATATATGCTTCCTCCAAATATCTGAGATAAAAAGGAAAACAAAAAGAACAGGCGTGTTTAAAATTCCTATTTCCTTTCAACATACTAACTAACTAACTTACTAACTCAAAAGAACTTATAGTTGAGTCAGTATTAAAAATACAGTGAACTAAAAGACGAACAACAAATTCTATATTTTTCAGATATTTTACTCACGGGAACTTCATTTGTGACTGTCGGTGAGCACATAATATTAGTGTGCAATGTTGTGGGTGGGGACTATATCCCCGAGGATGTAGATTGGTTCAAAGATGGCAATGAGATCAAATACGGTACTACACAAAGGGTTCATATAACCAGACAGCGTTCAGTGAATACGAAGTTTTTTTCAAGTCAACTACTGATTAAAAAAAGTACAATGGATGATACAGGAAATTATGTTTGCCGTTCTGGCTTGGATGTAACCAGCATGAGTGTTGAAGTCCTCAATGGTAGGCAATATTTTTTATGGTTTCTTTCAGCACACTATTATCTTTCTATTTCAAACTCTGAAATTTTTACTTAATAATTCTCAAAAATTCTTATTGAAGATTCTGGAATCATTTTTGAAATTAAATCTATAGAGGTTTCAAGATATTTCTTTTCAAAAAATGTCAAATATACACATATATGTATGTATGTATGTATGTGTGTGTGTATATATATATATATATATATATATATATATGTATGTATGTGTGTGTGTATATATATATATATATATATATATATATATATATATATATATATATATATACCGGGTGATGTGTTGTTTCCTTGAGCAAGACATTTTATTTCACATTGCTCTAGTTTACTCAGCTGTAGAAATGAGATGATAGGACTGGGGTCCCTATCATTCCACTGCAAAGTGGTCGTGGAGGTACCACACCAAAAAACCACCCACCACTCACTGTAAATGAGGTTGGTGTTAGGAAGGGCATCCAGCTGTAGAAAATCAAGCCAGAATCAGTTCCCGTCCCACCCTTTTAAGCAGGGAAAAGTGGACGTAAAATTGATGATGATGATGATGATATATATATATATGCATTCGTGAGTTTTATATCAAATCATAACAATGTTCAATTGGTTTGCAAGCAAACAGCCTCATTACGCTATGTGTTTTACATGATCATCGTCATCCTGTTGTTCTAGTGGTGACAGAGAGAAACACTCGTAAAGACATTAAATTATTTTTGTAAACATTATAGTTCTTGGAATAACACTAAGAAACAGAGGGCACAAATAAATAGCTACAGTCATCAATCATGGGTTCACCCATTATGGGGAGCCTGGGACAATTTCCCTTCCCCATATTATACCCAGCCCTGCATATATAGACAGATATGTAGGCACATGGCTTAGTGGTTAGAGCATTGGCCTTGCAATCAAAAGGTTGTGAGTTCAATTCTCGGACCGGGTGATGTGTTGTTTCCTTGAGCAAGACACTTTATTTCACATTGCTCCAGTTTACTCAAATGTAGAAATGAGATGATAGGGACTGGGGTCACTATCATTCCACTGTAAAGTGGACGTGGAGGTGCCACAGCAAAAAAGCACCCAGCACTCACTGTAAATGAGGTTGGTGTTAGGAAGGGCATCCAGCTGTAGAAATCAAGCCAGAATCAGTTCCCGTCCCACCCTTGCAAGCAGGGAAAAAGCGGACGTAAAATGAAATGATGATGATGATGATGATGATGTAGATGGCTACATATATAGATTGTTAGATATTTTTATTGTCTGTAGATAGATTTATACATAGGTAAATACCCATAGATAGCTTTTGTGGTATCACTGACAATGGAGGGATGTTGTTTTTGTTATTGTTGTACACTTGCATATACACACATAGTTTACTCTTGTGATTTGGGGTAGAGATATATGTCTAGTTAATACTGTTTCAGAGAAAGGGAGAGGGGGAAAATATTAGAATGTAAGCCATCTGAGGAACAAGGAAGCAATGTTAATGAAACAGCACAGACCAACCATCAATAATAGATTGGAAAGAAATGAAGACCAATGGCTAATTTAACCTGACCACTACTAAAATAGAACAGCGTACCACCACCAACACTACTGCTGTTACAACCAAACAGATGACCAACTACTATATCTTAACCATGTTTCACAATACACAGCTAGCTACTCAATGCCACCAACATGACTGACTAATAACTCTATTTGGTGACTTGTGACAAATGTATACTTGACCAACTTCTGCATGCACACATATTGCCTAACCATCTCAATGCAAACACAAACGATATGAAGGACTATCAAAACTATCTGAAAATGGATACTTTAGCTGAAATATATTGAGACTAACAAATAGTGCCAAAGTAACTTCCATATTCTATTATTTCTCATTTTCATTCTCTTTTATTCATTTTTGTTTTTCTCCTTTTTTATCTGATCTAGTTACCTCAATATTCAAAGCCCTATTTCCTTTGTAGCATCCTCAAAAATCTACCAATTTTTCATCTCTCTCCCTCTCTGCCTCTCTCTATATATGTGTGTGTGTGTGAGAGAGAGTGAAAAGTCAACAAGGAAAAAACAACACACATGAGTACAATGATGATATATGCTAGTTTAATGCTTGATATAGTAGGAAAGAGTTTTAATGTCTCAAATGTTAGCCCTTTATCGGAAATAGAATGGGAGATAGAAGAAGAAACAGAAGGGTAGATGAAAGTAAAAAAAAAGAGAAGGAAAAATATTTTTATATATGGGGTTGGTTGATAGAAAGAGAGATGTCAATGAAATGGACAGAAGTGGTTGATATTGAGGTGGTGAAGCCAGGAGTGGGATGGAAGGAGCAGAAGAAGGAGAGGAAAGAGTTGAGCTGTTCTTGGGTGATGAAGAAGCCACCAATACAGTCATTGATGGAAAAGATGTTTAAATTACGGAGCTGGATCAAATAGCTTTTGAAAATGTAAACCAACCCAGTACTCTGTAGCATCCAGCGGATTGGCAGTATCAGTAGAGCATCAGACACTATGCTTTGTCGCATAGAGTTATGGCCCTTTATGTTCTGAATTCAAATCCTGCCAAGGTTAGCTTTACCTTTCATCCTTACGGGGTCGATAAAATAAAGCACCAGTAATGCACTGGGGTTAATTTAATCGACTTTCCCTTTCCACAAAATTTGTTGGCCTTGTGCCTAAATCAGAAATCATTATTATTATTGTTGGTGTTTACATGTTTTCCATGCTGTGAATATGTTGTTGTTACTGTTGCTGACGTTGTTGCTTCTTAAGTTATTACTGTCATTGTCATGAATGTTGTTACTACTGTCATGGTAATTGATGTTGTGTTTGTTGTTCTTTTGTTGTAGTAGTTCTGGTGGCTGAGTTGTTGTTATAGTTGTTGTTGCTACTCAACTAATCATCGATAGTAGTATTAGTGACAGTTTCTCTACATACTTTTTTTAATTTTTGGTTTGCTGGAGAAGTGGCAGGAGTGATGGTGGTGTAGTGGAGGTGGCAGTGACAAAGTAGTAGGTGTTGTTGTTGTTGCTAATGTTTTTGTGTTTTGTCTTGGTTAAGTTTTGTAGCTATAAAAACTGGGTGTTGTGTTTGTATTTGTCTATGCTGTGTTCTGTTGTTATTACTACAAGCATCTAGTAAGCAAGTTGACATCTGACTTTCGCTTTCTCCTCAAAATTCAAACTGGCCAATTTGAATTTTTGGGGGGTAGTTACAAGATAAATTTTGGAATGGCCCCAAAGAGACTGTTCCATGGGGAAAATATATGTGACCTTTTCAAAGCTTGCCTGGTCATTTATGGAAACAAATGATGTAATTTTTGGACAATCAGTATTATTATTATTATTGTCATTTCATTTATCTTGCTTTATGCTCATATGAGTTATCACCAAGTCACAACCAGTGACCTCAACAGACAATAAGGTTCGCCATGTTCAAGAAAAAAAACACACACACATGTATCTTTAGGTGTCTACACTTATATCGACAGAATTTTCCTTAGTAAATGGGCAGTTCCCATTAGTACTATCTTTTGTATTTCTTCTATACGTGGGTTTCTTAGGATTTGGGATAACTAATTATTTGGACCCCTTAGGTATCATTCCACTGGTATTGTTTTAGTTCTCAACTTCCACATTTTTCCAATCTCTATCTCCAGATCTTTATATTTGCTCAATTTTCAAATGTTTTTATAGATACATTCTTGTTTATAGGAATGGTCATGTCAATCAACAATCATACCCTCTTTTTAAAATCCTTCAGTATTATATCAGGTCTATTTGCATCTATTTTTCAGTCTGTTTCGATACTAAGGTTCCACAAAATTGAAATTTGACATTTCAATTTTGTGAAATGTGACATTTTTCAAGTATGGGAGGTGGTTGATGCTCCCATCAATTCTTTTGATGGGCCAGGTCAAAATGCTTATACATTACCCAATGTATGTATTGTGTGGCTCTGTCATACCTATTTAGGTATTCGGTTGGAACTATAGGACTGCACATTGAAATTATATGATCAGTGGTCTCTGATTGTTTTTTACTCACACAACACAATGGGTTGCATCCATTTTTTATGATGTTGGCTTGATAATTTTTTGTTGGCAGACACTGATCTTGTGGTGATATAATTTGTCCTTCGGTCTGATTTCTGTCCAGACGATGCCAACCACTGATGGGTTAAAGTTTTGTCAACATCAGGATTGTTAGCTCTTTCTGGGTATTTTCCATAAAGAGGCTTTTCTTGCCATTTCTTCTTCTTCTTCTTCTTCTTCTTCTTCTTCTTCTTCTTCTTCTTCTTCTTCTTCTTCTCCTTCTCCTTCTTCTTCATTGCATATTGTCTCTGCATAATTGAGCACAACTGTATAGCTCCTTAGTATGTGCAGTGTTACTTTCTGTGACCTCAGTGACTAATTTGTTATTTTATGTCTCTTTTTTGTTCTGTCCTAACCACCTTGTTTTTGTGAGCTATCATGAAAGAGCTTCGACAATAAATAAATAAACAGTCATCTGATTATTAAACTAATCAGATGGAAATTTATAATAAATTGAAGTGAAAACCAACAGGTTCATTTGTCTTTATTGGCAGAATGACTTAACCACTACCATTCTAGTCAGTACATTGTTCTATGCACAAAAACACACACACGCTCTCACACACCTATATATTTATAGATGTGTAACTACAGTTACAGACAGTAATGATGATAAAGATATATATATATATATAATCATTATCACTGTTTAACGTCCATTTTTCCATGCCACCATGGATCAGATGACTGTGTCGTGCTCTGGTTCTGGCTTGGTTTCTATGGCTGGATGCTCTTCCTAACGCTAACCACATTTACAGTGTGTACTGGGGGCATTTTGTCATTACACCTACATGACCAGTTTACAGTGTAAGCTAGGCACTTTTTGTCATGTCACCAATATGACCTCTTTAGTGTGGGCTGGAAAGCTTTTGCCACAACATCTACATGACCTCTTTACAGTGTGAACTGAGTACTTTTTGTCATGGCACCAAAACAACAAATATACAGTGTGGGTTGAGGACTTGGGTGATATGACAAATAAGTACCCAGTCCACTCTGCAAGGTGGTCATGTTGGTGACATGACACAAGGCACCTAGTCTTCGCTGTGGGGTGGTTGGATTGATGACATGACAACAATCACCCAGTCTGCCCAGTAAGCTGGTTGTGTTGAGAACACAACAAAAGCACCCAATCTACCTTGTACAGTGGTTGTAGTAGCAACACGATAATAAACGCCCAGCCCACACTATAAAGTGGTCATGATGGTGTGACAAAATGTGCTCAGTCTACACAGTAAAGGCATCATTTTGATGCCATGACAAAAAGCACCTAGTCCACACTGTATGTATGTGTGTGTGTGGATAGATAGATATTATTTTCTGTAACTAGCTTTAGTCAATAGACTATTACCATGTTAGGGCACCCCAACTTCTATACTAGAATCAGTTATACAAATCCAAGTACTTATTTTCTCAGAACACAAAACATAAAATGTAATCACCAGAACATGTAGCATATTGGTAAAAAACCCACAAGGTAATCTGTCAGACACTCTAGCAATTCTGCCATATATGCATACATGAATGCACACATACACATACAAACACAAACATATATACATGTATTTATGCACAAACACATGTATGATTATATATAAACTACTACCATAGTAACTACAAAAAAAATATATAATTAAATGATTCCTTGGTAACAATATTCTATGTAAAGATGCTTAAATGCTCGGTTTTCGTTCACATCCCCCCCCCTTCCCACTTCACACCTCACCATATTCCATTTTATATTCATTTAAATCAAATACAATAATTTTCTAATGTATTCTCTTTAATCATTATCAAACATATATCAAATAAATTACAATGACGTTCTAACTATCTATCTATCTGATCTATCTAAATAAAGAAATATATCTGTCTGTCTGTCTTTGGACAGCTATTAAGAGTTGTCTTTTGCTGTTGTTGTTATTGTTGTTCTTGTTCAAAAATAGTTACATTGGTAAATATACATAAATAGATAGCTAGAGATAGACAGGAAGGTAGGTAGATAGATAGAGAGATAGACAAATAGACAGACAACAGGTAAAGATAAATAGGTAATTAGATAGGCAATTAGGTAAGTAAATAGATAGACAGAGATTGATAGATAGACATTTATTTCATTTCATTTCATTTCATTTTACGTCCACTTTTTCCCTGTTTGCAAGGGTGGGACAGGAACTGATTCTGGCTTGATTTCTTCCTAACACCAACCTCATTTACAGTGAGTGGTGAGTGCTTTTTTGCCGTGGCACCTCCACGTCCACTTTGCAGTGGAATGATATGGACCCCAGTCCCTATCATCTCATTTCTACAGCTGAGTAAACTGGAGCAATGTGAAATAAAGTGCCTTGCTCAAGGAAACAACACATCACCCGGTCTGAGAATTGAACTCACAACCTTTCGATTGCAAGGCCAATGCTCTAACCACTAAGCCATGTGCCTCCATGACAGACTTGTTCAAAGATAAATAGATTCATAGGTAGATAGTTATAGATAGCTGTTCAACTACTACTGACCATCTAGCTAGATGGTGGATATGTTTTGTCAACCTTGTGTGGGATAGCACAAGGAAAGAAGGATATCAAAGCACTTATCTGCTCAAAATTAACAGTTCCCAAACAAAGCTAGCACAATATTGTTGACACTTAATGATGTGCTTTATTAAATTGATGTATATACAATTAATGAACATATATGTATATGCATACACACGCACATATACACACACACACACACACACACACACACACACACACACTCACACACGCATATATATATATATATCTCTCCAAAACACAGGGGCACACAGAGGACAATGATAACAGAAAAATGAACTGTCCCATCTCTTAAGCCAACCTATGGAAATCACTACAGTTTCAGAGAATTGAGATTGTTCTGTTCATTCCAGTGCACATTGGGATACAAAAAAATAAACAGGTAGAGACAAAAACAGGACAGTTATGTCTTTTTTTAATATGAAATCAGGTGGCTGGCTGACTGGTTTCCTCAAATTTGTGTGGCAGATGTTTAGTTCATTCATGTCACAGAATTCCAGGAGCTTCAATCCCACTTCTTTTCTTGAGCCATAACCATAGCCACCATGGACTCCACTGAATCTGTCCATTGGTGTAACTTGGCAGCCCCTGAAGTTGTCTGTAAAAGTTCTTCATAGAACCTGCCTTTTTGGTCTTTAATTACTACTGCCTGTGGAGCACAGGTAGATGTAATTGTCACCATTCTATTTCCTACAGCTATTCTAAGCTTGATGATTCTGTTACTTGCTCTAAATACCTCTATCACCTTATCTACCCATTTCTCAGCTAGTAAGATGCCAACACCTCCCACCCCATTGTCATTTCCTACCCAGTAGAGTTTATATCTCTGTTTTTTTACCTGTGATTAGTCTAGCAGAGGCAACCCTCTGCCTCATTTCTTGTATGCATTATACATCTACTTCTCTTCCCTCTAACAGTTCCACAATTTCACCTGATTTACCTTTCAGGGTGCCAACATTGAGGGTGACAATCCTGAGAATTGTACTTTGACAGTTGCTGTTATTTCCTTGGGTAGAGGTTCTATATACCTGAAAAGGAAAAAGTTTGTGCAATTGCTTGATGATGGTTGACGGGTTCTCCCACATGGCTACTCCAGCCACACCACTACCATGTACAACACTAACATGACTAGTGTTAGCCCTGTATACAAAATTATTGAAAATCATATTGGTGCTTGTTATATTTTTGGCAGGGTTTTTCTGGCTGGATGCCTTTCCTATCACCAACCACTTTACAGCATAAACTTGGTGCATTATTCTTGCCACCAACACTAAAGCGGTTGTCTCACTGGACTCAAGAATCCTCACCACCCTATATCAGTTTTTTATTCAGAGTGTCTACTATCCTAGACAGTTTGCTTCACTACAGCTTACGGAGTCCATGTGTGCCCCATGTAGTCATTATTTATCAGGATCACTTCCCTCCTAGACAGGTTGCCTTCGCTATGGTTTGCAGAATCCATATCTGCCGTGTACAGTTTTTTCTGATCTTGATGATGTAACAGAGTAGGTAAGGAAAGCAATGGGCAGAATGGATGAGGAAGGTGAGGGAAGGGTAATGTCAGCTAAAACAACTAATCTAAGGTGGTAGAGAGGGGGAATGTGCAGTCCTTTTTGGTCATGATGTAATAGGGTAGGTAAGGAAAGCAATGGGCATGACGGTTGAGGAGATGGGGAGGGGGTGCAAAGCAATGTCAGTTAAAAGAGCTAAGAGGAAGGTGGTGGAGAATGGGTGTGTTGGATGCAGAGATGATAGAGCCATGGACTAGGCTTTACTGCATGTAGTCTGCTTGTTTAGAATGAATCAAGACCGGGGGGGGGGGGATGTCGATAGGGCCTTGAAGTTAATTGAGAAAGAGGGAGGAGAACGAGAAGAATTTGAAAAACATTGAGGAACCTCAAAGGGAGAAAGAGAAAGTGTGGAAAATGAATTCAAAATATAGCTTGAATAGTCTTATCTTTTTGTGGCTGGGTTTTTTTAACTTTGTTGGTTTTTACTTCTAGAGATGACCTGAAGAAGACAGGACAGGAACACTAATAGAAAATCTTTTATTTAATTTAGAGAGAAAAAGCACTTTACATTTTCAGCTACAAAGAAAACTAACTGTATGCTTCTCTCCAAACTACTACCGACCCGCCTCATTACCTTCCTGAAAGCCATTTCTCCCATGTGATTTGCCCTAATGGAAGCCATCCACAACCAAATATGATCATACCCATAATCTCATAATATTTGAGTGTAACCATACCAATAACCTCATTATAAATGTATTCCACTAGTGGCTATAAGAATTAACTAACCGTATAATTTGTAAACTTCTATACCATCGGATAGCTATAATTGTATAATTAAAAGGACACCATATTCCAAAGGGAAAGCAGCTCATCTAGGAGTGCAATAACTCCAAATAATAAAGCTGTATGGAGAGGATGTGGAACTTATGAGCTGCAGAGAAAGCAAGCTATCTAGGAAGGGCATCCAGCTGCAAAAAAAAACAGCCAAAATACTGTTCTATTTGAGCAAGATATGGCACGGGTAAATGACCAGACTTCCCTCATTGCGTGGATGACCCATCTGACCTGTGCAAGCATGGAAAATAAGACGTTAAACAGTGATGATGATGATATATATACATGGTGATGATGATGATGATATATATACACAAGGACACATGTCACCCACCTACAGTCTTTAAAAACTTCACTAACAACATCAGCACTAGAATTTCTAATCTTTCTTCTAACTAGGCCATCTTTGTCAAAGCGACACCTTACTATAACACATAATCACATTACCAGTAGAAAGATAAATAGAAATAAGAAAATAATTTGGTTCTGTCCACCCTTCTTGCTTGGAGTTAGATCTACTGTAGGTAGGAAATTCTTGGCACCCCTAGACAAGAACTTCCTTATAGAGCATAAATACGGAAATATCTTTAATAGACACAGGGTGAAACTCGGATATTCCTATACTAAAAATATGAAAGCCCTCATCATCCCCAACACAAAGAGCTCTCCTCAACCCAGATGCTCTTGCAGAAGGTCAGAATCATGCCCTCTTCAACAGCAGTGTAACACACCCGCAGACATCTATGAGTCTGAAGTTACATCCACCTCTCCGAATCAACAGCAGGCGGTCAAAATATATATTAGTATATCAGAGGGCATCATGGTTTTCACCAGAAAGATGTAAACAAACTGACCACCAAGTCTAGTGACCTCAGATGGCCAGTACCTTTTGCAGGATATGGGCTGAGTCAAGAAGAGCTGATTTTTGCAGGCAGGAAATGTTAGGTTGTATTCAAGTTCTTCTAATTTCTTCTCTAATTCCTTTGTTATGGATCCCAATGCACCAATAACAGGAATCCCCTTTGCTAACATATTCCACAACCCAGCTGTTTCTACTCTCAGCTCTAAATAGTTCCTTATCTTTTCCCATTCTTTTTCTTCAATTCTCTGATCCCCAGAGATTGTGACGTCAATTATCCAACACTTTCTCTAATATAATTTATATATAATTTATATATAATTTATATATAATTTATATATAATTTCCTTTGCAGTTCCAGTTGTTAGTTATAGCTTCATTGGGCTGAACTGGAATATCATTGAAACAAAGAATTGACACAAAAATGTGTAAGTTGCTGAATTGTAATAAGACACAGCACCCAAAGGCAGATCTGGATCATTGTTTACCTTCTCAGAACACAAGGAGGCAGAGGTTTGACTCAGTTTGAACTGTCTAACAAAAGCACAACAATTGAACTGGCCAAATAACTTGAAACAACAAATGACTGGATGCTGAAACTCATTAAAAAACATGAGAAGAATAAGAAGCTTCATTTGATCTTGAAACAGAGCAAAGCAAATAAAGTTAATTGGTAAATTGGTAATGAGCAATTAGCATCGAGGTAGCCACAGAAACCTCTGCATAAATCGATAATGACAAATGTAGGTCGTGTGGATCAAAAGTGGAGAATGTAACACACATTGTAAGTGGCTGTACTTTGCTTGTGCAGAATGATTACAAGAGATGCCATGACAAGGTGTGCTTGTACATGCATTGGTTACTTTGTCAGAAATATGGATTCAAAGCAGAGAAAAAATAGTATCACCATGAACTGGAGAGTGTAATGGAGAATGACAAAGCAAAGAGAATGTGGGATCTGACTGTACAAACAGACAGATTTATTGAATATTGGAGACCTGGCATTGTCATGATTGAACATGTGCCTGTAGTAGTGGGGGACAACTGGGAGAGGGCGCTTGCCCTAGCGGTCAGGGTGTCAGTGGCTTTTGTGGGCTTTCTCCATGAGTAACACTTGGAGTCTCCTCACCTTTGGGGAATTTGTCATGTTAGTTTTTTTTTTAATGCTTATTTTCTTAATCTCTGTTATGAATTTTATTCGACACAAGAAGAAACCCACACTGGATTGACCTGTACCGATTTTAATGTCTCCTTAATGTGAGTCCTGTGTGGTTAATAAAGAAAGCATTATTATTATTATTATTATTATTTCTACTACTACTACTTATATTATTATTACTTGTTGTCATGTAACCCTTCATATTCCAATGTAACAGGAAACAAAAAAAAATTCTACACACACACAAACATATAAATAAAATTCCTGTTCATTTGATTTTTGGGGTGATTGTCCAGAACCATTCTATAGTCTTGACTACTGAGCACAACAATATAGGCATGAACTCCTTTTGTGGTTGTCACTAGCTACATGCACTGTGCCATGGCACTCACAAATTTTTGGCCCAAAAGCCTACAACAAAACTCTATACCTAATCAGGGTATATTCCATGACCAACCCAATTCTATTTTAAACAGATAACAATCTGAGCCACATTTTGCATAAAATCGAAAGAAATTTCTCAACCCAACCCATCAGATGTGATACATATTATGACATAGCCACACAACTCTCCATCTCACTTAACTTTTGAAAATCATCTAACTGTGAAACTGGTAAAATTATTTTAAATATAATATATCTTCTTAAAAGACTCCAATTGCATTTCCAACTTCTTTTTCATATGTTTTTACCTGTGTGGGATATTAAAAAATCTCACTTTCTCATATATATGAGTGCGTGCATATGTGAGAGAGAGTGTGTATGTGTATGTGTATATATTTGTTATTAAATGTTAATTTTGTTAACCCTGGAAATTATACTGTTATTTTTATTATGCTCTGGTCATTATTTGTGAATTATTTTTCTCCATGTTATGTTTTACCTTGTTCTAAGCCCAATTCACATCTAATTATTTGCTTTTTTTTTTCTTTTCTTGCATCTGCATGCACAGCTACAACCAGCAATAGCCGACGTGGTAAGCAAAATCTTTTCTGTTCTTTTGCATTCAATTGTCAATTTTTTTCCTTTTGTTTTCTAGTTGCATGAGAGTTGTTGTTTAATTAATTTACATATTCATTGTTGTTTTTCTTTTGGTTTGCATTGAGTTTTTCCTCAGTTATCTCCCTTCGTAAATGTTTGTAACTTTTCTTTAAATTTCCTCTTATATAATCATTTAAGTTATCTCATTGCTTCTTAAAAGGTTGGTGGGAAAAGCTTTTTCTATTTAAATCTACATTGATATATACGTGAGGGTGTGTATGTATATATATATATATATACATACACATATATATATATATATCATCATCATCATCGTTTTTACGACCGTTTTTGCATGGGCAGGATGGGTCCTTCTCAACACAGCATCCCCACTTGCCATGTTCCTTCAACACATATGTACATATATACATATATATATATGTGTGTATGTGTGAAAAGTCAACAAGAGAAAAAGCATAAGAAAATATTAGGGTAATGATGATATATATATATATATTAGCACTTGATATTGTAGAAAAAGAGAATTAACGTTTCAGGCGTTAGTCGTTCATCAGAAGATAGAATGTGATGGAAAAGAAGAAATAGAAAGATAGACGAAAATAAGAAAAGAAAGAAACAGAGAAAATGTTTTCACAGGAAACGTGCACGTATGTCATTGGCCAGCCATTGTGAAAAAGTGCAGATCAGAAATAACTAAGGTATTAGAGAGGTATAAAAAGGGGGATAATCATTATATAATTTTAGTTATATTATTATGTGTATGTGTGTGTGCATTGCACCATGATGTGCTTGAATGGCTGTTAGATGTGTGAGAGTGTGCCTGTGTGCGCATGAGCTGACCAATACAGTAAGTGACAGTGAATGAACTGTTGGATAAAAATATATATATATATATTTACAAAGGTAAAGGCGATCCACTAGATAGAGGAAACTATAGAGGTATAAAGTTGATGGACCAGGTCATGAAAGTAACAGAAAGAGTTATAGCACAGCTGATTAGGGACCGGGTGAATATAGACGAGATGCAATTTGGGTTTGTACCAGGGAAAGGCACCACTGATGCCCTCTTCCTTGTGAGGCAATTACAGGAAAAGTACCTAGCTAAAAGTAAGCCACTCTACTTGGCATTTGTCGACCTTGAGAAAGCCTTTGACAGAGTTCCACGTGCAGTAATCTGGTGGGCTCTTAGAAAACTAGGAGTAGATGAATGGCTTGTGAAAGCGGTACAAGCCATGTATAGGGGAGCAGTCAGCAAAGTTAGGATTGGCAATGAGTATAGCGAGGAATTTAGCGTACAGGTTGGGGTCCACCAGGGCTCTGTTCTTAGCCCTCTCCTGTTCATCATAGTCCTGCAGGCAATAACGGAGGAGTTTAAGACCGGATGCCCATGGGAACTCCTGTTTGCTGATGACCTCGCACTCATAGCTGAATCTATGGTAGAACTAGAGAATAAATTCCAAACCTGGAAGCAGGGACTAGAGAGAAAGGGCCTCAAAGTCAACATGACAAAGATTAAGGTCCTTATAAGTAGACGAGAAAACAGAACCCAGATCCCCTCAGGGAAATGGCCTTGCTCAGTATGTAGGAAAGGTGTAGGTAGGAACTCCATTCTCTGCCCCAAATGCAAACAATGGGTACACAAGAGATGTAGCGGGATCTCAGGAAGCTTAATTAAGAATGTAGGATTCACATGCAGCAGCTGTGCTGAAACAGCAAGCAAACAGCCACAGGAAACAAGTACCACCAATCTCTGGGAGGGCCCTGTAGAAACAGTAGACAGCTTCTGCTACCTAGGTGACCGAATTAGCAACGGAGGTGGGTGCTCAGAAAGTACAATAACTAGGGTAAGAACGGGATGGAAGAAGTTTAGGGAACTACTACCACTGCTAGCTGCAAAAGGCTTCTCCCTCAGAATGAAAGGCAGACTGTATGATGCGTGTATCCGAACAGCGATGTTGCATGGTAGTGAGACCTGGGCGCTGAAGGTGGAAGACTTACGTAGATTAGAGAGAAACGAAGCCTGCATGCTCCGATGGATGTGTAACAGTAATATACGTGAACGACAAAGCATAAAGGAATTGAGAGAGAGACTGAGCATAAGAGGAATCAAATGCTGCGTGCAGGAGAGGCGGTTACGCTGGTATGGACATGTGATGCGTATGAAGGATGACAGCTGCATAAAAAGGTGCAGAGCACTAGAAGTTGATGGAAACCGCGGAGTGGGGAGACCCAAGATGACTTGGGATGAGGTGATAAAAGCCGACCTTACCCAACTACACCTCTCAAAGTCAATGACACACGACCGTGACTTCTGGCGTCACGCAGTAATACAGGGTACCCGACCTCCCATGGGTACATGCTGAAGCATATAAACAATATGCCCCCCCCCCCCCACCGCAAGGTGGTCGTGGAGGTGCCACGGCAAAAAAGCACCCAGCCCACACTGTAAAGTGGACGTGTAGGCGCCACGAAAAAGCACCCAGCACTCACTGTAAATGAGGTTGGTGTTAGGAAGGGCATCCAGCTGTAGAAATCAAGCCAGATCAGTTCCTGTATGAGCAAGGCATGGTCAGCCGACCAGACACTGCCCACAACAGGACAACCCGTCTAACCCATGCTAGCGTGGAAGAACGGACGTAAAACGGTGATGATGATGATGATATATATAATGATGACGAAGGAATTGTGGTAAGGAACCAGATGGACCATAACACACCAGAGTACTCAATACTTAGGGTAGTAGAGTGAGTAATAGGAAATAGTATGACCCTGACGGCAGAGCTCAAGCCATTTCGACGGCTATTTCTGGACAGAAATAGCCGTCGAAATGGCTTGAGCTCTGCCGTCGGGGGTCATACTATTTCCTATATATAATGATGGCAATATGATTAAACATTTCATTTTTATAGTCCGGTATTGGTATGACCATATTTGCCAAGATTGCATGTATATGTGTGAGTGTGTGAATTATATATACATATATAAACCATTCTCACCATCACTGCACACCACATTCTACCCAGGATCACCCTCATTCCACTTTCACATATTACCATGTTCAATTCCACCACACTAATCATTGCCCTGTAATACCTTTTTTCATCATTATTGTACTCTCCCCCATTTCATCTGAGGTTACCTCATACCTTTCATCTCGTACATAACCTTGCCAAATCCTATCACAAATGTCAGACACCTATCACCTACTCACACCTTCTCTATAGGACATCACCCCTTTAAATCCCACCACACTCTTCATTAATTCATGGTTTTATACCTGTAATTTCTCTTTTCCACTCACCCTACTGCCTCCTGTTTCATCATTCCTCCTTAGTAACTATTCTCACTATCACTATTGCCTCCCATCTACCTAGGATCATTCACATCAGTCCTAACTCCTTTAGCATCTACTCACATCATCACTGTATGCCCCAGTGTATCCAAAGTCACTGCCATAGTTTCCCTCTCATACATCACGCCACCAAATCCACCTTAACTGTCATACACCATAACACCATATTGTAATACTTCCTTCCCACCCACCTATTCTCACTCACCATTAGCATCATACGTATCATCACTCACCCTTCTTCCCTCTAAATATGTCTCACTTGAGACATGTCACCATCCCCTTTCCCCATAGGATAGTGTATGCTCTTCAGTTGAGTCAATGACCAACAATCTCTCTAGTGCTAGTGCCATGTAAAATACACCCAGTATAACCGGTAAAGTGGTTGGCATTAGGAAAGAAATCCAGCCATAGAAAGCTTGTTAAATAAAGGGTTGTTAGTACTCTGCAGTTCTGGCCTGGCAACCTCCATAATGCTGGTGTTACAATAAAATGTACTCAGTGAGTGGAAATTTACTTAATACTTTATTCATCGGATAAATTATTGTATTGAAGTGGCAAATGATTCCTTTTTATTGTTTCCATCTAACTGTACTTAATTCTGAACTTAATGTAGCAACATGACTAAGGTAGGAAATGCATTGTGAGTAAGAGTGTGTTTGTGTGTGTAAATTTCAAATAGTTACAGACAGAGATATAATATCCAAAGATGATATGCAATGATATACAAAGATGACATGTAGATATATATTAATAGCCTTTGGTACTGGGACCGGAAAGACCACAGTCCTCTACTTGCACTAATATAAATGTTTGTGTGTGTGTGTGTGTGTGTGCCTGCCTGTCTGTATGTATGTATGTGTATATATAAATATAAACACACATGCACATATACTCATTTGCATATCTTAGAATGCTGTTTCCTTCTCTTCCCCTTCCCCATTCATTACTATATCATAGATGTGTGCAAGTTTAATATGAATCTGTCTAGTGATTTTGTGTCAGTTTTTGAATATGTATCTATGTTTGTTTAGGAAGTGCACTGTGTGTATCTGTATGTTTTTAATATGTACACAGAATAATTAAATGTTCAAAAATTAAAAGCGAGTGTGATACATTCATGAGATAATTATAGTATGTGATACCTTTTTGTCATATCATCAACACGATCCCTTTTTCAGGGTGGACTGAGTTCTGTTTTCTCATGTCACTATCATAACCACCTTAAAGGATGCTTTTTTTCTCATGTCACCAGCACAACTACTATATAGGGTGAATTGGAAGCCTCTTGTCATGTCACTAGCACAACAACCTTACAGGATGGCCTGAATGCTTTTGTTGTCATGGCACCAGAGCGACATACAGGATGGACAAAGTGCTTTTTTGTTGTGGCAGCAACATTATAAGAGGAGGGAAAGCAGATTTGGGCATGTCCATGTTTCCATGCTTGTATGCATGGGTTGAATAGCGCAGGAGAGGTACATCAAGAGTGTGGAAGGTGGAGAGAGGAATGAATATGCAAGATGGGCATGGGTGAGGTGACAGGGACATTAAGTTGGTGTGGGTGGGGTATTAAGACTTGGAAGGCTGAATTGGGAAAACTAAGGAGATTGGTGAAGACTAGTGTCCTCAACATGTTAGTTTCGTCCTGTGCACATGGGAAGGCGGGCCTTTTTCAGAACAGCAAAACACCAGAGATCTCCATACTGTATCATCTCCTTTGAGAGGTTTGATTGTGCAAGGTCAGCTTTTATCACTCCATCCCAAGCTTCCTTAAGTCTATCTCCATGTGCATTGAATGTCCATCATCCCACTAGTCTCTACTCCTGCATATTTACCCCATCTATGCCCAGTTTCTCTCTCAGCTCACACACACACACACACACACACATATATATATATATACACCATATATACTTGAGTAATAGTCGATATCATGTAAAAGTTGACCCCTATTTTTGGCCAAAAAATCTGGAATTTTCTATAGAACTTATATAAAAGTTGACCCTAGTATTTCAGGGTCAATATTTGTGGGTTAAGGTATCGTCCTGTATGTAGAAATAACACTGTTACAAAATCGTCACGAATTTAAGACATGTGTTGCAAATACATGTCTGAAACTAAAAATTTACTCAAACATATGACTATCATACTATAGCCTTCCCTATAGGTGGAATGTTTGGTGCTTATAGTAAAACACTATATAACAGTGAGCATTACACATCTGTTGGTGGGTGCTACATCATCATTACTAAAATATGGGCACAAGAAGTGCTGCAAACCTGCAACCTTTCTATTTTCTTCATTTCCAAACACAATAAACACATCATACATCAACACTCATCTCATTGTCTGTTTATATGATGAGAAACATGTTTCACAGATAGTGCTGTCGTGGAACACTAGTAAACGCCACTGTTTGATACAATGGTATGACTTTGAATGTGTGTTTTGTATAGAATCAGTAATAATACAGTAATTTATGTTGTTTTTGATTAGAGATCATTTGGGCTTCTGCTACTCATATGGTCCCTTGGATTCTAGCTTGAATTTATGGTCCCTCAAAAGCTGTATCTGTATAATAATTGACCCCATAAATTTAACCTTAAAAGATGGTCTAAAAACTTTTATTATTTACAGTATATACAATATATATATGTGTGTGTGTTCTCTCTCTCTCTCTCTCTCTCTATATATATATATATATATATATATAAATCCTAGAAATATGTATACATATAACCTATCATCATCACCATCGTTTAATGTCCACTTTTCCTGCTATCAAGATTTGGACAGATCTACATAGACCAAGTCAGGATTGAAGTGGGACTATAGACCTCCCAGATATAGGATAATATATCCTATATTTTTCGCTTCTTATCTTTTCTTCTTTCCCTAGAGTTTACTACTCACAATCTCTTCTGTACTGTTCATAAATATTCTATCTTATTTTTGCTATTTTTTTTTTGCTCGCTATTTCCAGCCTCTTGTCTTTCTTTGCTAAAGCTTAATTCTTATGATCTCTCTTGCCCTGTTCATGAATATTACACTTTTTTAGCCATGTTTTGCCATCTCTGTTTTCGTAAATCCTATTTTTTTTATCTTTCCTTCAAATACTGCTATATGCATATATCTTCCAGTCCCCACTATAAACGTGGTTGGTGTTAGGAAGGGCATCCAGCCGTAGAACAGTCCCATACGAGCGAGACAACCAATCTTGCCTCAAGTGGGACAATTCCCGTCTAAACCCATGCTAGCGTGGAAGATAGACGTTAAATGATGATGATGATCTTCTTCTTTTTCTTCTTCTTCTTCTTCTTCTTCTTCTTCTTCTTCTTCTTCTTCTTCTTCTTCTTCTCCCACTTATTCCTGGGAGGTTCATGGAGGAAGAGTCCTCAAGCACGTTTTTCAGCAGATCCTGCCAGAACCAACCATCTCCCAAGCGAAACCAGCTGAGCTCATGGATGTTATCCAACAATCTTGCTTTAAGTCTGGGTCTGTTGCTGTTTGGTTTTGCCTGTAAAACCTGTCCATCGATTCTTTCCTCAGACACTCTCACCACATGTCTGTAGTATCAGACCTGTGATCTCTCAATTCAGAGAAATGGCCATTCTACCTGGAGCGACTCTCTGATCTCTGAGCTAAGGACTCTATCACGTAACATTACACCCTTTGGATGAACTGTATTTTGGCTGCTTGTATTCCAGATCATATTTTTCAGTCATTACCCAATTGAATATAGCAAATTTGTCTTTTTTACATACCTCCCTTCTTCTGATGACTGCATGCTGAAGCTAGTGCACCACTATACCAACTCCTACAATTCTTGTACTTAATTCAGCCTCTTGCCTTCCATCACTCAAGAACACAGCCCTGAAATACTTGAACTTCTCCACCTGCTTCAGTGGCACTCCACTCATATATAGAGTGCACTGAGAATGCTTCCTTGAGAGGATGAGTGTTTCAGTCTTCACATGCTGCACTCAGCATCAAATCTTTCAAATGCATGTCAGAGATCACCTTCTGATGAGTTAAATAGTACCATGTCATCTGCAAATCCAGCCAACTCAACTTACAGCCACCAGTCTTGATACCACTTCCAACCTGGCTGTGCATGTCAATCCCATTCATGAAGATCATGAACAGGAAAGTGGAGTTCAACTCCCACATTGAATGGTTTTGAGTTAGCACCATTTATCCAAACACAAATACTAGGGCATTCTTATAGAGACATTAGGATAATAAGAAGCTATCAAGATTGATCCCATATTCTTGCAGTATATTCCACAGTAGGTCCCATGTACTGTTCATAAATTGTCTATCTTATTTTTGCTTCATATTTTGCTCACTTTTTCCAGTTTCTTATCTTATCTTTCTTCCCTACATCTTATTTCTTACAGTCTCTCTCATCCTGTTCATGAATAATCTATTTTTAGCCATGATTTGCCATCTATTCCTTATTCTGTTTGCCGAATCAGGATAAACCCTATTCTGTTTGCCGAATCAGGATAAACCCTATTCTGCTTGCTGAATCAGGATAAACCCTATTCTGTTTGTCGAATCAGGATATATTTGTGTCAGATCCCTTTAGAAAGTTGGCTGACATAGCTCACTCATGTTTAGAAATATGACTGGAAGTCCATGCAAACTCTCTTTATCATAGACATTGAAAACCAAATCCAATCAACCCACCCTTCACAACCTTCCCTCTCCCCATATACTTCCAAACTTCAGAGCTTCCACTATCAATGCTGGAATGATGAAAGGAAGATCATTCAAGGTTGTGGAATTGCTAAAGCAAAGGCATATGGAGTTCAATTCCTCATAGCAGCCTATGGCAACTTCTTTTTCCCTTTCTTAAGAGTCTTTACTCTATTTTATAAGCTATTTTATAGCATCTCTGTGCATGAGTACATCATCCTTTATATTAACTATATATACATATATACATATATATGTATAAATGTATTTCTATAAACAGGCACATACGTACAAAGACATACATAAATTCATATATTCACATACATATACACATGTACACACACACACTGATTTATATATATATATATATATATATATATATATATATATATATATATATATATATATATATAGAGAGAGAGAGAGAGAGAGAGAGAGAGAGAGAGAGAATACAATAAATACATTATATAGATATATAGATAGATGTACTCCTAGTTATAAGTGCATGTAAACGTATATACATACAAATACACACACATACATATAAACACATATATCTTTCATACATACATAAAAATGTATATAAAGACATATGCATATATATATATATATATAGAGAGAGAGAGAGATAAATAGATAGATAGATACATACATATATACAAAACAACTACAGACATATATCTTCATGTACATAATTATGAGCTTGGGGCCATAGATGTTATCCAAATTATATGAGTAAACATTCAATTATAGAGAAAGTTGTAATGTATAAAAAATTTAAGAAATCGATATGTAAGTACTTATATGGTCTAGAAATAAGTAAAGTGCGTAAAAATAAATATGAAGGATAGAATTAATAAACTAGCAGGATGGGAAAGAGGCCAAAATCAATTTTTAACATGGATAGTGGCCTAATAGAAAGTAAAAAAATAAGTTAGAAGAATCAATAAAACAAAATATGAAATATATCAGGTTGGGTCATATCTTCTATTACATCATCATTACCATTGTTTAACATCCATTTTCAATGCTAGCATGGGTTAGATGGGTTGTCATGTTATGAGACGGATTGGATCAAGAGACTGCATCTTGTTCATACAGGCCTGTATTTTGGCTTGGTTTCTATGGCTGGATGCCATTCCTAACACCAACTAAATTGCAATGTGGACTGTGTGCTTTTAACCAAAATAAGAATTTAACAGCGTGGACTGGGTGGTTTTATCATGTCACCAGTACAACCACCTTACAGGGTGAACAGACACTTTTAGTGTGCTTTAAGAGGTTTAATTGTGCATCCCAAGCTTTCAAAGGTGCATCCCAAGCTTCCATAGCTGCCATCAACTTTGAGTGCCCTGTACCTTTTTATTCCGGCTGTCATCCCCCATATGCCCCACATGTCCATTCCACCACAGTCTCCTTTCCTGCACACTGCATCAGATCCCTCTTATGCCCAGTTTCTCTCTCAGTTCATTTACACTTCATAGGTTCTCTGCGCACAGTCCCCGGGTCTCACTTCCATCCAGAATTGTTGTTCATACACAAACATCATACAATCTGCATTCCATTTTGAGGGAACAACCTTTCATAGTTAGCAGTGGTAGTAGGTCCCTGAACTTCGTCCATCCCATTCTCACTCTGCCTATTGTAATTTCAGACACCAGTATATCAAAACTGAATGCCTCTACAGAATATGGATCAAAATATAAGCTATGTCTGAAAATGCATGAAAAGCTTGTGATGGCTTTTAATCATTGCAATTTAATTGTTTATAGCCATTTTTAATAGTTCCTTAAATTTTAAGAAAATAGTATCATATCCCAAAATCTCAAAATTCATTTAGTTCTCTACCTACTACAAATGTGCCAAAACTCAGCTAGATCTGAAAACACATGACAAGCTTACACTGTGTCACGAAATCAACTGTTTCTTTCTTACCAAAAAGAAAGTTTTATTTTCAAGAATCTGAAGAAAAAATAGGCAACTGCTATCCCATGGACACAATTAATTTGTGTAATTTGAAGACGATTATCACCTCAGTTTCAAAGATATGATATCATATATATGGCTAATTATTCATTTAGATTTAATTAGGCAAGATTTCAGCCAATTCGCCGACCATTCGAAATTCATCCAAATTTCACAAATGAGGTATCAAAATGTTTAATTTTGAATACTCTAAGAAAAGGTACAGTAGAAGTTAAATTCAAATATTTTCAAAAGTTCAAGTGATACTTATATATATATGAATGTATATACAGTGTATTTTGCAATACACTGTATGCTTATTTTAAAGCATTTCAAAGACCTTACGCTATTGTTTTAGAGTAATGACAGTCTCACTTACTTTAAATTTTCAGCAAACAGGGGAGATAAAGCTGACAAACATTCATAATTTTCAGCAAACAGGTGGAGTATTTGGCTTTGATAAGTACCAATCAGTACGAAACAGAGCTCTGTCAGCTTTATCTCCCCTGTTTGCTGAAAATTTAAAGTAAGTGAGACTGTCACTACTCTAAAACAATAGCATAAGGTCTTCGAAATGCTTTTAATTAAGCATACAGTGTATTGCAAAATACACTATATATACATTTATATATATATCGCTATTTCAGAGCACCATTTCTAATTTATATATATATATATGTGTGTGTGTATATATATATACATATATATGTATATATATATATATATGTATATATATGTGTGTATATATATACATATATATATATGTAATTAAGAATGTAGGATTCACATGCAGCAGCTGTACTGAGACAGCAAGCAGCAAACAGCCACAGGAAACAAGTACCACCAATCTCTGGGAGGGCCCTGTAGAAACAGTAGACAGCTTCTGCTACCTAGGTGACCAAATTAGCAACGGAGGTGGGTGTTCAGAAAGTACAATAACTAGGGTAAGAACGAGATGGAAGAAGTTTAGGGAACTACTACCACTGCTAGCTGCAAAAGGCTTCTCCCTCAGAATGAAAGGCAGACTGTATGATGCGTGTATCCGAACAGCGATGTTGCATGGTAGTGAGACCTGGGCGCTGAAGGTGGAAGACTTACGTAGATTAGAGAGAAACGAAGCCTGCATGCTCCGATGGATGTGTAACAGTAATATACGTGAACGACAAAGCATAAATGAATTGAGAGAGAGACTGAGCATAAGAGGAATCAAATGCTGTGTGCAGGAGAGGCGGTTGCGCTGGTATGGACATGTGATGCGTATGAAGGATGACAGCTGCATAAAAAGGTGCAGAGCACTAGAAGTTGATGGAAACCGCGGAATGGGGAGACCCAAGATGACCTGGGATGAGGTGATAAAAGCCGACCTTACCCAATTACACCTCTCAAAGACAATGACACACGACCGTGACTTCTGGCATCACGCAGTAATACAGAGTACCCGACCTCCCATGGGTGCAAGCTGAAGCATATAGACAATATGCCCCCACACCCCCCACCACAAGGTGGTCGTGGAGGTGCCACGGCAAAAAAGCACCCAGCCCACACTGTAAAGTGGACGTGTAGGCGCCACGAAAAAGCACCCAGCACTCACTGTAAATGAGGTTGGTGTTAGGAAGGGCATCCAGCTGTAGAAATCAAGCCAGATCAGTTCCTGTATGAGCAAGGCATGGTCAGCCGACCAGACACTGCCCACAACAGGACAACCCGTTTAACCCATGCTAGCGTGGAAGAACGGACGTAAAACGGTGATGATGATATATGTATATATAAATATATATATGTATATGTATAAATATATATATGTATATATATATGTGTGTATATATATACATATATATGTATATATATCTGAATATATATATATTTATATATATATATTAGAAAGATCGAGTATCGAAAAATCGGCGCACGAGTTCACGATAAACAATATTCGAAATGAGCGGCAGAGGGCTCAATAATTCAGATGAATCAGAGCTATAACTATCGTTAAAATACCGTCACACATAGAACAAGTCTAAAATCAACCATACGATAAAAAATCGATAATAGAAGATTCGGGACAAACAGATAAAAAATATCAATAAAACAATACATCAATAATTTAACTGAATGTAAAATCATACCCGGACCCACTAGAAAGGTGTTAAATCTAGCTTCTTGGGTTTCTGTAAATCCTTAGACTGTACTCTATCAGCTCACATATAAATATATAAGGCTTCTAGAGCAAGCGGAATGGAAGTTTACTTCATCAACGAGCTTTTTCCTAGCGGATAAGAGGCTAACTACAAGCGAAATATATATATATTCAGATATAGATATACATATGTATTTATATATATATATGTATTTATATATGTATATATATATCATCATCATCATCATCATCATCTCATTTTACGTCCACTTTTCCCTGCTTGCAAGGGTGGGACGGGAACTGATTCTGGCTTGATTTCTACAGCTGGATGCCCTTCCTAACACCAACCTCATTTACAGTGAGTGCTGGGTGCTTTTTTGCCGTGGCACCTCCACGACCACTTTACAGTGGAATGATAGGGACCCCAGTCCCTATCATCTCATTTCTACAGCTGAGTAAACTGGAGCAATGTGAAATAAAGTGCCTTGCTCAAGGAAACAACACATCACCCGGTCTGAGAATTGAACTCACAACCTTTTGATTGCAAGGCCAATGCTCTAACCACTAAGCCATGTGCCTCCATATATATATATATGTATATATGGAGGCACATGGCTTAGTGGTTAGAGCATTGGCCTTGCAATCGAAAGGTTGTGAGTTCAATTCTCAGACTGGGTGATGTGTTGTTTCTTTGAGCAAGACACTTTATTTCACATTTACTCAGCTGTAGAAAACTGCAAAGTGGTGGTGGAGGTGCCACGGCAAAAAAGCACCCAGCACTCACTGTAAATGAGGTTGGTGTTAGGAAGGGCATCCAGCTGTAGAAATCAAGCCAGAATCAGTTCCCGTCCCACCCTTGCAAGCAGGGAAAAAGCGGACGTAAAATGAGATGATGATGATGATGATGATAAGTAGAAGGGGTATTTAATTTGTTGGAAGTCCGACAAATATAAATGTTTATAAGTGATTTAGAGCACTCAATATGTTACTGGAGTAAATATCCAATGATATTAAATAAATGGAAACTATATTTATAAAACCATATTTATTTTATTATATATATTTCAAGGGTACCAAAACACATTGGTACGCTTTCCTCAGATAAAATACAAAGTTTGTTTTATAAATAGAAACATACCCATGAAAATCATACCTTATTCTCTGGATAGTGGAAATATATTAGGGATTTTTCAAACTTAGGGGTGAATATGCAAATGAATATGTAAATAATTGAAAAACAACCGTTTATTTAAACGACTATGGAGAGAGAGAAGAGAGATAAGAGGAGAAGGATAAAATAGTGCGAGAGAGGGAGAAAGAAAAAAGGGAAGATGAATAAAAACTCATATAACGTTAATTTGAGGGAAATATATTCTAAGTATATATCTTAATAGTACATGTATTTACGATTATTAGTTGTTTAAAATTTGTTTATAATATAATATTTTTCTTCTGTTATAAGTAGATAAATAAATAAATAAATAAATAAATAGATAGGTATATCATGTTATAGATAATTGTTCTAATGAGTTATGAGGAATATTGGTTTTGTATTTTATGTAAATAAATATTAAGTTAAATTAAATTAAATTAAATTAACTGAGTTAAGAAGAATATTTATATTTATATGATTGAAAATGGGAAGATACAGAAAAAAACTCGGGTTAGCCAGAATCAGTTAGTGGTTATAAATCTATTGAAAAAATATTGAAAAATTTTAGATAATCTTTTTTTTTTTTAATAATTTATAAGAGATAAGTAATTTTTAAAGAAATAAAAATTATTAAAATTAAAATTTTTTTTAAATTTTTAAAAAAATTAGAATTATATACGTATATATTTTATGAAACTTTAAGTGGAATTACAGCAAATGTTATAGATATTATGATTTAGAGATATCAATAGTATGTCTGTTAAAGATTGAGTGGTATCTGTGGGCTT
>OZ024742.1:117566322-117581322 GCA_964016885.1 Eledone cirrhosa
GCAACTGCAGAGGATATGCGATGGTTGGAGAGATATAAAGCAGGCATGCTCCATTCGATGTGCAATGTCAATGTGCGTCAAGAACCAAGCCTAGAAGAAACTGTTTATAAGAGGGATAATAAGTAATGTGCTGGAGAGAAGACTGCATTGGTATGGACATGTGATGCGCTTGGAGGATGACCACTGGGTAAAGAAGTGCCAAGAAATCCCAGTAGAAGGAATACGCAGTAGAGGAAGATCACGAAAATCATGGGTTGAGGTGGTGAGAGCAGATCGCTGAAGCTCACGGAGGAGATGACGAAGGACAGTGACGAATGGAGAGATGCTGTGCTGAATAGGACCTGTCCCTCCCTTGCAAGCAGGGAAAAGCGGATGTAAAATGATGATGATGAAGATAATATATATAGTAGTAATAATAAATACAAAGATCATAGAGGACTCGATAAGGGTTGTATATATATATAACTATATAGAAGCCCCCAAAAAAGAGCAAATGTTTATTGTCAGCACAGATTAAAAGTTTAAGCAAACAATTTCTTTTAACCTGTGCTAATGATAAATATATATATATATATATATATCATCATCATCATTTAATGTCTGCTTTTCTTGTTAGCAAGGGTTGGACAAGCCTACATAGACGAAGTCAGTACTACTGACCTCCCAGACAAGCCAAGGAATCTGTATCCCTCTTATCTTTTGATACACACTTAAGGATCCTCCTATATAGAAAAGGCTTCTACAGGACTAGAGCTGTTTCATCCATACAAATTCCTCAGGAATATATATATATATAGTATTTACGTATCGAGAAAGAGAAAAAAAGGGGGGATAAGTGATACATATAGTTATTTGCCAAGTAGCGTATGCCAAAGGTGCTCGATACTAGTGCCGGCAGTATTAAATATTCGAAGTGTTAATATTAGTGGGCTAGAGAGTTAGCAGAGCGTAAGCACGTGGGAAAGTAAAAAAATCGGAGAATAGACCGTTAAAACATGTTTATTTAAAATATCACCTACGTACGTTTCGCCCAGTTGGGCTTCTCAAGGGCATAAATAATCACAAGCGTTCCTTATATTGCTCGGAAAGAGTTTTGGGGGTTAAATCCACATCAAAAATATCTTGTTTTGATTTTGCAGCAGGTCAAGGAAGGTAACTCTGGCCGGTGTTAGGGTAGTCTTTCCCGGACATTTTTTTTTTTTTTTTTTTTTTTGCCGCATCCGTTTGTCTGAGGCTGGGTCTGGTATGCAAGGATTGTTTCCTGGGTGTTATTTTGCAGCGCCTGCCCACCGGGGTGTTAAGACTTGTTGCAGGGAGATCCAGTGTACTCCAGTGTACTATTTCACTCTTCATCCTTAACCAGCCTCAGACAAACGGATGCGGAAAAAAAAAAAAAATTGTCCGGGAAAGACTGCCCTAACACTGGCCAGAGTTACCTCCCTTGACCTGCTGCAAAATCAAAACAAGATATTTTTGCGAACAATGAACCTTGATGTGGATTTAACCCCCAAAACTCTTTCCGAGCAATATAAGGAACACTTGTGATTATTTATGCCCTTGAGAAGCCCAACTGGGCGAAACGTACGTAGGTGATATTTTAAATAAACATGTTTTAACGGTTTATTCTCCGATTTTTTACTTTCCCACGTATATATATATATATATTCCACGATAGCATGAGTTAGACAAGTTGTCCTGGTGCGAGAGAAGTCAGATCAGGTGACTGTCTTGCTTACAGAACTGATTCTGGCTTGGTTTCTATGGTTGGATGCTCTTCTTAACACCAAACACATTTTTTATTATAGAACCAAAATAACCAACTGACAGAGTGGACTGGGTAGTTTTTCATCATGTTACCAGCATGACAATATATATATATGTGTGTGTGTGTGCATGTGTATATTATATATGTATGTATATACATGCATGTATATATATATATATATTTTTTTTTTTTTTTTCACCTGGGAGTAAAAGGCCTCCAGTTGTTGTCACAACACTTTTCTAAAAGAATGAAACTCTGATAAAAAAAACCTGTGGCTTCGGAAGCATCCGATGAGGCTGACCAGTTCTCCTTTTTGGTTAGTGTTTTCGATGCTTAAAAAGACCTTCAAAGCACAGGCATTGCTTGTTCAGGTTATGTCACAGTTTCGTGGAGCTGGCAGTAGCCTAAAAGTGCACCATTTTCTATAATCTGACAAGCGATTGCAATATTCTTAGCAGAGTTTGCAGCCATCATATATATATATTTATAGGCAAGTGTGGAAAAATGGATGTAAAAAAGTCTAGGATATATATGCAGTGCCCCAACATGGCCTCAGTCGGATGGCTGGAACAGGTAAAAGAGTATATGTGTATTATATTACTGAAGTTACTCTCTGTTGCTATTCTGGTCATCCAGCTGCAAACAATGTCACAAGACACAATATATATGGTCCATATATGTGTGTATGCATTGTCTTTAACAAAGTGTAATGGGCAGTATATATAATTTAGAGGAGGGCATCTTTCTAGCGAATGAAGATTTGAATACAGTTATAATTATTCCTACTGTCACATACACACTATTGATGTATTATTGTTTTGTGTTGTCTGTTTATATTCTATAAATATATTCTTATAACTTATTTGGGATTAAGGATATTGGTTATTTCATATTTTGTAGTTTCATATGCTATTCATTAAGCAATGTGTGTATATTTATTTATAACTATAAATGCATCTTCCACTTTATTATTTCATTATTTTATAGTTTTAAAATAGCTTGGAAATAACTATAAAATAATTGTTTCTACTTTAGGTACAAGGCCAACAAATTTAGGGAAGTGATGCCGATTAAATCGACCCACTTTATTTTATCGATAAAATAAAATGGTTCGATTTAATCAACACATCACTTCCCAAAATTTGTGCCAAAAGTAGAAACAATTATTTGATAGTTATTTCAAAGATATTTTCTCTTATTTTTCTCTCGTAAGGGTTATCTCCCTTCCAGCAAATAATTATGCTAAATATAAATTCTACTCTGTTTGAGGCAGTATTTTTCATCAACTTTCCTCACGCTTTATTTTAGTTTGCTTCTTTAGTTATCTGTCTTTTCTCCTCCCCCTCCCCCTTTTATTGTCTTCTCATTAATATTTACTAGTGAGCCTCTGCCGCCAATTTTGAATGGCAATTTACATATATATTAAAATTTGTTCATATGCATGACTTATGTGAAATAATAAGAAAAATATCTATGGAGTTTTAAAGCCCTGAGAATGGATGAAATGAAGTGGAAGAAAGGTTGCCTAGATTTATTGATAACTGGCCATTGAAATCCTTATAAATATGCATCATTAGAAAATTAGAGACCAATATTATAAGGCTTCAGTATATTTCTTACATTTGTTATAAATATATGATTTCTACTATAGGCACAAGGTCAACAATTTGGGAAGTCAATTAAATCGACCCCAATGCATTACTGGTGCTTTGTTTTATCGACCCTGTAAGGATGAAAGGCAAAGCTAACCTCGGCTGGATTGGAACTCAGAATGTAAAGGGCCTAAACTCTATGCCTCAAAGCATGTTATCAACTGCTCTACCAATACTGCCAATCCACAACCCTAAATTGTTGTAAATACTTAATACTTAATAGAAAAGACATATTATCAGTGTTTCTTTTAAGGTAAAAAATGTTGCTTGAGAAACAGTTAATGTAATGCTGTTTCAAATTTGAAATAAACTATTTTTTTCCACTTCACCCTCTCTACCTCTCTTTGCCTGCATCTTCTCTCTCTCTCTCTCACATTATCTCTCTTTCTATCTCCTTATTCCCCTTTCTCTCTCTCTCTCTCTCTCTCTAGTTATCTCTCTTTCTATCTCCTTATTTCCCCCCCCCCCCCCCCCCCCCCCCCCCCCCCTCCCCCCCCCCCCTCTCTCTCTCTCTCTCTCTCTCTCTCTCTCTCTCTCTCTCTCTCTCTCTCTCTCTCTCTCTCTCTCGCTCTTTTTTTCTCCTTTTCTCTCCTCACCTCTCTCTCTCGCAGCACAACAACAAGGTGCCTATGAAGAACAGGAAAAGTGGATTTGTTAGTAAAGTAATAAGAGTGCGAAGAGGGTGAGATAAAAAAGAGAAATAATTGTTTCTACTTTTGGCACAAGGCCAACAAATACCCAGTGTATTACTGGTACTTTATTTTATCGACCCCGTAAGGATGAAAGGCAAAGTCAACCTCGGCGGGATTTGAACTCAGATCGTAAAGGAACGTAACTATGCTGGAAAGCATGGCGTCCGACCCTCTACCGATACTGCCAATCCACCGTCTTGAGAAATAATGAGAGAGAGAGAAATTTTATAAAAAATTATGCTCAGAAAATAAATATATTGACATACAGAGGTATGATGTATATCATTATATGGTATTTTACCGAGATGGATTTCTTGTTTGTATTGTATATTGTTGGTGATATTCATGTTATATATTTGTGGAGCTTCTATAATTCTCTAAAGAACACTTTTCATACCTAAAACAATTGGCATGTTCTAAGAAATAATGAAATATATTTTGTATACTCTTCTTCAACATTCAATTGTTTTGAATTGATAATTTCCAATGCAAACTATTGGGTTCTTTAATATATATATAGTTGCGTGAATGTGCATGTGTGTGTATGTATGCATGTATGTATGTGTTATGTGTGTATGTATGTATTTATATATCCTTGCTAGCAAAGAGAATCAGTATGAAATTATGATGATGGTAATGATATATTTTGTGTGTGTGTATATATGTGTGTATGTATATATTTATCTATCCTTGCTAGCAAAGAGAATGGGTATTAAATGATGGTGATGATGAGGATATATGTGTGTGTATGTGTACTAGCATAGTACCTGTTAACAATGATGGTGTTTTTAGTAAAACTATCAAATCTAATAATTCCTTGATGACAGTATTCTATGTAAAGATGCATAAATCCTCTAAGTTTCCCCTGTTCTCTCTCTCTTGTCATTTCAACCATTGCTTTACTTCATTTAACATTCATTTAAATCAATTAAAGTGAATGTTTGCCATATTCTCTTTAATCATTATCAAACACATATCAACTACATTACAATGGCGTTGTTCTACCTCTGTATTTACCTATCTGTCTGTATCTACCTATCAGACTGCTATTGGGATTCATGCTTGTTTGTTGTTGTCATTCTTGTTCTTGTTTGAAGATAGACATTATTGGTAAATATACATAAATAGATCACTATAGATAGACATTCAGACAGACACATAAACGTGCAGACTGATAGACAGATGTTCTGATACTACTCACTATTTACACATACACAAACACACACATATATGAATTTGCTGTAGAAACAGTAAGAGCTCAGCTGCCAGGCCCTAACTCTCTACTATATATATAAACCTCACATACATACACACACACATACACCAGTGTGCACACTTCACTTTAATAGACTCTGGGACACAAACTGAAGCTATGCACATCTACCAATTTCTTCCCTTCAACATACACACAACCACACCCATGCCACCCCCATGCCTTCCACCCTGCCGCCCTCCAGGCCGGACCTTTCACCCACCTCCCCATATCGTTTTTTTTTTTTAACTTCCTCTCCTAACCTTCTCACACTACTCTTACATATATCTATTCTCTCATTACCCAAACTTTCCAGAAGAAAGACTTCTGCCTGAAACATTGAAACTTCTTCCACTTCCTCCATGCGTGAACCTAATATAACTGTAAATTTGCCTCCTGTGTTTTGTTTGTTTCATTCATTGATTATATACATACATATATACATATATATATATATCACCATCATCATCATCATTTTACGTCCGCTTTTCCCTGCTTGCAAGGGTGGACATATATATATATATACATACATATATATATATGTGTGTGTATATATTTATATATATGTGTGTGTGTATATATAATCAAATAGAGGAATCAAATTCTGTGTGCAGGGAGGAGGTTGCATTAGTATGGACATGTGATGCGTATGAAGGATGACAGCTGCATAAAAAGGTGCTGAGCACTAGAAGTTGATGGAAGCCGCGGAATGGGGAGACCCAAGAAGACCTGGGATGAGGTGATAAAAGCCGACCTTACCCAATTGCACCTCTCAAGGGCAATGACACACGACCGTGACCTCTGGCGTCATGCAGTAATACAGAAGACCCGACTTCCCACAGGAACAAGCCGAAGCTGAAGCATATAGACAATAAGTTGTATTTCTTTTGACTTATGAACTTTCGGTAGGCCATACAGGTTGCTGGGTTTTGGCTCAAAATTGGTGATGTAGTCTCTTTCCTTATCAGTAAGTGAGTTGTGGTATTTTGAAGCCAGGTTGTTGATCTTCTTCATGATGATGTGGTCTGTATTTGACGGTATCTCATGATAGAATGTTGTATCTTTCAGTTGTTCCTCAACCAAATCTTTGTAGTATTCAGCATCCATTATAACAACTGCACACCCTTTATCTGCTTGTTTAATTATTATTGTTTTATCATTTTGTATACGTTTAAGTGCAGACATTTCTGATTTGTTAATGTTTGGCCTACCATTAGTATTACGTCTAAGAAGAAAAAAGGCTTAATCACAGACCGATCTTTGACTCTTAGTAAAAGATAGCCGAAAAATTTGAAGCAATTACTAACAAAAGCAAAGTTTGACCTTAACAACAAAGACCACTCATTCACTGTATCTAAATGCAATGATAGTCGATGTGGCACATGTCAATCCATACATACCGGTCAATATATGAACACAAAAACTGGAAAAATATTCCCAAATGCAAATATGAACTGCAAAAGCAGAAATCTAATTTACTGCATTAAATGCCCGAATTGTGAAGAACTATATGTCGGTCAAACTGGAAATGCACTATCGGAACGTGCACGGGTGCACCGACAGCAAATCAGAGACCCAAATGTCTGTCAGATACCCCTGAGTAACCATCTAGCAACATGTAGTCAGAGAATATTTATAATATTTCCATTCTACAAATAACACAGCCCAAGTGAAATCAAGAGAAAAATCAAAGAAAAGAATTTTATTGATAAATTCCAACCCAAGCTAAATGAACAATAATAATGGGTATTACTCCTACTATGACTATGACTACTACCACTAACAACAACAACAACAATAATAATAATAAAACTGATGTTGATGGTGATGATTACTAGAAAATGCTATTTTCATCATTTCTAAAAATAGCAAAACAATTGATGCTTTGGATAGGGTCAAACAGTAGTCATTAGACATGCTCAACCAACCATGATGCCTAAACCAATCAGCTTTAGTAATCCAGTGAAACTACACACCGATTGGTCGAAATACAGTTTGCAAAATTTAGCATCCTGTAGCCACTTTTCACTGTACATAAGGCAAAGAATTTACCCATCTCATTACAGTTGAAAATTGCAAACTTGACTGTCACCAGAGAATATGAACCTGAAGATTGCGAAAGCATGAAAGTACTTGTTCAATTAACACTTAACATTTAATATTCTACTATTTCATTCTAATACCATTAAACATTTTAAAGGATTGTAAATAAAACGAGTAAATCAGACAAAGTTGGAATTCCTTTTATTAATATAATCTTCTATACACAATCATACACACCCGTGTATATTTATTTATATATATATTTATATATATATATATATATATATATATATATATATATATATATATATATATATATATATATATATATATATATATATATATATATATATATGTACAAATGGAAGTACAGCATAGCCGAAGCTCGAGCCACAGCTAAGCCAACAAATGCAATCAGAAGTGCAGCCAAGCACTCAATAAGGAATAAAACCTTAGAGTAATAACATTCCGTTTAAAGGGCTTTGCAAATTGAAGATAGCAACTGGTAGCAAGGAAAGAACTGACTCGCGAGAAAAAATACATATATATATATATATATTTATATATATATATATACATATATATATATATATATACATATATATATATATATATATATACATATATATATATATATATATATATATATATATATATATATATATATATATATATATATATATACATTTATATATATATATATATATATATATATATATATATATATACATATATCATCATCATCATCATCATCATCGTTTAACGTTCATATTCCCACGCTTGCATGGGTTTGGACGGGAGTTTTCCCACTTGAGGCAAGAGTGGTTGTCTTGCTCGCATAGGACTGTCTGGCTGGTTTTCTACGGCTGGATGCCCTTCCTACCACCAACCACATTTACAGTGTGTAACTGGGAGGTTTTTACCGTGTTACCTACACGGCCACATTACAGCGTGGACTGTGTGTTTTTTTGTCGTGACACCTACACGACCTCATTTGTTTCAGGCTGGAAGTTGTGACACCAATATAACTTTACATTGAAAGGGGTGGTGTGGATGGAGTGTGGGTAGTGGGACGGGGGTGTATTTTCTTAGAGGTGCCTACTGCTTGTAGTAGGTTTCACTTTGTACTTAGGTAAGGCGGGTCTTCTCTAGTACTGTGTAGCGCCAAAGCTCTCGGTCCAGTGACATTGTCTTGGAGAGGTGTAAGTGTGTGAGGTTGGAATTTATCAAGTCGTCCCAGGTTTTTCTGGGTCTGCCTACTCTGTGGTTACCGTATATTTTTATTGCCCTGCACTTTTTTATACAGCTGTCGTCTTTCATGCGCATCACGTGACCATACCAACGTAGTCTTCTCTCAAGTAAACAACATCTGTTCCCTCTTATTTCTAATTTCTCCCTTAGTTCATTTATGCTTTGCCGTTCACGTATATTACTATTACACATCCAGCGGAGCATGCAAGCTTCGTTTCTCTCCAGTCTGCATATATCCTCTGCACACAATGCCCAGGTCTCACTGCCATGTATCATTGTTGTTCGTATGCAGGCATCATACAGCCTGCCTTTCATTTTTAAAGAGACCCACCCCTTTAGCGGCCAATAGTGGTATAAGCTCTCTGAACTTTTTCCATCCCGTTCTGACTCTAGCTACAGTACTTTCAGAGCACCCTCCCCCACTGCTGATTTTATCACCCAGGTAACGGAAGCTGTCCACTATTTCTATAGAACCATCTGTACAATGGAATGAGTAGGCCATGCTTCCATGTTTGGAATTTCTTCTCTAGTTCAGCCATTGATTCAGCTATGAGCGTTAGATCATCTGCATATAGGAGTTCCCATGGGCAGCCGGTCTTGAACTCCTCTGTTATAGCCTGAAGGGCAATAATAAATAGTAGGGGGCTAAGGACGGAGCCCTGATGAACACCAACTTTTACGCTAAACTCTTCACTATATTCGTTGTTAATTCTAATCTTGCTGACTGTTTCTTTATACATGGCTTGTATAGCTCTCACAAGCCATTCATCAACACCTAGTTTTCTAAGGGCCCACCAGATAATCGAGCGGGGTACTCTGTCAAAGGCTTTCTCCAAGTCAACAAAAGCTAAGTATAGGGGTTTACTTTTAGCTAGGTACTTCTCCTGTAGTTGTCGTACAATGAAAAGAGTGTCTGTTGTACTTTTTCCTGACACAAACCCGAACTGCATTTCGTCTAGATCAATTCACTCTCTGATTAGTTGCGCTATTACTTTTTCTGTGACCTTCATGACCTGGTCAATTAATTTAATGCCTCTATAGTTTCCCCTAACTAGGGCATCACCTTTACCCTTGTAGCAGTTAATGATGATGCTGCTGTGCCAGTCCTTCGGAACGACCCCATTCTGTATGACTTGGTTTACTATCCGGGTGACCATAGTGTGTCCCACCGTTCCAGATACTTTCAGCATTTCGGCAACTATTTCCAAAGGCCCGGCCGCCTTACCTGTCTTCATGTCTTTGATCGCCTTACGTATTATACTACCTTCAACTAGCACTGCTGGTCGCTCTATTGGGTCAATGTGGGGGAGACTGTCTTTCTCCCAATTATTCTCCTCATTTAGTAGCTTTTCGTAGTGACACTTCCAAGCTACCTTCTTATCAGCGTCAGTGATGGCAAGTACACCATCATCATTTAGGACACACTTCTCCCCGACAATATCACTGTTTTCCTTGACACATTGCCTAGCAATCCTGAACACCTCACGTTTTTGGTCCTCGCGTTGTAGAACATGCTTGAACTTTCTTTCCTCTGCTTCCCTTCTTGCGAAGTACACTTGTCTCCTAGCTTCCCTCCTGGCCACTTGATAGTCTTCTCTACTTCCCCCATCCCGCCATGCTTTCCAAGCCTGCTTTTTGGCCTTGATTGACCTCTCCACCTTACTGTTCCACCACCAAGTTACTCTCCTCCTGCCTATAGGCCTGCTCCAGCCACAGGTTTCATCTGTCGCCTTCAGCAGGTTAGCTTTCGGGAATTCCCACTGTTCCTCTATAGTGTACGACTCCAATTGCTCTTCCTTACTATCAAAAGCATCAAGTAATATGCTTTTAAATTTATGACTGGCTGTGGGGTCCCTTAGCTTCCATATTTTTCTCCTGAAGATAGTCCTCTTCTGTTGTCGAATACGTCTCGTCCTGACTATGAGGTCGCTAATTATCAGTCTATGTTGAGACGTGCATTCTTCATGGGGGAGGGATTTAGTGTTTACAACAGACACTCTGTCACGTCTCCTGGTAAGGATATAATCTACCTGGCTTGTGTGTTCCCCCGATCTATAGGTGATCAAGTGATTGTCTCGTTTTTTGAAGTTAGTGTTACAGATAGTTAGGTTATTTACGTCACAGAATTCCAGGATTCTAGAGCCTTCCTCATTTCTAGTACCAAACCTATAGCCTCCATGGATTCCATCATAGCCATCCCAATGTTGTCCAACGTGACCATTTAGGTCACCAGCAATAATTATATAGTCACTGTCGGTTATTTGGGAGGTAGTGAGCATCAGTGTCTCATAGAATCTGTCTTTTATAGTGCCGGGCAGTCCGGATTGGGGTGCGTACGCAGATATTACTGTCACCCTAGTTCTATTGAGGACAAGTCTTATTTTAATTATTCTGTCGTTCACTCTATTTACGTCTATTATCTTATCTGCCCACTTTTCTGCTACCATGATTCCTACTCCACCCAGCCCATTGTCATTTCCCACCCAGAAAAGCTTATAGCATCGTTCTTTACCCACGATGAATCTAGCAGACCCACCCCTCCACCTGGTCTCTTGAATACAACAAACATCAACCTCCTTACGTTCAAGCATTTCTACAGCCTCGTTAGAGCGACCCTTTAAGGTGCCTACATTCATGGTACCAACTCTGAAGTTTTGGATTGCGTTTGGAGGGTGGGAGCGGGCGGGATGGGGGAGATGGGGTTATGTTAGCCATCCGCGGCCGAAACAAAGAGGAGGAGTCCTTGCATTCTCGTCAATGAGGTGAATTTGTCTTTATCTTTGTCACTGAGCGTCCAGATTTTTCTTTTCAACTCTCCAGAATTCCGTAGTCCATCCATCCTATCGAAAGGCAACCAGGTAAGCGATAGCATAGGTCTCTGACTTATGATTGGCCCACGTAATAACGGTGGTGCGCGGGGGGGGGGGGGGATATTGGGTAGTTAGCAAGAAGGTTATGGTTTAAATAAGATCCCCGTAATTTGGGCATAATTTAACAAGCATAAAACATATATATATATACATATATATATATTTATATATATATATATATATATATATACATATATATATATATATATATATATATACATATATATATATATACATATATCATCATCATCATCATCATCATCATCATCAGGTTTAGCGTCCGTGTTCCACGCTTGCATGGGTTTGGACGGGGGTTTTCCCACTTGAGGCAAGAGTGGTTGTCTTGCTCGCATAGGACTGTCTGGCGGGTTTTCTACAGTTGGATGCCCTTCCTAACACCAACCACATTTACAGTGTGGGGCTGGGAGGTTTTTACCGTGTTGTCTACACGGCCACATTACAGCGTGGAAGCTGGATGCCCTTCCTAACACCAACCACATTTACAGTGTGGGGCTGGGAGGTTTTTACCGTGTTACCTACACGGCCACATTTACAGCGTGGACTGTGTGTTTTTTGTCGTGACACCTACACGATCTCATTTGTTTCGGCCTGGATGTTGTGGGACCAACATAACTTTACATTGAAAGGGGCGGTGTGGGTGGGGTGGAGGGTGGTGGGACGGGGTTGTGTTTTGATAGAGATGCCTACTGACTGTAGTAGGTTTTTACTTTGTATTTAGGTAAGGCGGGTCTTCTCTATTACTGAGTACCGCCAAAGGTCTCGGTCCAGTGACATTGTCTTGGAGAGGTGTAAGCGTGTGAGGTCGGAATTTATCAGCTCGTCCCATGTTTTTCTGGGTCTGCCTACTCCGTGGCTACCGTCTATCTTTATTGCCCTGCACTTTGTTATACAGCTGTCATCTTTCATGCGCATCACGTGACCGTACCAACGTAGCCTTCTCTCGAGTAAACAACATCTGATCCCTCTTATTTCTAATTTTTTCCTTAGTTCGTTTATGCTTTGCCGTTCACGTATATTACTATTGCACATCCAGCGGAGCATGCAAGCTTCGTTCCTCTCTAGTCTGCGTATATCCTCTGCACACAATGCCCAGGTCTCACTGCCATGCAGCATTGCTGTTCGTATGCAGGCGTCGTATAACCTGCCTTTCATTTTTAGGGAGAACCCTCTAGCGGCTAATAGTGGTATAAGCTCTCTGAACTTTTTCCATCCAGTTCTGACTCTAGCTACTGTACTTTCAGAGCACCCTCCCCCACTGCTGATTTTGTCACCCAGATAACGGAAGCTGTCCACTATTTCTATAGAACCCTCTGCGCAGTTGAAGGAGCTAGTATTTTGTGGGCACTTGCTGCTACTTATTGCACCAGAGCACCGGCCACATGTAAAATCTATGTTCTTAGTTAGCTTACCTGTGATCCCACTACATCTTTTATGCACCCATACTTTACATTTGGGACATAAAATGGAGTTTCTACCTACGCCTTTCCTACACACTGAGCATGGCCATTTCCCCGATGGGACCGCCGCCTTATTTTCTTACCTACAAACTAGAACTTTAGTCTTAGCCAGGTTAATTTTAAGGCCTTTTGATTCTAGGCCGTGCTTCCACGTTTGGAATTTATTCTCTAGTTCGGTCATTGATTCAGCTATGAGCATTAGATCATCTGCGTATAGGAGTTCCCATGGGCAGCCGGTCTTGAACTCCTCTGTTATAGCCTGAAGGGCAATAATAAATAGTAGGGGGCTAAGAACAGAGCCCTGATGGACACCAACTTTTACGCTAAACTCTTCACTATATTCGTTGTTAATTCTAACCTTACTGACTGTTTCTTTATACATGGCTTGTATAGCTCTCACAAGCCATTCGTCAACACCTAGTTTTCTAAGAGACCACCAGATAATGGAACGGGGGACTCTGTCGAAGGCTTTCTCCAAGTCGACGAAAGCTAAGTATAGGGGTTTACTTTTAGCTAGGTACTTCTCCTGTAGTTGTCGTACAATGAAAAGAGCGTCTGTGGTACTTTTGCCTGACACAAACCCGAACTGCATTTCATCTAGATCAATTCTCTCTCTGATTAGTTGCGCTATTACTTTTTCCGTGACCTTCATGACCTGGTCGATTAATTTAATGCCTCTATAGTTACTCCTATCTAGGGCATCTCCTTTTCCCTTATAGCAGTTAACGATGATGCTGCTACGCCATTCCTTCGGAACAACCCCATTCTGTACGACTTGGGGTTAACTATCCGGGTGACCATGGTGTGTCCCACCGAACCAGATGCCTTCAGCATCTCAGCAACTATTTCCGAAGGCCCAGCCGCCTTACCCGTCTTCATATCTTTGATTGCCTTACTTATTATACTACCTTCAACTAACACTGCTGGTCCCTCTATTGGATCGATCTGGGGGAGACTGTCTTTCTCCCATTTGTTCTCCTCATTTAGAAGCCTTTCGTAGTGACACTTCCAAGCTACCTTCTTATCAGCGTCGGTGATGGCAAGTATGCCATCATCGTTAAGTACACACTTCTCCCCGACAATATCACGGTTTTCCTTGACACATTGCCTGGCAATCCTGAACACCTCACGTTTTTGGTCCTCACGTTGTAGAACATGCTTGAACTTTCTTATATATATATATATATATACATATATATATATATATATATATATATATACATATATATACATATATATATGATGATATATACATATATATATATATATATATACATATATATATATATATATACATATATATATATATATATACATATATATATATATATATATATATATATACACATTAAAAAAAAGCCTTCGTGAGCCCCTTTTTTTAAGTAAAAAGAAATTCAAACACACACACACACACAAGCACACAAATAAACATACATATCTTTACTTTCTTTATTTTAATAGAAAATTTGACACCCCAGCAAACTAACCATATTCACTGAACCAGAACAATTCTCCCATCCCATTTATCTTGACCATTATCTTTTGCTTGTCATAAAATTCTCTAAAAAGGCTACAGAATAGATTTCCAAATAAGGGTGCGAAAATTTAATGAAAACTTGTTCATGTGACAACCATAATTTCATTTATAACCAATCAAATTACATTTATTTAAAAAAAGCCTTTGTGAGCCCCTTTTTTTTTAAGTAAAAAGAAATTCAAATACTCATATATGAAAAAACAACCTGTGCCCCCCCCCCCTCCCGCTTTTTGAAGAACTTTGTAACGCGAACTGGCGAGAAATTTATTATAATTATTGACCAACCAATCAAATTACTTCTCTAAAAACCTGCATTTCGAGCCACTTTTTTCCATATAATACAAGTAACATTCAGAGACCAACCAGATGTGAGAAAGACCCCATGACCCTCCATCTCAACTCTACGTTTGAAAAGCAGAAGAACTGCGAAACCGGTAAAGGAACCAAATAAATATATATA
>OZ024742.1:117586322-117648822 GCA_964016885.1 Eledone cirrhosa
GTTGGCGACAGACGAAGTCTGTGGCTGGAGCAGGCCTGTAGGCAGGAGGAGAGTAACATGGTGGTGGAACAGTAAGGTGGAGGGGTCAATTAAGGCCAAAAAGCAGGCTTGGAAAGTATGGCGGGATGGGGGAAGTAGAGAGGACTATCAAGTGGCCAGGAGGGAAGCTAGGAGACAAGTGTACTTAGCAAGAAGGGAAGCTGAGGAAAGAAAGTTCAAGCATGTTCTACAACGCGATGACCAAAAACGTGAGGTGTTCAGGATTGCTAGGCAATGCGTCAAGGAAAACCGTGATATTGTCGGGGAGAAGTGTGTACTAAACGACGATGGCACACTTGCCATCACCGACGCTGATAAGAAGGTAGCTTGGAAGTGTCACTATGAAAGGCTTCTAAATGAGGAGAATAATTGGGAGAAAGGCAGTCTCCCCCATATCGACCCAATAGAGGGACCAGCAGTGTTAGTCGAGGGGAGTATAATAAGTAAGGCAATCAAGGATATGAAGACTGGTAAGGCGGCTGGGCCTTCGGAAATAGTTGCTGAGATGCTGAAGGCATCTGGCACGGTGGGACACACCATGGTCACCCGCATAGTTAACCAAGTCGTACAGAATGGGGTTGTTCCGAAGGACTGGCATAGCAGCATCATCGTTAACTGTTATAAGGGTAAAGGAGACGCCCTAGATAGGAGTAACTATAGAGGCATTAAATTAATCGACCAGGTCATGAAGGTCACGGAAAGAGTAATAGCGCAACTAATCAGAGAGAGAATTGACCTAGATGAAATGCAGTTCGGGTTTGTGTCAGGCAAAAGTACCACAGACGCTCTTTTCATAGTACGACAACTACAGGAGAAGTACCTAGCTAAAGGTAAACCCCTCTACTTAGCTTTTGTCGACTTGGAGAAAGCCTTCGACAGAGTCCCCCGCTCCATTATCTGGTGGGCTCTTAGAAAACTAGGCGTTGACGAATGGCTTGTGAGGGCTATACAAGCCATGTATAAAGAAACAGTCAGCAAGGTTAGAATTAACAACGAATATAGTGAAGAGTTTAGCGTAAAAGTTGGCGTCCATCAGGGCTCTGTTCTCAGTCCACTACTATTTATTATTGCCCTTCAGGCTATAACAGAGGAGTTCAAGACAGGCTGCCCATGGGAACTCCTATACGCAGACGACCTGACACTCATAGCGGAATCAATGGCCGAGCTAGAGAAGAAATTCCAAACATGGAAGCACGGCCTAGAGTCAAAAGGACTTAAAATTAACCTGGCTAAGACCAAAGTGCTAGTTTGTAGGAAAGAAAACAAGGCGGCGGTCCCTTCTGGGAAATGGTCGTGCTCGGTGTGTAGGAAAGGCGTAGGTAGAAACTCCATTTTATGTCCTAAATGCAAAGTATGGGTGCATAAAAGATGTAGTGGGATCACAGGTAAGCTAACTAAGAACATAGATTTTACATGTGGCCGGTGCTCTGGTGCAATAAGTAGCAGCAAGTGCCCACAAACTACTAGCTCTTTCAATTGCGCAGAGGGTTCTATAGAAATAGTGGACAGCTTCCGTTACCTGGGCGATAAAATCAGCAGTGGGGGAGGGTGCTCTGAAAGTACTGTAGCTAGAGTCAGAACTGGTTGGAAAAAGTTCAGAGAGCTTATACCACTATTAGCTGCTAAAGGGTTCTCACTAAAAATGAAAGGCAGGTTGTACGATGCCTGCATACGAACAGCAATGCTGCATGGCAGTGAGACCTGGGCATTGTGTGCAGAGGATATACGCAGACTAGAGAGGAACGAAGCTTGCATGCTCCGCTGGATGTGTAACAGTAATATACGTGAACGGCAAAGCATAAACGAACTAAGGAAAAAATTAGAGATAAGAGGGATCAGATGTTGTTTACTCGAGAGAAGGCTACGTTGGTATGGACACGTGATGCGCATGAAAGTCGATAGCTGTATAACAAAGTGCAGGGCAATAAAGATAGACGGTAGTCACGGAATAGGCAGACCTAGAAAAACCTGGGACGAGCTGATAAACTCCGACATCACACACTTACACCTCTCCAAGACAATGTCACTGGACCGAGACCTTTGGCGGTACTCAGTAACAGAGAAGACCCGCCTTACCTAAATATATAGTAAAACCTACTCCAGCCAGTAGGCATCTCTAACAAAATACACCCCGTCCCACCACCCCCACCCCCACCCGATCCACACCACCCCGTTCTATGTAAAGTTATGTTGGTGCCGCGCCTTCGAGGCCGAAACAAATGAGATCGTGTAGGTGTCACGACAAAAAAACACACAGTCCACGCTGTAATGTGGCCGTGTAGGCAACACGGTAAAAACCTCCCAGACCCACACTGTAAATGTGGTTGGTGTTAGGAAGGGCATCCAACTGTAGAAAACCTGCCAGACAGTCCTATGCGAGCAAGACAATCACTCTTGCCTCAAGTGGGACTACCCCCGTCCAAACCCATGCAAGCGTGGAACACGGACGTTAAACGTTGATGATGATGATGATGATGATGATGATATATACATATATATATATATCTATATATACATATATATATATATATATATATATATATATATATATATATATATATATGTACATATATATAGATATATATATATATAGAGAGAGAGATATATATATATACATATATATATGGACAAATGGAAGTACAGCATAGTCGAAGCTCGAGCCACAGCTAAGCCAACAAATGCAATCAGAAGTGCAGCCAAGCACTCAATAAGGTATAAAACCTTAGAATAATAACATTCCGTTTAAAGGGCTTTGCAAATTGAAGATAGCAACTGGTAATTCAGCCACGGGGACCGTAGCAAGGAAAGAACTGACTCGCAAGAAAAAATACATACATCATCATCATCATCATCATCATCATCAGGTTTAGCGTCCGTGTTCCACGCTTGCATGGGTTTGGGCGGGGGTTTTCCCACTTGAGGCAAGAGTGGTTGTCTTGCTCGCATAGGACTGTCTGGCGGGTTTTCTACAGTTGGATGCCCTTCCTAACACCAACCACATTTACAGTGTGGGGCTGGGAGGTTTTTAGCGTGTTGCCTACACGGCCACATTACAGCGTGGACTGTCTGGCGGGTTTTCTACAGCTGGATGCCCTTCCTAACACCAACCACATTTACAGTGTGGGGCTGGGAGGTTTTTACCGTGTTACCTACACGGCCACATTTACAGCGTGGACTGTGTTTTTTTTTGTCGTGACACCTACACGATCTCATTTGTTTCGGCCTGGATGTTGTGGGACCAACATAACTTTACATTGAAAGGGGCGGTGTGGATGGGGTGGAGGTGGTGGGACGGGGGTGTGTTTTGATAGAGATGCCTACTGACTGTAGTAGGTTTTTACTTTGTTTTTAGGTAAGGCGGGTCTTCTCCATTACTGAGTACAGCCAAAGGTCTCGGTCCAGTGACATTGTCTTGGAGAGGTGTAAGCGTGTGAGGTCGGAATTTATCAGCTCGTCCCATGTTTTTCTGGGTCTGCCTACTCCGTGGCTACCGTCTATCTTTATTGCCCTGCACTTTGTTATACAGCTGTCGTCTTTCATGCGCATCACGTGACCGTACCAACGTAGCCTTCTCTCGAGTAAACAACATCTGATCCCTCATATATACATATAAGGAATTGTGGTAAGGAACCAGAGTACTCAATACTGGGGTCATACTTTTTCATATATATATATGTATATATATATATATGTATATATATATATATATATTATATATATATATGTATATATATATTATATATATATATATGTATATATATATATGTATATATATATATTATATATATATATATATATATATATATATATATATATATATGTATATATATATATATATATATATGTATATATATATATATATATATGTATATATATATATATATATAAATATAAATATTTAGTATCTCCAAAGAAATACAGTTTTAGGAAGCCGTAGCTATGCAAACACCGGGAGGGGGGCTAACGCCCTCTGGTGATATCCAGCAGAAGCAAGGGCGACAACCGTCTATGCATTTCAGGCTTAACTAGCCTTCGTCAGGACGGTCCCTTCCACCGCTTGCGACTGCTGGACTAGAAGACAGCTAAGAATATATACTTTTCTCGTCTATGTAAATGAGGTGATTAATCTCAAATGAAATAATCTCAAATGAAATAAAAAAGAAATAGGATTTCGCTTCAAGCATAGCTTTATACAATATGTATAAATATTTTACACACACATATATATCATCATCATCATCATCATCATCATTTTACGTCCGCTTTTCCCTGTTTGCAAGGGTGGGACGGGAACTGATTCTGACTTGATTTCTACAGCTGGATGCCCTTCCTAACACAAACCTCATTTACAGTGAGTGGTGGGTGCTTTTTTGCCGTGGCACCTCCACGACCACTTTACAGTGGAATGATAGGGGCCACAGTCACTATCATCTCTTTTCTACAGTTGAGTAAACTATATATATATATATATATATATATATATATCATCATCATCATCATCATCATCAACGTTTAACGTCCGTGTTCCACGCTTGCATGGGTTTGGACGGGGGTAGTCCCACTTGAGGCAAGAGTGATTGTCTTGCTCGCATAGGACCGTCTGGCAGGTTTTCTACAGTTGGATGCCCTTCCTAACACCAACCACATTTACAGTGTGGGTCTGGGAGGTTTTTACCGTGTTGCCTACACGGCCACATTACAGCATGGACTGTGTGTTTTTTGTCGTGACACCTACACGATCTCATTTGTTTCGGCCTGGATGGCGCGGCACCAACATAACTTTACATAGAACGGGGTGGTGTGGATGGGGTGGGGGTGGTGGCGGGACGGGGTGTAGTTTGTTAGAGATGCCTACTGGCAAGGCGGGTCTTCTCTGTTACTGAGTACCGCCAAAGGTCACGGTCCAGTGACATTGTCTTGGAGAGGTGTAAGTGTGTGAGGTCGGAGTTTATCAGCTCATCCCATGTTTTTCTAGGTCTGCCTATTCCGTGGCTACCGTCTATCTTTATTGCCCTGCACTTTGTAATACAGCTATCGACTTTCATGCGCATCACGTGTCCATACCAACGCAGCCTTCTCTCGAGTAAACAACATCTGATCCCTCTTATCTCTAATTTTTTTCCTTAGTTCGTTTATGCTTTGCCGTTCACGTATATTACTGTTACACATCCAGCGGAGCATGCAAGCTTCGTTCCTCTCTAGTCTGCGTATATCCTCTGCACACAATGCCCAGGTCTCACTACCATGCAGCATTGCTGTTCGTATGCAGGCATCGTACAACCTGCCTTTCATTTTTAGGGAGAACCCTTTAGCAGCTAATAGTGGTATAAGCTCTCTGAACTTTTTCCAACCAGTTCTGACTCTAGCTACAGTACTTTCAGAGCACCCTCCCCCACTGCTGATTTTATCGCCCAGGTAACGGAAGCTGTCCACTATTTCTATAGAACCCTCTGCGCAATTGAAAGAGCTAGTATTTTGTGGGCACTTGCTGCTACTTATTGCACCAGAACACCGGCCACATGTAAAGTCTATGTTCTTAGTTAGCTTACCTGTGATCCCACTACATCTTTTATGCACCCATACTTTGCATTTAGGACATAAGATGGAGTTTCTACCTACGCCTTTCCTACATACCGAGCACGACCATTTCCCAGAAGGGACCGCCGCCTTGTTTTCTTTCCTACAAACTAGAACTTTGGTCTTAGCCAGGTTAATTTTAAGTCCTTTTGACTCTAGGCCGTGCTTCCATGTTTGGAATTTCTTCTCTAGCTCGGCCATTGATTCCGCTATGAGTGTCAGGTCGTCTGCGTATAGGAGTTCCCATGGGCAGCCTGTCTTGAACTCCTCTGTTATAGCCTGAAGGGCAATAATAAATAGTAGGGGGCTGAGAACAGAGCCCTGATGGACGCCAACTTTTACGCTAAACTCTTCACTATATTCGTTGTTAATTCTAACCTTGCTGACTGTTTCTTTATACATGGCTTGTATAGCCCTCACAAGCCATTCGTCAACGCCTAGTTTTCTAAGAGCCCACCAGATAATGGAGCGGGGGACTCTGTCGAAGGCTTTCTCCAGGTCGACAAAAGCTAAGTAGAGGGGTTTACCTTTAGCTAGGTACTTCTCCTGTAGTTGTCGTACTATGAAAAGAGCGTCTGTGGTGCTTTTGCCTGACACAAACCCGAACTGCATTTCATCTAGATCAATTCTCTCTCTGATTAGTTGCGCTATTACTTTTTCCGTGAATATATATATATATATACACACACACATATATATATATATATGTATGTATATATATATATATATATATATATATGTATATATATATGTACATATATATATATATGTGTGTGTGTGTGCGTGTGTATATATATATATGTGTGTGTGTGTATATATATATATATGCGTATATATATATATATATATATAAGATCAAAAGATGGTTAAATGAGTTCCATGTATTTAACCATCTTTTGATCTTATATATTATGTATACTCCAGTCCTACAAACTGTAGAGTGCTTCTTATCCGATATCTGCATTGCTTTATTGCACTACAATAAAACTCATCTCCAACATATATATATATATGCGTGTGTGTGTGTGTGTATATATATATATATACATATATTTGCCCTCTTGATATGTGATATAGGTGGAAGTATTTCTCATCAATGCTATGTCTAAAAATTAATGGGGGGAAATATCAAAGTAGGAAATATAGGAAAGGAGTACTAAAAGTAAGAGAGAGAGGCTGCCAAATGATCATGTGTTTTATTGTGATATCATCATCATCATCTTCACCGTTTTACGTTCGTTCTTCTACGCTAGCATGGGTTAGATGGGTTGTCCTGTTGTGGGCAGTGTCCAGTTGGCTGACCTTGTCTTGCTCATATGGGAACTGATTCTGGCTTGATTTCTACAGCTGGATGCCCTTCCTAACACCAACCTCATTTACAGTGAGTGCTGGGTGCTTTTTTTCCCATGGCACCTACACGTCCACTTTACAGTGAGTGCTGGGTGCTTTTTTGCCATGGCACCTCCATGATCACTTTGCAGTGGTATGATAGGGACCCCAGTCCTATCATCTCATTTCTACAGCTGAGTAAACTGGAGCAATGTGAAATAAAGTATCTTGCTCAAGGAAACAACACATCACCCGGTCCGAGAATTGAACTCACAACCTTTCGATTGCAAGCCCAATGCTCTAACCACTAAACCATGCGCCTTCATTCGATGGCTGTGAGAATGAGTACTGAATACTCTAGTAGAGATTAGTATTTTTTGTTAAAGTCAAATCAGTTCTGTTATTCTGGATGTTTACCAGTGTTCACAGGGCCATCAAACAAGACAGGTGAAACAGCAGAATAACAGGACTCTGACTTGACCTGCTAGCGTGGAAGATAGACGTTAAATGACGATGACGATGATTGTGTGTGTGTGTATATATGTGTATGTAAATATATTAGTATATGCATGTGTATATATATATATATGTATATACATATATATGTATATATATATATGCATATATATATATATATATATATCTGCTTATATGTGTATATATATATATATATATATATATATATATATCATCATCATTTCATCATTTTACATCCGCTCTTCCCTGCTTGCAAGGGTATTTATATATATATATGTGTGTGTGTGTGTGTGTATAAGTAGATATGTATGTATATATATGTGTGTGTGTGTATATATATATATGTATATAATTGTTTCTACTTTTTGGCACAAGGCCAGCAATTACCCAGTGCATTACTGGTACTTTATTTTATCGACCTCGTAAGGATGAAAGGCAAAGTTAACCTCGGCGGGATTTGAAATCAGAATGGCAAGGGCCGTAACTCTATGCGTCAAAGCATGGCGTTCGACCCTCTACCGATACTGCCAATCCACCAATGAAGGAAGTGTGGTAAGGAACCAGGTGGACCATAATGCGCTAGAGCACTCAATACTTTGGGTAGTAGAGTGGGTAATAGGAAAATTCAGGACCCCGACGGCAGAGCTCAAGCCGTTTCGACGGCTATTTCTTGACTGAAATAGCCGTCGAAATGGCTTGAGCTCTGCCGTCGGGGTCCTGACTCTTTTCCTTTATATGTATGTATATATATATATATATATATATATATATATATATATATATATATATACATATGTATATATAGGTATGTGTATATATATATTTGCATATATATATGTATGGATGTATGTGTATATTTGTATATGTGAGAAATCTAAAATGTTTCTGAAGATCTGAGCCCATAATTCCACATTCTATATAGTGTTGTCATGTATAGAATATACTACATACTTTATTTTTAACTCCTACCACTCCTTTCTGATGTATTTTGAAACTGTACTGCTCTCTTGCTTCATACTGAATCAAGCTATTCTTTTGGTCAAGAGGTTGCCTATGTTCTTAGTATAGTCCCAAATCAACCTCGAATGCAGTCTATGATCGTAGATATTCCAGTTATGTCCATCCTATCTTTGCTTTGGGTAAAATTTATCCAGGGCTATGTCATCCTAGTTCTTTTTCCAATTTAGACAGCCAGTATTTATAACAGCTACAGTAATTCAATAGGGACCTGCTCTTTGACATGAGATCTCACTAGGCATGTAATGATAGAAGTTCTTTGAGAGGCTAAGCAATTTTTTTTTTTTTTTTTTGTCTCTGTATATCAGGTTTTCCCAAACTTTTTCAAACACGGAACTCTTTTTGGTTTAGAAACTTTTGGGGCAACCCCAAAGTAGAGTACTGTTATGTGGTCATAATACAAACATGCTCCTCTACCTTTTTTCACAGAACCCCAGACACTTGTAGAACATTCTCTGCGATTCACTGCTCTATATTCTGAGTCAAAATCCTTCAGTGTTGATAGCACATTTAATTTACTAAAAATTGAGAAGTACCTGCTAAGTATCAAAATATATTTAGTTATCTATAACTAATGACCATTACTCCAATAAATTATAAGGCCATCATATTTATTTTATATCCACTTTTCCATGCTGGCATGGGATCAGTTCTGTTGTCTATCTTATGATGTATTTATACATCAAATTATATAGTAATCTAAATAAACCATTCTCTCAAAAAATAGAAACAATATTATCTTGGATATATTATACTGACCTGCCTAACCTGAAACTGAATTTAACTCTATTAGTGAAATTTCTTCTGATGGTGTTGAAATTAAAACTTACCATCATAATTTCATATAATACTTATTTATAAATTTATAGCTTAATAATGTAATAGTTATTTTGTGAAATTCTTCCTAATTCTTGATTATTTTTAAATTCTATTTCAACACAAAGGCAGTTTATTTCACTAGAAATAATTGTTTCTACTTTTGGCACAAGGCCAGCAATTATCCCAGTGCATTACTGGTGCTATATTTTATCAACCCCCATAAGGATGAAAGGCAAAGTTAACCTCGACAGGATTTGAACTCAGACTGTAAAAGGTCGTAACTCTATTCTGCAAAGCATGGTGTCTGGCGCTTTACTGATACTGCCAAAGAGTGAAGGGAAATTCAAAATCCATAAATTATGCTTTAACTATTTTGTTTTTCTCAAATGAAATTATTCTAAAACTATATTGCTAAAAGGTTTGTTTGATTCTTGAGAAAGGCAGAATTGTTGTCACATCTGTCCAGATCCTTGACCCAAGGACTGACAGCATATTTGACTATCTTTTAAATTGATATTTTTGGTGGTAGGGGAGATTCTATAATAATGAATATTGTTGATTATCTTTAAAAAAAGAGCTCATATAATTTACCAAGCAACTTTTATAACAAAGTATAAGCTATGAAGTGAATTTTGATATTATTGAAAAACTTTTAAAAATGTAATTGTCATTGAATGCAGTACAGCAATAAAGTTATATAACTGAAAAGCCAAAATGATTTTCAAAAAGATAATCAATTCTGCCATCCATCTAATATATATATATGTCAGGAATTATTATTCTTTTTTTTTCCCCTATCACTTTATTTATCAGTGCAACTTTATTTTATATGATTTCTTTTTCAGAATATTCTTACATATGTCTGTTTAATTGAGGATTAAATGTTAGTAATCTCTAATTTTTATCCTACATAATTGTATTTGTATAATCTGGTTTATCAACATTTTTTTCTGTTACAAATACGTCATCATTTGTAACAATCAGATCTCAGCTTCCTCATCGGCTCATATTTAAGTGCTGTTCAAGTTGTTATTCTTTTATGTGTAGCCCTAAATGAGCCCTGATTAAATAAGACTATAATTATTTGATACCATGTCTTTATTTTTCAGAAATAGTGCATTCTTCTAAAATAAGATCTTATTAATCTGTGTAATTTCTTAGAGAAAATTAGGTTGTATATAAATAACCCTTTTGTATTTATTATAGATATATTTTTTATTGTTACAAATTAGCATTTGCAAGATCTCAGCCATTAAAACTATTTTCAAAATGTATTATGTTGAAAATAATCAACACAAAACGTTTGCACCTTTTAACTACCCTAAGATCTAGATTTAGATTTATTTCTTTATCATGTCATATTAATATTTAAGGTGTTCCTATTGAAGCTGTCACACATAAGCTTGGACAGAATTCTACGAAGTTCAAATGTTTGCTACAAGCCTTCATTAATTACGGCAAAACTGATGATTATGGACTTTGTAAGTATAGATGATCACATGGTCCGTCACACACTGAAAGAAGAGCAAAGCACATAGCATAATAATTCCTTATAGAGAGAAATAACAGTAAGATAAGTTAGAAGTAAATGAACAATTAGTTGGATTTCAGATGGCAGTAATATTTCATCATGATTTATGTAATTTGTTTTTAAAAAAAGAAAAACCATATCACTGCATCTCCTTTAAATATTCCTGATAGTTCTTCTAATTTTGATTCTTTACTGAAATTCAACTGAATAATTAAAATCATAAACAAATCTATTTCAAAAGACAATAACACTACAGATATTTAAAAACGGAAAATAAAAGGAAGAACAAGGGGGAAGGTGGTGGGCTCTAGTCCTAGGGCGCAGTTTTGTATATAAGGTTATGTTGTAGAAAATCAGTGGTTCCCAGATTTACTGTGTCACAGAATCTTTCAGTGATATTCTAAGTCACAGAACCCAAACTTATACTTTATAAACAATCATTAAACAAAACAAAAATTGTTTTAGAGAGACATTTTATTCAAATACAAAAACAATAATATTAAAACAATATAATAAATTTTTATTAAATTTTATTAAAAATCTCCCTATTTCACAGAACCTTAGAATTTTGTTGTGGATCCTACTTTTGTGGAAAACATTAATCTAAACAATGGGTACAATATTTGACAAAATATTGGTTTCTAATTGAGGCACAAGGCCAGCAAATTTGGCTAGTATTTTATTCTATTGATCCTGGAAGAATAGAAGGCAAAGTTGATCTTAGCATGGTTTGAACTCAGTAAAAAGCCAGAACAAATACAACACTGGCCTTTTATCCAACACTCTATGAACTCTGCTAATCCACAACACTCATTTACACACCATTTATCTTTTTAAAATATAACCAAACTTAACAATCTAATGTATGAATTATTTAAAAAATTATAAATTATGGATATATTTAGTTATTGACTTTTGGTATTGTTGGGCATCTACATCAGTCCTAACTGATTAATATAAATCATGACAATCTTGTAAGAAGACAAAGTGCATTTAGGATTACATTCTCAAATGAGTCATTCTTTTTTCTAGGTCAAGTAACCATGTAGAGGCCTTTTTCAACTCATAATTCATTTGGAAATATTTCTAAGTAAACTTATGCCATCCAATGTCCTTTTATATAAAACTGGACTTTAGACAAATTTATTTATAATTCATCTACAAAAATGAAATATATTTATAAAAATAGGTTACTCTAATCCCAACTTAAATGACTTGTATCTATAGATGAATTGTTGCAGCTGAATTCACTAGCTCTCATAAGATTGATATCAGACCTAAATCACATAGGTGGTATGCTTCTGTTACACACATTTTATTACTTCTTTAATTACTTACTTCACTATAAAAGTTTAACTCAAATATATTTATAAGTTATTTTACTTTTCTAAAATATGAAGCCAGCAGTCCTCAACTGTGGAGACAACAAGTGTCCCAAAAGAATTATCCTCTTCCCATTCCAAAGAGGTAAATCCCTCATCTGGGACACATGCTGTGACACATTCTCTGCCTTCAACTTGGTCAGCTTAGTTACAAACCCTTCGTCTTTGCACCAGTCACTGTTGAGATTTTAGGCATCTTTAGACTCCATATAGCTGAACTCCTCTATAAAATCGGAATAACAGCACATGTTTGCACATCATCAGTTATGGCATGCCCAGTTCTCCTTGTATAGGAAAGATATGAAATATAGAAATGAGGTGGTAGTGATGCTAGTGGGGAGTCACATTTTAAGGTATTGGGATCTCAAAGATAAGATGGTACAAGATCAAAATGAATGGCAATTTGCTAAAGTGTAGTCTCATCTCACTTATACCAGCAAGAAGGGAAATAATTCTTTCTAACATTGGCACAAGACCAGCAATTTTAGGAGCTTAGGAAAAGCGATTATATTAACTCCAATACTTGATTGGTACATTATTTTATCGACCTTGAAATCATGAAAGACAAAGTTGAAAATGGTAAGATTTTAACTCAGAAAATAAATGGATGTAACTAAATACCACAAAATCATAAATAGATGTAACTAAATGCCAATTGTAACCAATAAACAGATGTCTGTTAATGTTCCTTAATCATGTTGCATAAACACTGAATAAAAAACATAATTAGGAATTTTATAAAGACCAAATGAACTGTTAACAAAATCCCTCAAATATGTAATTTTATAGTATTTTTCACAAAAAAATAGTTTAAAATAAATAAACATTAAAATAATACAATATGTATTTTCCAAACATAAAATATGAGTCTATGTATGTGTGGATTAGCAAAAGGAGCATTAGACAAAATACCTTGCAGTATTTGTTGTGGCCTTTTGCATCAAAGAAATGTTAGAGAGCCGTTCTCACCACTAATATGTCAGCTGTGATGCCTCTTCTATGGGTTTCTTCTAAATGACTTATTAGTTCTTTCTGTACTTTTTGGTTTTATGTAGCTAACTCTTAGTTGAAACTCACTGATCCTGCTTTAATTTTTCTTTTTAACACAACCCACCTGTTGTTTATGATAGCCCTTGTCAGTTCCTGTTCGACAAGTTCACTAATCCAGTCCCTGAATTCTTTCTGCACCAGGAAGGATGCATTCAGTTTCTGGTAACCAGGGCCCTGTTGGTTACCCCTGCATAATACTTATGTGCATCTAAAATGCTGTTCCAGTCACCCACTAATACTAGTGAATGAGATAATCCCAGGAAAGTCTGTAGATATCTAAAAAATTTAGGTCTTCCAGTCCCTGTCAGAACATAAACTACCACTAGTCTGAAAGAACCTCCATCTCCTTCTTTGCTGCTCATGTCCAGAACAATTAATCCATCTTCCATGTCCATAAAAAAACATTCTTACCTCTATGTCTAGGCCTTTCCTAAAGAGCACTACTATGCCACATGAACTGGGCTGACCACAAGAAACATAGGCTTTGTAGTCATCCAGTAACTGAGATAGTGAGTGCATCTCAGAAATCCTGAGCCTGCTAATTGCTCCCACATCCAGAGGCAGTTTTCTAAAGTCATTGAACAGGTGCTCGTGCTTCTACTTCAACCCTAATCCAAGTCACCATGCTTTGCAGCAAGGAGTTACGGCCCTTTATGATCTGAGTTCAAATCCCGCCAAGGTTAACTTTGCTGTAATACACTGGGGTAATTGCTGGCCTTGTGCCAAAAGTAGAAACAATTATTTATACAACCTATTCTCAGTATGGATTGGCAGATGGATTGGAAGTATTGGTAGAGGATCAGAGGCCATGCTTTGCAGCATAGAGTTACGGCCCTTTACAGTCTGAGTTCAAATCCCACCGAGGTTAACTTAGCCTTTCATCCTTACGGGGTTGATAAAATAAAGAACCAGTAATGCACTGGGGTAACTGCTGGCCTTGTGCCAAAAGTAGAAACAATTATTTATACAACCTATTCTCAGTATGGCCCATCATCATCATCATCATCATTTTTATGTCCGCTTATTCCTGCTTGCAAGGGTGGGACGGGAATTAATTCTAGCTTGATTTCTACAGCTGGATGCCCTTCCTAACACCAACCTCATTTACAGTGAGTGCTGGGTGCTTTTTTCCGTGGCGCCTCCACGACCACTTTGCAGTGGAATGATATGGACTCCAGTCCTATCATCTCATTTCTACAGCTGAGTAAACTGGAGCAATTTGAAATAAAGTGTCTTGCTCAAGGAAACAACACATCACTCGGTCTGAGAATTGAACTCAGAACCTTTCGATTGCAAGGCCAATGCTCTAACCACTAAGCCATGTGCCTCCAATCAAAATGGAAAATAAGAAACAAAACGAAAATGGGAGTGGGTCACTTACCCTCTTTCTTTAGAAAACCAAGGCTTTAGGGCTGTTCCTCCTGAGAAATACCCAAAGAGTCCCCGAAGCGTCTTGGACTTGGGTCTTTTCCTAAAATCACTTAGATCCTGTGGGAATCGTTCCAGGAGTTCTGAGTAAACTCCTGGTGTTGTTTTTATAAGCAGTCCATCGGCCTTTGTTTTTGGTAATAATAATAATAGTAACTGTAGGACTACAAAACTATATAATAAAATGTATGCCTAATGCTAGAAACAAGTGTTTAACAATTGAGATAGACTGTAAAAACTATGAAAAATGTAAATGGTTTTGTTCTTCTTCCCTAGCTAAATTCCAAATAGCATTTCCCCTTGCAATTACATTATGGAAGAACCATTTTAGTCTTAAAACAACAACAAAAAACCTCTTATGTTCCCTTTTTATTTATTTTGTTTGGTATTAAAATTGTTATCACATCTCTTTGACATTGACACTAATATAATTCCACTTCTGTGGAATTATACCAATGATCAGATCATAGAAATGTGATAAAAACTTAAACACTTATAGAATAAATGAAAAGTAAATATGACAGTGTGTGTTGTTTTGAGTGTGTTTTAATGACTAAAATGTCTCTTCCATGATGTAATAACTTCAGTTTCGTCATACAGTTTTTGATTGAGACCCACAACACAGTCTTAGGTCAAATCAACACAGCCTTAGATCACTTGCGAAACCAGTACAATGCCAACATTTCCCTTAGAATTCTTCCACAATGCTTTCATAAAGTAGTAGTGTTATTGCACCAATTACTTATCTCCACTTCAATAACCCTAAAAAAAAATTCAGCTCCATTCTAATTTTGATTTTCTTTTTCCAAAATGTCTGACTAGTAACAACTTACATTTTCTCTCATCTCTATCTTTTCAATGTTTTCGTTTTTACTTTCATCTGTCTTCCTTTCACTACTATCTATCAAACACCTACTCTTCATTCTCTTTCTATCTTCCAATAAAAGAGTAGTATATCTGAAACCGTAAGACATTTTTCCAACTACATTAACCAATAATCTAATATACCATCATTATATTTTATTGTTTTATTGTAGGGTGGTGGATTGGCAGTATCGGTAGAGGGTCGGACGTCATGCTTTCCAGCATAGTTACGTCCCTTTACGATCTGAGTTCAAATCCCGCCGAGGTTGACTTTGCCTTTCATCCTTACGGGGTCGATAAAATAAAGTACCAGTAATGCACTGGGTAATTGCTGGCCTTGTGCCTAAAGTAGAAACAATTATATTTTATTGTTTTCCTGTGTTGTTTTTCCTTGTCTACTTTTATCATATATATCATCATTTAATGTCCATTTTCCACATGGATCTCTACATTGGATTTTCACACTGGGCACTTATCTGAATTCATGAGTTTCTACTGGATTCCTCCACAGATTACAAGATTTTTTCAGTGCTTTTTGCATTACATGAAAATCTCACACCTCTCCTCTACTTTCCCTCTCATTCCACACCTTCTTCTCCTCATTCTCTTCCTTTCTGCTTCTATTTCCCATCTTCTCCTCTTCACCCTTCTTCACCCTTCCTCTCTTCTACTCCTTCTTGCCTCCTACCATTTCCTTACTCTCTCCTTCAACTCACCACCACTCCATCATACCTAACCTCAAACCATTTCTTCACCATCTTCATTTCTCTCTCAAATATTTACTTCACCCACTTCCTCCCCTTTGCATCCAATCTTCCTAGCATCTTACATACCTCTTCTTCACAAAAACATGCTACTACAGTTATGTTACCTTTCTATGACATTGTGCCCCCCCCCCCCCATAACATTTTTTGAGGTTTCCACATCCACTTCCTCCCTACCTCCTACTCTCCCCTCATCATCGAACCTGTCCTTACTCCTTCGTCCCACCTACTTATGTGCATGACTCTCCATTCTATCTTCTCTAAGATCTGTTCACTCAACCATGATATCTCCAATGTCCACCTCCTCAACTCTACTTACCACTCCTCTCTACCACATATGCACACACTAAGTAATACAAATGAATGGCCTAACAGCATCATTGTCAACAGCTGAAAAGGAGATGCTCTAGACAGAAAACTATAGGAGTATCAAGCTGGTTGACCAGTTTATTTATAACAATTAATCATTGTTACAATCTTTTTTGCATTTGGGAAGTGGTGACTTGCATGCATGCTCCACCATTGTACTTTTTCTTTACAACATAAGTAGTATATCTATGTGTATCTGTGTGTGTATGTGTATGTTTGTGTGTGCATATTTAGGTATATAGTGTTAAATGAGTTTACATATGTATGTGGACTTATACACACATTTCTCTATATATATATATTCAGCTTGTCATGTCTTATTGCACAGCTGTCAACTTCACATGCTGACCATCAATCTGAGCAGATAAACAACCCCAGAAATATGCACCACACTCTCGGACACACTTAAGCATACACAATATCCTCTCAAATAAAGTCATTATTCACTGCACACCAGCTATCTTCATACACTAACCAGTATGAAGAAACACACCATCACAATTTTTTTTAACTTATATTACTGCTTATCTCCTTTATGATAACCTTCAAAAGATTTCAGCCTGGTTCTAATTTTGATTTTCTTTTCCCAAGAGGGATGACTAACATCAAAGCATGCTTTCTCTCATCACTACCATTTTCTTTGTTTTCTTTTTTTTTTTTTATTCTTATCTCTCTTCCATTTTCTTCTCTTTCCCAAACAACCACCCTCCGCTTTTCTATTGATGGACTAACATCTGCAATGTTAAGGCTCTTTTACTTTTATTTAAAGTGTTAACTAATATACAATTATTGTTTTTCCTTATTGAATTTTCTTATATATATCATCATCATCACCATTCAACGCCCATTATATGTATATTATATGTATTTGTATGTGTGTGTACACATATATTTATATGAGGGAAAGTAAAAAGTTATCCCCATTCTTGTTTTTTCAATTTATTTACACAAAAGCAAGGGTTAAACAAGTACATCATTTTTCTAAACAGTCTCCTTCCTTTTCAATGTACCTTGTTCAGTAGTCCACAAGCTTTTGTGTTCCCTCCAGGAAGATTTTCAGTTAGTCACGCAACCATATATGCATTGCTTACTGCACTTCTCTATCTGTAGGAAATCAACGACCACATAAAGCATCTTTGAGCAGTCCAAAGAGATGATACTTGGAAGGCATGAGATCTGAGCTGTAGGTAGGGTGTTCCAGTAATTCAAAACCCAATTGGTTAATGGTTTCAATAGTCTGGCCAGCCATATATGGGCATGCATTGTCATGCAACAACAAAACTTTCTTTGGCAATAGGTCTTGGCATTTAGTGTGATTGCTGGCTTCAGATTGCTGACCAGCAAAGCATTGTATCTTGCACTGTTGATTATACACCCCTCTTCCATGTAGTCTTCTAGGCCCTTTTGAGTCCCTCCAAATGGTTAGCATCACATTTCCTGCCGAAGATTGAGTCTTGAAGGTCTTCATTGCTTGTGAGCCAGGATGAGGGGTGAGAGGCGACATGCTTGTTCAGCCACTTTTAAACTTTTCAATCCCCTCAGACACACTTCTACATGGTAGTGCACTGTCATCGTATTGTGTTAAAAACTTCCGATGAATTTCAGCCTCTCACACACCTTCTGACTAAAGAAATTGGATCACTGCTCTTTGTTCCTCCTTGGTGCACACTGCTAGCAGAGCAGCCATGATTACACTGCAACAGCAGCAAGAAAACTGGTGTGATCAAGCTCAAAAACTTCAATCATGTGACCACAATAGTACCAACTATAAGCACACATAAGCAGAAGGCAGTGTGACAAACCTAAAGATATGTTATGGCGAAAATGCTGATAATTTTTTACTTACCCTCATATATATATACACACACACGCACATATACATATATATATATATATATATACATTTACATATAAACAAACACACACGCATGTGTGTGCATGTGTTTGTCTCTATAGATGTCTTCAATGGTCTTGCCAACTGCTGACATCTGATTATAACCCACAGCTCAAAGATTGAACAATGGAATAAGAACCTTACTGAAAAACAGAAGTTACCAGACCACATGACCATAGAATTCTACCTGTTCTTTCAAAAAATGCATTATCCAAACCATGCCAGTATGGGAAATGTGGACATGAAAACAATGATTATCATGATGACAACAACAATAATACCAGGTTCAAGTTTTTGTGGGGTTCTTTTTGTTAGTTTCACTCATGCCTTCTTACAAAAATTTTCAAATAGATTAAAGGGTATAAAGAAGATCAACTCATAGTAAGCTAACAAGTACCAGAGTGTAATGTTTTTAGAGGCTACCTTATAGATTTAGCAAGGCTTTAGATAAACTGAAGCTTAGAATTAAATAGTAGAAAAATTGGCTATTTCAATTAAATCAATTAGGGCTTAGCCTTTTAAGAAACTTTGCTGTTCTGATTGTGATTAAATAGTTTACAAAGTAATCCCACAGGTAAATTGTAGAACTATAGATGTAGTGCTCAGAGGGACAATGTAAGAACACTAACATTATAAAATTAGGAGAAATAGCCTTTAATGCAGGGGAAAAGAGTTCAAAAGCAAAAAAATCATCAATGCTCTATCAAGATGCCAAATTAGAACTGAGTGACTCACTGAAGAACATTGAGATGAAGATCCTATACATACAGTGAAGTGACTCAACATTATGATAGATCAAGGAAACCACAAATATAGCAGAAACAAAACCCACCCTCAATAAGCAAAACTACCATCACATAGTGACTTACAACAAAGCTGTAGAAATGAGATGATAGGACTGGAGTCCATATCATTCCACTGTAAAGTGGACATGGAGGTGCCACAGCAAAAAAAGCACCCAGCACTCACTGTAAATGAGGTTGGTGTTAGGAAGGGCATCCAGCTGTAGAAATCAAGCCAGAATCAGTTCCTGTATGAGCAAGACAAGGTCAGGACAACCTGTCTAACCCATGCTAGCGTGGAAGAACGGACGTAAAACGGTGATGATGATGATGATGATGATGATGATGATAAGATGTTAGTCTTTACTATATTTACTTTTAGGCCTTTCAAATCTAAACTCTGCTTCAATGTTTAAAATTTTGTCTCTAAATCTACAGATTGAGTGATTTAGCTATAAGGACTAGGTCATCAGCATACAAGAGGAGCCCATCATGTAGGTGTGTGACTGTGTATATATATATATAGACACACACATATATATATCATTTAACCCTGGCTAGTGTGGAAAATGAGCGTTAAACAGTGATGATGATGATGATTATATATATAGAAATGGCTTCTACAGGACTAGAACTGTTTCAGTTGGGAGAAATCATCATTACTGTGGGTTATCTCTGATTGAACTCAGGACAAACTTATATATATATACATATATACATACATATATATATATAGGTAAAATAGCAGCTAAAATTCCATACAAAGCATAATTTTTAATTAAAAAGTGAAGGTGAAAAAGCACAAAAGTATATTTAAAGATTATTTTTTCTTTAATCCGACAGAATGAATAATTTTATAATTGCTGCATTAAATATAATTGATTTTGATTGGTATAACAATCTTATCAAATATTAAATATTAAGAAAATGTTTTTTCATGTATTCTGTGAGAAGTTTGATTATATATTGAATATATATTGAAACTGCACACAGAATACTGGAAAAAACATTTTTTTAATATTGAATATTTGATAAGATTGTTGTACCAATCGGAAACAGTTATATCAATTATAAAATTATTCATTCTATCAGATCAAAGAAAAAAATAATCTTTAAATATACTTCTGTGCTTTTTCACCTTCACTTAACTATATATATATATATATATATATATATATCATCATCATCATCAGGTCGAGCTTGCTCGGCTTTCTATGACACGTTTCCTCCATCCATCTCTGTCTCTCATAGCGTTTGCCAGTTCTTCCGCAGTGCATCCAGTATCGTCCTCAAGTTGCTTGATGTATGTCTTCTTGGGATGACCAGCATTTCTTGCTCCATGAAATGGACTCCGTAACAACACATCACCTGCTATTTCTTCCTTGCTGCGCCAACAGTAGCCAGCAAATCTGAGTCTCTGTCCACGTATTGACCTGCTGATAGGTGGTATATTGCCATAGAGATCCTTATTTGTTGGGTGTTCCCTCCAAGAGATGTTTAAAGCAGCGCAGAGCATACGGGTGTATGCCCCGTCTAGCTTTTTCTCCAGTTTCGACGTTAGCGTCCAAGTGATAGAGCCATAAACAAGCACAGATTCCACAGCAGCTCTGAAGAAATTCCTTTTCAGTTTGGCCGGCAGGTTTAATTTCCATATCTTTTCCATTGCATTCAATGCTCCCCAGGCTTTTCCCAGTTTGATGTTAACATCATGTTCTGTGGAAGCGATATAGCTACCCAGGTATTTGAAGTCATCAACTTGCTTGATTATATCGCCGTTTAGACTTCGCATACCAACTGAGGGGTCTTGGTTCAGGCAAATATATTCTGTTTTGCCTGCGTTGACAATCACCGATGCTGTCTATGCGGATGATTTAGCGGTCCTCGCTGACTACCTTAAGGATGCAACATCACTACTTCACAGCATCGAATCAGTTGCAAAGGAAATCGGACTCTCTCTCTCTCTCTGTATATATATATATATATATATATATATATCATCATCAGTGTTTAACATCTTGGAAGATAGACATTAAATGACGATGATGATATACATACACAAAGGGCATCTGCAGTTTCCATTTACCAAATCCCATTCACAAGGCTTTGGTCAACCCTTAAAAGTGCCATGCAGCAGGACTGAACCAAGACCCATGTTGTTGTGAAGCATATATATATATTGGACTACCATCTTTATTTCCTACCTCTAGATTTCCATTTGGATTCCCTACCTCCTTTCAACCTTGTTATATAACCATTTTCTGCATTATATACTCTACACTTTTGTCCTTCTACTCCATGGGAATGCATACACACACACACACACACACACACATGTGCACACACTTGTACACACACTGCGATCGACACATACAGACAGACACCTCAAACAGATTGAAGAGACAGAGGCACTCCCATGCACACACAAACACCACTGATATACTTAGACACTCAATGACCTCTACTGCATACACACCCTCATGCAGGCATAAAAATCAAACCAAATCACCTACTCCTGATGACCTCTATCAGCATTCTTTTTTATCTCATCTCTCTTCTCTCACTGTATTTCCTAACTTCTCTCCCATTCTTGTTTCCTTCTTGATGAAGGTCAAGTGTCCGATATGTTAAAGGCACTTCTTTTTCTCTTTCACACAAAAGTTAACCTAATAAGACCTTTTGTTCTTGTTTCTTTTCACTGTTTTTCAAAAACGTATCACATAAACACAAGATGGAGTGAACAGAATAAGACCAAAACGAAGAGGAAACATGGAGAAAAAGAAATATTGATTGAGGAGGTCACAAAATGTGTAACAAAAGAGATTTGTCAAAATAACCAATAACAAATAATAATAAATTGAATGTTATATAGTGCATGTGTTTTTATTGGCTAAATTGACAAAGTGACCATCCCCAAAAAGAACAATATATATCTCTATCTTTCACTCCCTCTCTCTCTCTATATATATATATATATAAATATATATAATATAAGATCAAAAGATGGTTAAAGGAGTTCAATATATTTTATTATGCGCATTTCAAAAACAAACATCATCAAACAATAATATTTGTGTTTTCATCAGATAAAACAGGAGAACATGATATGAAGGCTAAAAAAACACTTGTTGATAGTGCAGTTTTAAATCAACATATCTGCACTATCAACAAGTGTTTTTTTAGCCTTCATATCATGTTCTCCTGTTTTATCTGATGAAAACACAAATATTATTGTTTGATGATGTTTGTTTTTGAAATGCGCATAATAAAATATATTGAACTCCTTTAACCATCTTTTGATCTTATATTATGCATACTCCAGTCCCACAAACTGTAGAGTGCTTCTTATCCGATATCTGCATTGCTTTATTGTACTACAATAAAACTCACCTCCTACATTATAAATATATATATATATATATAAACACACACACACACATATATATATATAACTAATTAATTGTCTACAAGCCATAGGGCTAATTCAAAATATGCTTGCTTTTTGTAAAGCTACTAGAATGCATGTTACCAATAAAATAATTGAATAATATAGTCAGGTAAATAACCCTGTAGAAGTGGCCAGGGCTTCCTACTGGAACTGAACTCTGGCATCTGCTGTATGCCAAACTAATGCAATATCGTTAATGATATCACAGCTGTACGGCATATGGAAGATGTGGCGTTCAGTTCCCACAGGCAGTTCTGTCTACTTTTTCTGTCTCCAAGGTTTATTTATCCCATTTATTTAACTATTTATAGTTAAACTGTATTGTGGCAGCTTTTCAAAAGCAATATTTTCATATATAGAAACATGATTTAAATGAATTGAAGTGATGAGTGTATAAGAATTTTCATAAAATTGTTCAAATCTCAAATGTGGAAGTAGCTGTAAAATGTTTTTCTCTTTAGTACTTCTCCCCCCCCCCCCCCCCCAAAAAAAATAATTTTGCTCCATCGTTCTCTTTCCTACTTTTCTCTCTCTCTTTCCATACTTCTCTCATTTCTCATCATATGCTTTAGACACTGTTGCTTTCTTTCTTTTTCTCTTTCTCTCTTTTCTTCTCGTACTTTTTTCCACAAACATGAGGTTATATTTTAACCCAACTTTTTGCAAGCCGGGAAAAGCAGACGTAAAATGATGATGATGATGATGATGATGATGATATATATACTCTAGCATAATTCCTGCCAAAAATTATGAGCTGTATAGTAAAAAATTATTTAATTTGATAATTCATGGATTCATTCTATATAAAGATATTTCAATCACCAAATGTTCTTTGAACTTGGCAATCTTTTCCTTCTTCTAACTCATAATCCATATTTGTTTGTTTTATTTATATTGGTATACGTATATAGTGATAGAAAAACTGTCAGATATAGAGAGAAAGAGAGACAGATAGATAGAGAAATGAATAAATGGACAGACTGATATGGATAGACAAACAGATAGATATAGATATCTTTGTATATTTTAATCAACCAGAATATTAGATGCCCTTGTATATTGCTGGTCACAGTGCACTTCCATTCTTCCTTTGATTGCTCCCTTCTCTTCCTTTTTGACCCAAATCGTCTTCCAAATTATTTTTGACAACTGCACAGGTCCACCTGGAGGTCTCTGAACCTTGTGATATGTCAGCCCAACTGGAACTTACATTATCTATGTTCTGTGATGACATCATTCACTTTACTCCATTCCCAAATTACCTTGTTTCAAATATGCTCCCACAATGATATTCCAAGTATTAGTGGCCTACCATAGTCTTGTTCCTTCTCTGTAGAAGCCTACATCTTGTTTGTATATAAGAATGCAGGTAGGAAAGTGCTATCAACTCTGGTATATGCAGAATCTTATCAGCTTCATGTCTCAGCTTATATTTACTGTGCCCTAAGTAAATGTACTCCTGCATCTCCTCAATTTCATTACTTCCAATCGTATTTCAGCCTTGTGCTACATATTTGGACTGCATGTATTTTGTTCTCATGCCATATATTTTGAGCCATGGTGCTGAACTCTGGGTATCCAGCTCAATCAGCATGATCTGCAGATGTTCTGTGATTTCTGCAATGAGCACAATGTTGTTTGTTAATTGGAGATGTGTTAGTAGCTTGCCACCTTTCTAGTTTATGTTTCTGATGAGCATTTTGAAACATGCAGTGTAGAGCTTTGGAGAGGCAGCATCTCCTTGTTTATACTCTTCCCAACTAGAAATCTTGAGGGTGGTGGCAGTAGAGCTCTATCAGTGTTACATCCCGAGTTTGTATCTCTCTACTGTTTTGTGTATTGTGCTACTCCAGAGAATTTAACACAACATTCAATTTGACACTATCAAACACCTTTTTGTTATCTATGACTGTGGCACAAGATGGCACCCTGTACTCTTTCACTTGTTCTAGAAGCTCTGTAAGAATGAATATGTGGGCTCTCATACTGCAGTTCTTCAGCAAACTTACACATTGTAATGTTTTGATAATCTAGTGACTACGACCTTTGTAAATAGTTTCTCGGGGTGAGACATGATGTATATCAGATAGTATATCAGATCTTCCCTATAACCCTTTTTATAAAGCAAGATGGTATTTGACTCTTTTCACAATGAGAATATTTCTCCTTTCAGTCATAACAGAAAATGATTTTCTACACCTGTTCTCTTCTACTGCTTAATATTTCTGTTGTTACACCATATTTCCCTGAAGATTTATCTCTTCATCAACTTCACTAACCAGAATGGGTGGCACTTCTCACAACATTTATGATGTTAGAAGATCAAGCTTCAGTGATGATTTAAAAAGATTGATCTTAAAGTTTTCACAAATCTCTCTCATCTTTCAACTTGGTTTTATTCTTGATTGCTGTTAACTCCCATTTATAAAGTATCATCTCTCACCTGCATTTGGTTTTAGACTTTTCTTCTTCTCTGCAGCTCACAGCAGCTTTTTCAATCTATAGTTCTCAAAGTCTATTTCTCGATGTTTCCTTATCATATTCCAGAGACTAAAATACTTAAGATGATAGTTTATCATCTTTTTCATAGTTTTTGGTTTCTCAAGCATTTTCCTTGACTCCTCTGATATATTACCATCCCCTTCCTGTAGGTTTGAAGTTCTTGTTTTCCACATGCAACTTTTCATTTTCTAGATCAGAGAACCAATCCCTATTTTCATTAATTCTTTCAAGCTGTCTCCAGGTTTTCTCTTTGAAAACACCCTGCAATTACATCTCATCAAAGAACTTGATGCATTGGTTCATAGTGATATGCAGTGCCTTTTTCTCTCTAATCTCCTTGAAATGTTCACTGTGAAATAACATTTCTTTAAATCATTTCAGTCTCTTTGAAATTATATTTCTTTAAATCCTGAATAGCGGTAAGTCCAGTATTGAAATAATGTCGCCTCAAATAACTTAACTCAATTCTGAAAGCAACAGTAGCTAATGTTATATCTTATAGTGAAATAATATTGTTGTTTTTTTAAATCTTCGATAATAGTATGTTTGGTATTGAAAGAACATTCCCTTAAATCATTTCAATTATCTCCAAATGTAGTATTTGAAATACTGTTAAGTTAACCATGGCCTCAAAACAAACTGTTACCACAGTATACCATCTGTGATTATTTTTGTGGTTTTGTTGTTTTTGTTCTTCATTAGCATCTGTTTTTTAGAGACATTTCTTGTTCTCATTAAATCATAAAAGTGTTCAGTATTTTGCCAAATTAACAAGAATGAGTAATACAAATCATAAAAATATTGAGGTCATATCAATGAACCTTGTCTGCGTGTGTGTGTCAAGCTTTTATAGTTATATATATATATAAATGTGTAGCGAATTGGTTTATTGGTTTAATCTTCTCCAGAAGATACTGCTGGTAACCAACCACTAATTCAATAAGAAAGAAGATATAGAGAACTGCTCATCAGAATGAGGCTGGCAGCGAATAAGAGAGTGAGAAACACAAGTCTCATCTATTTATTATGCCTACGGGAAGTAACTCTAATAATTAATTCTCTTTTTTTTACCCTAGGGGTCGCTGCAAATGTAATCTGAGTTTTTTTAATATTAATAATAACATTCGATTCGTTTGCAATTATGCAAACAAGCCTCATTTTTAAAGCCATGTCATTAGAATGAACCCTTCATTCTTGCTCTTGTGTTGGAATTGTATATATATATATATATATATTGTATATATATATATGGAGAGGGAGAGAGAAAGATTTGGGGAGTTACCAGTTTAGACTAGTAAGACCATTGTTCAGCCTAGTACTTGATATTTAAGAAAGTAGAGTTTAGTTATTATAATGAGTTTCTGCATGATGGGAAGAATATATATCACAAGTAACCATGAGATTTGCATCTAGAAAGTTGTCCTTCAAGGTGAAAGATTGTTTGTGGAAAACAACCAGCCACCCATGCATACCAGTTTCCTTTCTCCATGTCACTGATGTTGTCCAAGGGAAAGGCTAAGGCCAATACAGCTTAGCACTAGTGGTATCGCAACTCATTTCTACTGCTGAGTAAACTGGAGCAACGTGAAATAAAGTGTCTTGCTCAAGAACACAACACACAGCTCAGTCCAAGGATAGAACTCACATCTTCATATATATATATATATATATATGTACATGTATATATGTAGGTATTTATGTGTTTGTGAATATATATATATATATATATATATAATAACTAGAGGTTGATTAGCATATAAATATACATGAATAATCATATGATTATTCATGTATATTTATATGTTAATCAACCTCTAGTTATTATAATATGCTCGGATTTATCTTTGAGCTTAAATTCCCAGGATTTATGGCGCATGCATTATGTCATGGCACCCACGATTTCGATTTAGATTAAATTCATTTAATTAATTTTATCGTAATTTTGGATTTAGATATATATATATATATATATATATATATAGGAAAATGTAAGACGCCGACAGCAGAGCTCAAGCCATTTCGACGGCTACTTCTGGACTAAATATTGAGTACTCTGGACTAAGTATTGAGTACTCTGGTGCGTTATGGTCCATCTGGTTCCTTACCACAACTCCTTCATTATATATATTTATATATATATATATATATTTAAGAGCAAATGGGCATATTGTATATAAGCCCATCAAATACATGTTTCCTTGTGGTTGTTTGAATGATATACCCACCTTCAGATGAGGACCCAATTAGGTCCAAAAATCAATTAAAGGTGTTTATCATTTTTTCAATTTACAGGAAAATTTGTATTTTCTAGCATCTTTACATGCATACATATTAAATATGTGTATATAAATATAAACATTTGTGGAGTCTCAGTTACCCACTCTGTATGTATACCGACATAACTTTATCATACATTTCAACAGCTAGCACACCTTTTCATATATATATATATAGATTATTGGTATGTAAATTCAGTTCCTGATTAGGTCATCGCTGAGCGGTGGTTCATTTAATGTGTGAATAAAAAATATAATGATGTTATATTGATAATTCACTCTCACCTCCATCTGTGTTGTATAACTATCTTATTATTAACAACCTCAAATTAGTTTGTTAATGTATTAACAATAAATTTAATTAACATTTCTTCAAATTACTTTACATTATTTTCAAAGCAACAGTATATAATGTTATGTTCACTATTGAAATAATGTTTCTTTAAATTGATTCAATTATTTTAAAATATTGTCTTTATATCCTGGATAACAGTATTGAAAGTTTCTCTGTTTTATTTTATTCTATTTTCAAAGCAATAGTAGATAATTTTATTATCCATATTGAGATACGTTTCTTTAAATCATTTCAATCTCTTTTAAATAATCTTTCATTAAATCCAGGGTGTTGTTATGTCTGTTATTGAAATGAAATTTCTACAAATTGTGACTGATCATGCATCTCTTGCATGATCAGTGGCAATCTAAAAAACTCAGAGTAGCAACAGAGATTAATCTAAGTAATATAATAAACATATATGTCACTCCAAAACTATAACTAGCACAACATACAGTATTAAACAAATTGCATATACAGGACTAAAACTAATCATATTAGTCATATGCACCTTTGTGTGGTGGCTACTCTAGCCAAGTATAAGAACTTCTCTTTCATCATCAGGTGATTGCACATTCCCTTTCAGGTACATAGAGCTATTACTAAAATACAATCTAACCACCTAGTGACTCTACTTTGAAAGATCACCAAACTCAGGGTTGCCCCACTTAAGGTGGGCATACTGGAAAGTAGAGTGAAATTATTGAGAAGAGACAAGTAGTTGTGTGCTGTGTGCATGAGGTGAGATGAAAGAGTGCATAAACCAGACTCACTACAGCGAAATACAAGCTCTTCCAAGTAAGAAATGATAATAGGGTAAGTGGAATAGGTATTTTACTAGCTGAGAAGTGGAGACATAAAGTAATTGAGGTAACTAGAATAGGTGACTGAATTATCAAGATCAGAATAGCCCTAGGTAATAGAATGGCAAGTTAACTCCATGGATGCACCACAATCAGGGCTAAGTAAAGAACAAAAGCATCGTTTCTATGATGAACTCATAGAGATAACTTCAAAAAGAGATGACAGTGATGTCATCATTCTCGTATGTAACTTCAATGTGCTGCGAAGCAATGTATCAGTAGGAAACAGGATGTCATTAGGGAGAAGAGTGTTTGGATGATACAGGTACACTTAGCTTCACTGACACTTAAAAGAGGCCTGGAAATGCTACTGTAAGAGGCTGATGAATGTAGCAAATGAGTGAAAGGAAAAGGACTACCCCAAACCCCAATAGACTCAACAGTGGACTTGACTATCAAGATATGGGGTTATGGAGTCAAAAAGCAATCAGAAATGAAAAATGGTAAAGCAGCTGGACCATCAGAGATAGTTACTGTGATACTGAAACCATCTGGGGAAGTAGGAGTTGAGGGTGTCATGCACAATGACTGACATAATAGGATAATTATCAATTGCTACAAAGGAAAAGGTTATGTTCAAGAATGGAGCAACAAGAGAGGCATAAATCTGATGGGTCAAGATTTGGAAGGGACAGAAAGAACAAATGAAGAAACAAATTAGGAAAAGTGTCAAATTAGTTAAGATACAGTTTGGTTTTGTGCCATGAAGGAGCATCACAGATACCCTCATCTTAGCGAGACTACTACAAGAAAGGTTTCTTGCTAGGTGTAGGGAATGAGTTTAGTGAGGAATCAATGTGTAGTTGGGTGTTCATCAAGGCTCAGTATTCTGTTTCTTCATACTTATTATAGTTCTAAGGCATATTATAGTTCAGAGGCATTTAAGATTGGCTGTCTATGGGAACATTTGTATGCTGGCGACCTGGATATTATAGCCAAATCTGTAGAAGAGATTGAGTAGAAATTCTTGTTGAAGAAACAGAACTTTGGATAAAAAATGCTTAGAGTCATCCTTGAAAAGATAATGTTTTACTCTGATCCTATCAGGGAAGTGGTGAATCTTAATAGATAGAAAAGGAGTAGAAGAGGTAGGAGTCAAGGCATATTATAGTTCAGAGGCATTTAAGATTGGCTGTCTATGGGAACATTTGTATGCTGGCGACCTGGATATTATAGCCAAATCTGTAGAAGAGATTGAGTAGAAGAGGTAGGAGTCAAGCTAGTGTGCTGGTTTGGACATGTGATGTGTATGGATGAAAAAGCTAGGTAGAGGTGATTAGAGCTCATAGCAGAATACTGAACCTCAGAGAAGAGATTATAAATGAACACTACAAGTGAAGAGAGACTCTAATGGAAAGGATGCATCTAACCCAAGCAAGGAAAAACAAATGTAAAATGGTGATGATGGTGATATTCTCTACTTTGGTATTGAACACTTTTGTAAACCCAAATATATAGCTATATTTATATATGAATATTTACTTGCGTGTATGTATGTAAGCATGAATGAGTGCATGTGTGTGAAAGCATATGTGTATTTATATATATATATATATATATATATATATATATATATATATATATATATATATATATATAGATAGATATGTTTCTTTATTAGCCACAGGGGCACAAAAGAAGGGGACAAATACAAAGGGGGAAGTATAGATAGATATATATATATATATTATATGTATTATATATTAGGTATATAGATATATATAATATATAATTTTCTATGAAATCTAATAAATGATACATTCAATCTACTTTCAGATTTAGTTAAAGAAGAAGGTAATGTATTAATATTTTTTCGTTTTTTTAACTCTATTTTTTGTTTATTTTTATTTTATTTTTATTTTATTTTTATTTTACCAATATATATATATAAATACATATAAATATTTATATATATTTATATATATATGTGTGTATATATATATATATATATATATATATATATATATATATATATATATATATATATATGTATATATATAAATATATATATATACATATATATATATACACTCATATACAAACTCATACCCACATACCCATCTTTTTCTGTTCAGTGGGTTTATATGCCCCATTATTAGACTATATTGCGTAGTCAATGTTACAGCGCTGCTTTTATTTCTATTTCAATTCCATATATATGTATATAATATATATATATAATATATATATATGCAAAAATTGAAGCTTACATACTCCAATGGATGTGTAATAGTAATATACATGAACAGTAAAGAATAAATGAACTGAAAGAGAAACTGGACATAAGAAGGCAGTGTGCAGGAGAGGAGATTGCAGTGGTATGGACATGTGATGTGTATGAAGGTTGACAGTAGTATAAAAAGGTGCAGGGTACTCAAAGTTGATGGAAGATATGGAAGAGGAAGGCCTAGGGAGGCTTGGGATGAGGTAATAAAAGCTGACCTCGACCAATTGCACCTCTCAATGATCAAGAGCTCTGGCATTATACAGTACTGCAGAAGACCTGTCTTCCCATTTTCACGGGTTGATGCAAACATATACTGGTCTCTAGTATGCACCACTCCTTCCCCCACTTCCATACATCTCCCATGTCCTAACACTCCACCTTTCACCAGCTAAGTACCCCACCCTAGACCTACCTCTCCAATCCCCACCCTACATACACCCACCCCCAACCCACACCCTGTCCTTACTGTAAATGTGGTAGGTCTTTGGAAGGGCATCCAGTTGTAGAAATCAAGCCAAAGTCAGTCCTGTATGAGCAAGACATGTCACTTGACCTAGCATTGCCCACAACAGGACAACTCATCTAACCCATGCTAGCGTGGAAAAATGGACATAAAACAGTGATGATGATGATGATGATAATGATGCAGGTAGAAGTCTACCGTGGTTCTGTTCTTAGCCCTCTCCTGTTTATTATCATTCTGCAGGATGGAAAAAAAGTTTGGCAAGCTTCTACCGCTAATAGCTACAAAAGGTTTTTCCCTCAAAATGAAAGTAGAATGTTTGAAGCTTGTGTACAAACAGCAATGCTGTATGGAAGAGAGACAGAGTCATCTGATCTGACTTATCTCATAATGGAACAACTTGTCTAACCCATGCTAGCATGGAAAAATGAACGTTAAACAGTGATGACAATGATGATATATATCACTTACAAACATTACCTGGAGCATTTCATCAAGACTCCAGAATCTGATAAGTTGTCACGTCTTTCACAAGACTGAATATTCCTTTTGACCATTTATTTGGCAAGTTTTTTTATGGCTGGAAGCCCTTCCTAACACCAACCACTTTACAGAGTGTACTTAGTGTACTTAGTGTGTTTTATCATAGCACTAGCATTAACATTCTTTTGACACAACTGATGAGACTTCCCAACATTTTTTGGAATGGTTTCTACAGCTGGATTCCATTTCTAATGCCAACCACTATACCACATGTACTGAGTGTGTTTTATTATGGTGCCAGCACTAGAGATGTTTACATTCCTTGACACAAGTAAAGCATCCTTTTTTTAAATGGTTTCTACAGATGGATTACTCTCCTTACACCAACCATATTACAGAGGACATGGGGTATGCAATATATTGGGGCACCAGCACTAAATAGGTTACTGATAATTGATTCAATTGAAGAACCCTCTCTACACTATGACAGAGGTGATGTCCTGTCCTAAGTGAGATATTTCAGAGTTGGTGTGGGTAAGAAAGATGGAGGAGTGGAGATAAGATGTATTATAGACATGAATAACATGGGTAAGTGACAGTAGGTGGGAGGAGAAAGGAATGAAATCAAGTAAGGGTGGTGCCCCAGCATGGCCTCAGGTGGATGACTGTATCAGGGAAAAGAGTAAAAGAGTAAGTATGATGTCAAGGTTGTAAGACGAGTGTGTTTGGGTTTGAATAGGATGGGAGAAATTAAGAAGGGTGATAGGCGAGATTGAATTGGGTAATAGGTGTGATGAATGATGTAATGGGTGTATGAAAAGTGTGTGTTGAGAATGGTAGGATTTGACAGGGTGATGTGTGAGAGGAAGGGGGAGACACAGTGTTCATATGAACAATTACTAAGGGACTATGGCTGGTGTGTTGTGATTTAAAGAGGCTAGGGGTGATTCTGGATTAAACAGGTTATTGAGAAGTGATGGATAGGGCAGGAACGTATCAGATCCAGATCACCTTCACATTTTATATCTACAGGCAAGTCTTCTCCAACACCACATATCACCTATCCTCACAGTCATTTGTCAACTCTGTTGTGAGGTTCTGCTTCCTGAGGTTGGTTTTCACTACTTTATCCAATGTCTTTCTTGGTCTACCTCTGCCAGGAGTCCTGACTACTATGATTTCTCTGCAGTTCTTTATACAACTGTCATCTTCCATATCAACTATATGTTCATGCCAATGCAATCTTCTCTCTTGCACATTACATCCAACTCCTCTTATGCCATCCAATTCCTCTCAGTTCACTTATGCTGCATCATTCAGACATGCAGACATTACATATCCAGTGGATCATACTTGCTTCTTTTCTGTCTACCCTTCATAGATCTTCAGTATTCAAGGCCATGTAGCATTGCAGTTCACACACAAGCATCATACAGTCTACCTTTTACTTTGGGAGAGAAGCCCCTAGTATCAGCAGATGTACTAGCTTCCTAAACTTTCATAATCTAACTACTACCATTTCAGAACATCTTCCTTCATTACTGATAAAAGAATTTCAGTAATGACAGCTGTCAGCAACTTTTAGCGAGCCCCCTGGATAAGTTAAAGAATCCATTTCACATGTGCTCTTAGTGGTTATTATTATTTTACATACAATGGGCAGTGAATTGGCAGTGTCGGTAGAGGGTCGGACACCATGCTTTGACACATAGAATTACGGCCCTTGCCATTCTGAGTTCAAATCCTGCTGAGGTTAACTTTGCCTTTCATCCTTACGGGGTCGATAAAATAAAGTACCAGTAATGCACTGGGTAATTTCTGGCCTTGTGCCAAAAGTAAAAACAATTATTTTACATACAAAGTTTACCTTTTCTATTTACATGCCTGTACACCTTATGAAATTCTGCCCAATCCGTCATGATATATCAAACAAGGTCATTTCCTGGACAGCATCAGAGTCCGGATTCTTTTCTAATTATTAAGATTATATATATAGACAGATATTTAAATATATATATGAGTGCGTGTATATATATATATATATATATATAAGGAAAAGGAATCGAAAATGTTACTGGAGTCATTTTAAGAATATTTATTTGCTTCCTTTACCAGTTTTATGGTGTTCAAAAGTAGAATTTAGATGGAGGGTTTAAACCACAAACCATCCATCTCAATTCTACTTTTGAAAAGTGTAAGAACTGTGAAACCGGTAAAGGAAACAAATAAATATTCTTAAAAAGACTCCAGTAGCATTTTTGATTTCTTTTCCTTATACGTTCACTCATGTAGGACATCTCGTTATTTTCATTTAAAAAAAAAACTCATTTTCTTATATATATACACACACATACACAGGCACAAACATATACATACATACACATTCATCATCATCATCATCATCATCAACGTTTAACGTCCGTGTTCCATGCTTGCATGGGTTTGGACGGGGGTTTCCCACTTGAGTCAAGAGTGATTATCTTGCTCGCATAGGACTATCTGGCGGGTTTTCTACAGCTGGATGCCCTTCCTAACACCAACCACATTTACAGTGTGGGGCTGGGAGGTTTTTACCGTGTTGCCTACACGGCCACATTACAGCGTGAACTGTGTGTTTTTTTGACGTGACACCTACACGATCTCATTTGTTTCGGCCTGGATGTTGTGGCACCAACATAACTTTACATTGAAAGGGGCGGTGTGGATGGGGTGGGGGGGGGTGGGGTGTATTTTGATAGAGATGCCTACTTACTGTAGTAGGTTTTACTTTGTATTTAGGTAAGGCGGGTCTTCTCTATTACTGAGTACCGCCAAAGGTCTCGGTCCAGTGACATTGTCTTGGTGAGGTGTAAGTGTGTGAGGTCGGAATTTATCAGCTCGTCCCAGGTTTTTCTGGGTCTGCCCTATTCCGTGGCTACCGTCTATCTTTATTACCCTGCAATTTGTTATACAGCTATTGTCCTTCATACGCATCACGTGACCATACCAACGTAGCCTTCTCTCGAGTAAACAACATCTGATCCCTCTTATTTCTAATTTTTTCCTTAGTTCGTTTATGCTTTGCCGTTCACGTATATTACTATTACACATCCAGCGGAGCATGCAAGCTTCATTTCTCTCTAGTCTGCGTATATCCTCTGCACACAATGCCCAGGTCTCACTGCCATGCAACATTGCTGTTCGTATGCAGGCATCATACAACCTGCCTTTCATTTTTAGGGAGAACCCTTTAGCGGCTAATAGTGGTATAAGCTCTCTGAACTTTTTCCATCCAGTTCTGACTCTAGCTACTGTACTTTCAGAGCACCCTCATTCACACACATATACCTATATATATACATATATACACACACACATATATATATATATATACACACACACATATAATCAATATTATCATCATCACCATTAGCATGAGCTATATATATATATTTCTATATATATATATATATACAACAACATACATATACATACTCATAGATGCATATATATATATACTAGACCTGAAAAATGTGCAAGCTCTAAAGAGCCACAGAATGTTATAATAAACCTTCAAAAGTGTGGGACTAGAGTTGTTGCTCAAAAATATTGTTATCATTATCTATCGTACACTCTGTGGCATCCTTTTATAAAAAAGAGACCCATAACGAACTCAAGATGACACGATAATTATTTAAGCTAATGTTCAATATCTCATATTAGATGTTTAGTAATGATTACTACGAAATGCACTTAAACCAAATTCTATATTATAAATTCACTTAAATAATTATCGTGTCGTCTTGAGTTCATTATGAGTCTCTTTTTTATAAAAGGATGCCACAGAGTGTACGATAGATAATGATTACAATATTTTTGAGCAATAACTCTAGTCCCACACTTTTGAAGGTTTAATATAACATTCTGTGGCTCTAGTTTTTTGTGCATTCAGTTTGGACAGTTTTTAGAGAGTTTGTTCAGGGTCGGGCCCTTGGTAAATAATATCTCGTAGCTCTCCGAGGTACATAGGTCACAACACTTAAGCCCACCTATGCATGAGCATGCCAATTGGTGTATTTTCCATTTGATGGTGAAAAGGGTGAAATTCTTCTTGATGTCGTATATATAGGTGGCGCGTGCCGCTTGATTTGATTTTTCCGGTCTTCTAAAAGAGTGGGTGTGTCCATACCACCATGTTTTAAATTATTGGATGTTATGCCGATGTATATTTTTATTTTTTATTTTTGTTGTTATTGTTGTCACCAGAGATGACATCACATTTATACACAATGACATTCAGGAGGCATTCATTTGTTTTTAAGTGGGTATGCATCTGTTTTTTGGCAGTTGCATAGTATTTCATTCTAGAAATGGGTTTTGGAGGTAGTATATGGGTGTATATTTATATGTGTCTATACATGTATGTATATATATATATATGTGTGTGTGTGTGTGTGTGTGTGTTTGCATGTATGTATCTATGTATCTGAGTTTGTTTGTATGTCTATGTATGTGATAGTATATATATATATATATATATATATATATATATATATATATATATATGCATGTATATATATATATATATGCATATATATAAAATAATAGTAGTTAAGACGGGATTAATTCACCATAATTGTTTATTCTATGATATATATTTCTGTTACATGGTTATTCATGTGACTTCATCAGTTCATACGCAATCATAGGTGCCGTTATGCAATCATTGGGATATGCTGGTGGCCATGTAGAAATATCCTGTAGTGATGTGAAACGGCTGCTATAAACTACTGACCTGAAGTGCTTTTGGATCGCTAGGGCCAGCTTATCCTCAAGAAGCTACGATGTATCAGCTACTTATAAGCAACATTTCTCTGCAATATATGTATCATCATCACCTTTTAACGTCCATCTATATATATATGTTTATATATATATATATATATGTGTGTGTGTCTGTGTCTGTGACTGTGTGTGTGTGTGTGTGTGTAAGTGTATTTGTGTGCATATATATGTGTGTGTGTGTATCTATCTATCTATCTATATATGACAGTCAATTGACTTTCGTCAAATCAGACCGAGGAAACAATGTTTCCATTGGTCTTTCCAATTGCTAATACTATCTATCGGTCGCAACTCCAGGTAGAAGGAGCAACGTGAAATAAAGTCTCTTGCCCAAGGACATAACGCATCGCCCGGTCCAGGAATTGAACTCACAACCTCACGATTGAGAGTTCAATTCTCTTACCACTCAGCCACGTGCCTTCACATATATATATATGTGAAGGCGATTTTATCCTTAATAGGATATCTCAAAACGCGAACGAAACCCCAGGGTAGGGACATAATCATGGTAAGAGTGTACGCATTTCTTCTAACTTTAATTTTATACCTAATTGAGTATGGTTGACGGTATATTTAGTAGATTTCTACATGCTGTTGAAATGTTGGGTAAATATTCTATTGCGGTCGGCCGCGAAGAAGCTGCTGTCGTTTATTTATCAGATATTTCTTCATAGGAGCCTTACTCTTATAGCCTGGCCTAATTGATTTTTTATGTGGTTAATTATGCTAATTGGGAGAGGAAATGGTGTATATATTTTATCAAATGATTCTATGGACATACTTTATGACATATATATATATATGTCCCTCTATTGTTTCAATTTCACCACCTTCACCAATAATTCATTTGATACCAAACATTCTTTGTTTGCCCAGAGCCTGACAATTATCAGTCACTCATAAAACCCATTTGTATAGATATATGTTTAGAATAAATGAATCCTTCAAAAGTGTGGGCATTTGAGTGTGAATGTGAATCTTGACTTTTATTTGTGTCCTTGTATTATTGTGTATATATCTAAAAATAGTTTTTTCAAAGAATCCCTGTTCAAATCCCTTGACCACCACCCATCCCCAAAATTACCACTATCCCCAACCACCATTATAAATACAACAGTTTTACAAGGTCGGCCAGCTTTCCTGATGATTTTGTTTGTATGAAACAATTCTAGTCCTGTAGAAGCCATTTCTATATTAAACTTGACTTTTAAACTGTACTAATGTATTGAGTACCTTATAACTATGGTCCCCCCCCCCCCCCCCCGAGTGAACCCAGCACACACACACACACACACACATATATATATACATATATATATATATATAACTTTGATAGGTTTCGGCCAGTATTGGCCCAGGCCATGTCTAACTTGATTGCACCACCTGGCGAAATATATATTTATAAATACATAAATATATGCATCATTTCATTTTTTTTTTTTTACGTCCACTTTTCCCTGCTTGCAAGGGCGGGACGGGAACTGATTCTGGTTTGATTTCTACAGCTGGATGCCCTTCCTAACACCAACCTCATTTACAGTGAGTGCTGGGTGCTTTTTTGCCGTGGCACCTCCACGACCATTTTGCAGTGGAATGATAGGGGCCCAAGTCCCTATCATCTCATTTCTACAACTGAGTAAACTGGAGCAATGTGAAATAAAGTGTCTTGCTCAAGGAAACAACATATATATATATATATATATATATATATATATATATATATATATATATATACATATATCAAAGTTATATATATATGCTTCTACATAAACTGGAAATATTCTCCCAACTTGTAGAATACTTATAATGATTTGGAAAGAGAGATATATTTTAATTTTAATTATATCTCATATAAAATAATACAACTGACTTTCCACAAAATACATATAGTTAGCACCCCAGACACTAAATTGGGTTTATACTAACGTATAACCTAATGTTTGTTGAGTGAGATGGTTACCAGTCGGAGTTTAGCGTAAAGCTTTCTCTGTTATTGTATTAATTATATATATATATATATATATATATATATATATATATATATTGTTAGATGATGATGATTATATACGTGTGCATGTGTATATATATATATATATATTTTTTTTTTCTTCGTTTTCGTTTCCATCGGTCGGAAACAAAAACGGTGATGATGTTATATACATCATCATCATCAACGTTTAACGTCCGTGTTCCACGCTTGCATGGGTTTGGATGGGGGTAGTCCCACTTGAGGCAAGAGTGATTGTCTTGCTCGCATAGGACTGTCTGGCAGGTTTTCTACAGTTGGATGCCCTTCCTAACACCAACCACATTTACAGTGTGGGTCTGGGAGGTTTTTACCGTGTTGCCTACACGGCCACATTACAGCGTGGCCTGTGTGTTTTTTTGTCGTGACACCTACACGATCTCATTTGTTTCGGCCTGGATGGTGTGGCGCCAACATAACTTTACATAGAACGGGGTGGTGTGGATGGGGTGGGGGTGGTGGTGGTGGGACGGGGGGGGGGGGTTATTTTGTTAGAGATGCCTACTGGCTGTAGTAGGTTTTACTATGTATTTAGGTAAGGCGGGTCTTCTCTGTTACTGAGTACCGCCAAAGGTCTCGGTCCAGTGACATTGTCTTGGAGAGGTGTAAGTGTGTGAGGTCGGAGTTTATCAGTTCGTCCCAGGTTTTTCTAGGTCTGCCTATTCCGTGGCTACCGTCTATCTTTATTGCCCTGCACTTTGTTATACAGCTATCGACTTTCATGCGCATCACGTGTCCATACCAACGTAGCCTTCTCTCGAGTAAACAACATCTGATCCCTCTTATTTCTAATTTTTTCCTTAGTTCGTTTATGCTTTGCCGTTCACGTATATTACTGTTACACATCCAGCGGAGCATGCAAGCTTCGTTCCTCTCTAGTCTGCGTATATCCTCTGCACACAATGCCCAGGTCTCACTGCCATGCAACATTGCTGTTCGTATGCAGGCATCATACAACCTGCCTTTCATTTTTAGGGAGAACCCTTTAGCAGCTAATAGTGGTATAAGCTCTCTGAACTTTTTCCAACCAGTTCTGACTCTAGCTACTGTACTTTCAGAGCACCCTCCCCCACTGTTGATTTTATCACCCAGGTAACGGAAGCTGTCCACTATTTCTATAGAACCCTCTGCGCAATTGAAAGAGCTAGTATTTAGTGGGCACTTGCTGCTACTTATTGCACCAGAGCACTGGCCACATGTAAAATCTATGTTCTTAGTTAGCTTACCTGTGATCCCACTACATCTTTTATGTGCACATGTATATTATCATCATCGTCATCATCGCTTAACATCCATTTTTCCTGCTATCAAGGATTGCACAGGTCATTATACACTAAGTCAGTATTTAAATGAAGCTACTGACACCTCAAATGGGCTGAGGTGGAGGGAAGTCAGATCTTGCTTCCATATATTTTAGCATTTACACAGTGTACTGGCTGTTTTATCATATCCTCAGCACTAGGAAGGTGGGGATTATGACTTGTCCCATGTGTGCAGTACTTAGGTAGAGGGGGCAGGAGTTAAAAATAATGATATGAGGTTAAGTGAGTGGGAAGGTGGGATAGCATGTATGATGTCATCATGTATGACAACTGTGGTGGGATATAAAAGGGTGATGTGAGGGAGAAAAGGTGTGAGAAAGTATGTCATGGGTGTATAACAACTATAAGGGGATTTGAGATGGTGATATGAGAAAGAAAGTGATTGGAGTGATCCTAGATAGAATGTGGATTACAGTGATAGTAAAAATAGTTACTAAGGAATGATAGTGGAGGAGGGCATGAATGGGTTTGATCAGATTTACATATTTTATGTTGGTAGGTGAATCTTCTTTAGCACTGCATGATGTCTATCCTTGTAGTTTTTTTCCTCCTTTCTGCCTTGAGATCCAGCTTCCTGAAGATAGCCTTCACTACTTCATCCCGTATTTTTCTTGCTCTACTTCTTCCATAAGTTCCATTCCCTGAAATTTCTCTGTATTTCTTAGTGCAGCTTTAATATTCCATACACATCACATGTCCCTACCAAAGCAGTCTTCTCTCTTGCACCCTGTGTCCAATTATTCTTATACCAAGTTTTTCTCTCAGCTGTCTTATACTACGTTGTTTATGCATTTTAACATTGCACATCCATCAAAGTATATTTCATTTCTTTCTATCTTCTCAGGTTTTCTGCAATTAAGGCTCATGTCTCACTGCCATGTAGCATTGATGTTTGCTTGCAGGTGTCATAGTTTACCCTTCACTCTGAAAAAGAGCCCTTTTGTTATCAGCATTAAAAACATTATTCTGATTTACAAATTTTCCACACATGGTAGCATGAAAATATTTAGGTATTTTTAAAAAACAAATAAGCTTCCTGAGGTTTTCATAGCACAAATTAGTTCTGCCTGCTTTGCTAAATAATAATAATGATTTCTAGTATAGGCACAAGGCCAGTAATTTAGGGCGAGAGGAAAGTCAATTAAATCAACCACAGTGCATTAGTGGTGCTTTATTTTATCGACCCCGTAAGAAGGAAAGACAAAGCTAACCTTGGTGAGATTTGAACTCAGAATGTAAAGGGCCATAATTCTATGCCACAAAGCATAGTGTGCAACGCTCTACTGATACTGCCAATCTGCTGCCCTAAATAATAATTGTTTCTACTTTAGACACAAGGCTAGCAATTACCCAGTGCATTTTTATACTTTATTTTATACTTTATTGCATACTTTATTTTATCGACCCTGTAAGAGGTCGATAAAATAAAATACCAGTAATGCACTAAATAATAATAATAATGATAATAATAATTTCTACTTTTGGCACAAGGCCAGCAATTATCCCAGTGATTTACTGGTGCTTTTTTTTATCGACCATATAAGAGTGAAAGGCAAAGTTAACCTCAGCAGGATTTAAACTCAGAACGTAAAGGGGCGTAACTCTATGCTGCAACGCATGGCGTCCGACCTTCTACCGATACTGCCAATAATAATAATAATAAGTAAGGTAACTATTTTAGAAGTAAGAACTAATGATATGCTGTTAGTTGCCATACATGTGTTTAAGTAGAGATATGAAGGGTGAAGAACAGTATACCATTAATTATTACTTCTAAATCATCATTGTTTAACAAACATTCATCTAGCAAGGATTGGACAGGTTGTCGGCAGACTGGGTTGGTGCTTAGCACAGATGTACTGACTCCAAAGTGCTTCCCCTGAGCAAAGAGCTGAACTGCATCTCATCAAGATTAATTCTATTTCTAATTAGTTGTGCAATAATTCTTTCTGTGACTTTCATAATCTGATCCAACAGTTTGAGGTCTCAATAATTTCTTGTTTCTAATGCATCTCCTTTGCTCTTTTAAAAGTTGACAATGATGCAGCTACACTAGCCATTGGGTATGACACCTTCTTGCACTATCTGATTAACTGTGTGTGTGACTATCATCATCATCATCACCATTTTACATCCGTTCTTCCACACTAGCATGGGTTAGACGGGTTGTTCTGTTGTGGGCAGTGGCCAGTCGGCTGACCATGTCTTGCTCATACGGGAACTGATTTTGGCTTGATTTCTACAGCTGGATGCCCTTCTTAACACCAACCTCATTTACAGGGACCCTAGTCCTATCATCTCATTTCTACAGCTGAGTAAACTGGAGCAATGTGAAATAAAGTGTCTTGCTCAAGGAAACAACACATCACCCAGTCCCAGTATTGAACTCACAACCTTTCAATTGCAAGCCCACTGCTCTAACCACTAAGCCATGTGCCTTCTCTCTATGTTATAACATATTCCAACCAATAGTTTAATCATCTCAGCAACAATCCTTGATAGACCACCTGCTCATCATACCTTCATTTCTTTAATTGTTATATCTACCATACTGCTGTCAACTTTGATGGCTGGTCCCTCAGTTGGGTCTGCTTGGAGTAGATATTTAAACTTTCATGTATTCTCTTCATTCATCAATCTCTCATAGTAACACTTCAGGCATTCCACATCAATGCCTGAAGGATCCATTCCTTTTTGAGTGAAGGAAAATGTCAACCTGTAGGTCTCAATGGCAACAAGCACAAAAAGGAAGTAACCTGAAAAATTAGAATGTTTGGTTATTTTCTGCTCCTCTGCATTATGGAAGGTGGTACCCAAGTTTGTGGTAGCAGTGATGAGGTTGGGACCTGTGAATGTGTCACAGTATAGGCATTCTCAGATTATTGATTTACCCACCTCAAATGGGAAAAGGATTATCCTATCTGGGTACTTATCATTACTTTAGCTGAGGCCGGCAGACTCCAGTTGAGATGGGAAACTGGCCACATCAAGGTTACTTCTGACTGTAATCATTGAAGGTGGTGTGCCAAGGTAACTGACCTGCATGGTGGTGACAAAGAGCAGATGTAGTCTGAACTACACAATGGCCCACATGGCATTTGGTTAACTCACATACATGGAGACCAAGGTGTGAGGTTATGCTTATGTGGAAGCACCCCTCCTGAAGAATGGTAACATATTTATAGACGTGTAATGGTTTTGTTTCTATATTTTTATGTTTATTTGGCCGTATGTCTTTTGTTGTTGCTTTTCAATTGAAATTGATTGGGTTTTTTTTTTATTTAAATTTTGTTGAATCCTTTTGCTTACTCATAACAAGGAGTTCTGCTGTTCATGTTTTTTGTTATTTTTGTCTTTGTTTTTTTTTTGTTTTCTTTGTTTATGTACATAACAAAACTATAGTTTTATATGTACATAATAAAGACTACATCTTCCAAGTAAAACAATGAGGACATAAATATTTCAGACAATCAGACAAGAGTAATTTCAAGAAGATTTCATTTAAATTCTTCCAGGTTGAGTCCAGTTAAAGCTGACCCAAGGCTACACAACAGCAACAATAACAACCAGAACATTCACATTTTTTACTGTATAATCTGGTATAAAGGAGCAATACTCTTAACACTTTTCAGGGCCTCCTAGACTGTTTCGAAGAATGAAGGCATCCACAAACTGTTGTAAATGCTTGCAACAGAGGGGAATCCACTAAGGGCACCCAAGGGCCAGGTAGTGTTGTTAAACTGGGTGACAGATGAAGTCTGTCATCCACACTGGTATCTTAACTAAGAACATGAAGGGTAAAAACAAATGTCACAAGACAACTTGTCTGAGTCTCTAAGAACTTTACTAATCCATTGCTCTGGATTGTTACTCTATTTTATTGATTCCGAAAAGCTGAAAGACAAAGTTGACCATGTTAGAATTTGAACTTTGAACCAGAACAAAGGTTTTTGTCCTACACTTCTAACACCACCTTACAGTGTGGACTGAGTGATCTTTATCATGGTAAATAGATATCATCATCATCATCATCATCGTTTAACGTCCGTGTTCCACGCTTGCATGGGTTTGGACGGGGGTTTTCCCACTTGAGGCAAGAGTGATTGTCTTGCTCGCATAGGACTGTCTGGCAGGTTTTCTACAGTTGGATGCCCTTCCTAACACCAACCACCTTTACAGTGTGGGTCTGGGAGGTTTTTACCGTGTTGCCTACACGGCCACATTACAGCGTGGACTGTGTGTTTTTTTGTCGTGACACCTACACGATCTCATTTGTTTCGGCCTGGATGGTGTGGCACCAACATAACTTTACATAGAAGGGGGCGGTGTGGATGGGGTGTGGGGGGGGGTGTATTTTGTTAGAGATGCCTACTGACTGTAGTAGGTTTTACTTTATATAAGATATATTTCAACAAACATATAGGTGCATTACTTTAGATGAATTTGTATTAGAATGCATCAAGGCATATTGACATAATCTAGATAGCCTCATCATTATACCTGTTAGATAATAATGTAGAATCATATTTGCTTCAGCAAGAAGTTGTACATACTGCAATAACCAACAATATCCATGACCAGAGAAATATATTATAAGATAATTTCAAACTAAGGGTCCCAAAAACTACCTTAGTTCTAGTTGGACATATGGATATATGTTGGACATATGGATATATGTGTGTGCAATGCTGAGAGCCACCACCCTCAAACATGGATGTGTACCATCTCCAAAACAACTAAAAGTACACCAACACCAGTATCACACCAAATGAGCATTAAAGTAGAAGACATCTGCCAGACATAACAATGCTATCAGGGTGCCTATGAATATATCCTATGCTGAAGTGCTCATCATAGTTTATGGTGCCATCAAGTCACCTATTGAATTGCTGTAGCTGCCATATAATAAACATTATCATTGTCGTTTTTCTGTCCATGTTCCATGCTGATGTATGTTAGTTGGATCATGACTGTCTGAGACTAGATGGGTCAAAGAAATTACATTTTTCTTATACATTCTATATTTTGGCATAGTTTCTGTGGATGGATGCCATTCCTAATACCAACCACCTCACAGTGTCCTGGATGCATTTTATCACATTATAGAAGGACATGAACACTACCACTTTGCATACATATATATGTAAATGTATATCTTTACTTTGCATTTAGCACTATTTGTTCAGGTGGAGACATTTGTTTATGTCCCACTGGTCAATATTTTGATCCCTGAAGATCAGTACATAACTTCAAAACAACTGAGAACTGTTGTTAGGAAGGGTATCTTAAATACATTTTAAAAACTGGCTTCGAAAATGTCCAGCACATGCCAACATGGAGGAAAAGTGGATGTAAACTGACAATGGTATCATCTGGTATTAGTTATGCCAAAATAGTAACTTAGAACAAATTGTATTCAAATCATATAAAAATGGTGTTCTCTCTCTCTCTCTCTCTCTCTCTCTCTCTCTCTCTCTCTCTCTCTCTCTCTCTCTCTCTCTCTCTCTCTCTCTCTTTCTCTCTCTCTCTCAAAAATAAAGTTATTATAGTATAGTACAAATATATGAATTTCTAGAAACGTGTATGGTTAACATTACAATATCAAATCAACTATTTTATTATTAATCAATTTAATAACACATTTTAAATTTTAATATTTGGAATTACCACAGAATTTCAGGATATAATCAATAAAGATTGCTTAACAGTTAGGCAATCATTATGGCTGCTATAAAAATATTTGCTGTAAAGACGTAAACTCTTTCTGTATTAAAATATTTGCTATAACTTGGTTGGTTTATTCAGTCACACAATGAACTGACTGAAGCGTTAGAGCATTAAGTGAAATGTTTTGTGGTATTTATTCTGGTTCCTTGTGAATTAATTCAAATTCTACTTAGGTGGACTTTCCCATTTATCCTTGCAGGGCTGATAAATAAATATCAGTCTTAGGCAGCAGGTTGTTAGAGAGGATGCCACACAATATTTGTTCTGGCTGCAAATCACACCATGACCTACTTGAGTGGTAGATTAAATTGGTCACCTGGCTCTTTGATACCATTAGCAGAGTCCACTCTGTTACAATCCTTTAGGTTAAGTCTCTTGTTTGAAGATGCCTCCTTCTTGCCATTCCATCAGATCTAGGATACTTCATAAGGGTCATAGCCAGCCACTCACTAAGCAATAATTCAAAAAAAAATGTTAACTATTCCATTTAAGATATTTTTAGCAAAATATTTTGTGACCAATGTTTCACTTGAAAAATTATTTATAAAATTATCATTTATTTTAATAGAAACACTAATATAATTATCATGTTACATGAATTCAATAAAGTCTTTGATGAATATAAGTTAGTGAATCTGTCAAATATAATTTTTCTCATATACACAATTAAATTCTGTACTCTGTGTTGAGAGCTGTGTAAGTCATGCACCAAGTCACTGTCAATAAAATGAGAGTTGACAATGATTTAACCCTTTAGCATTTAAACTGGCTGTATGCGGCCAGAATTCTCTCACCTCTTTCTGTTCAAACCAACAATAACTGGCCGCTTATACTGATGTTAAGGTATTGTTCTCAAAATAAATATCATCAAGATCTTGTAGATTCGATATTATGTGAGATAATTATGTAAGATAAAGCCTTTACCATGAAAATTCAATAGTAAATATAGAGTAATGTAAATGCTAAAGGGTTAAGTGAAGTATTTAGTATGCAAGTGGGTATGTATCAAGGCTCAGTCTTTGCTCTCTGTTACAGGCTATTACTGAAGAGTTTAAGACTGACTGTCCATGTGAGCTGGCCCTCTGTTACTGGCTATTACTGAAGAGTTTAAGACTGATTGTCCATGTGAGCTGGCCCTCTGTTACTGGCTATTACTGAAGAGTTTAAGACTGACTGTCCATGTGAGCTGGCCCTCTGTTACAGGCTATTACTGAAGAGTTTAAGACTGACTGTCCATGTGAGCTGGCCCTCTGTTACTGGCTATTACTGAAGAGTTTAAGACTGACTGTCCATGTGAGCTGGCCCTCTGTTACTGGCTATTACTGAAGAGTTTAAGACTGACTGTCCATGTGAGCTGCTGCATGCTGACCACCTAATTATTCATTGCAGTATCTGTGGAAGATCTTTAGAAGAAATTCCAGTTGTGGAAGTAAAACTTAGAATTAAAAAGATTCAGGGTAAATTTAACAAAGATCAAAGTTCTAGTAAGTAGAAATGAAAACAAAATTCCAATATCATCGATGAAATGGCCATGCCTGATATACAGAATAAAAATTATATACATGTACAGAAGAGGTGTAGTGGGATTGTGGACAGACTTATAGAAAATAATGATTTTTATATGTGTCAGATGCACAGGGGTAGTTAGTAGTAAAAGCACCACTGAAATAAATTTCTTCCAATCTGGGAAGGCTCTGTAGAACTAGTTGATAGCTTCTGTTACTTAAATGACCTAATTAATAGTAGTGAAGATTGCTTTGAAAGCATAGTAGCAGGAAGAACAGGGTTGAAAAAGTTCAGGGAGTTACTGTCTCTGTTGGCAAAAAGTAGATTGTATTATACATGTAAGAAAAGTACAATGTATCATATAATCGTGAGACATATGCAATGAATGAATCAGATATGCAAAGGCTGAAGAGAATAAATCCAGTATGTTCTGCATGAATGATGAAGTATGGCTGAGCTGAGGGAAATTAGATGTTGCATGCAAGTGAGAAGATTGTGCTGGTACAGGAATGTAATGTGTATGGGGGATGATCACTGGGTGAAGAAATGTCAACAATTATAAGTGAAGGGAAGTCATCAAAGAGGAAATCCAAGAAAGACATGGGTAGAGGGGGTGAAAGGTGACTTAAAACAACTACACCTCACAAAGGAGATGATAAAGGGAAAGACAAATGAAAGGATACTGGAGAGGACTCGTTTAACATATACAAGCATGGAAAATGGATGTAAAAATGATAATGTTGATGAGGATGCTAACAATGGTAGATATTTCCAACTACATGGATCAATCTGTAGTAAGTTAAGTGGCATGTCTGTGGATACAACATAGTGTTGAAGACTAGACACAAACCCCTGACGTTGTGGATAGCTAGGTTTTTAGTTGTCCAGCAACCAGTTTGTGCTGTGAAAGACAATTTTTTTAAAACCCCAGAGGCTCATCATGCTGATGCTTATCACAGTTTCATTACTGAGAATATAAGATTTCTCACTGGACAAGATGCCAGTCCATCACAGTGTTAAACTTGAGCTGTGGCTGCTACTCTATTTCAGCTGTATGTAGTGGAGAAACATAAAATTAAGTGTTTTGCTTAAGAACACAACATACCACCTGGTCCAGGAATCAAACTCATGACATTACAATCATTAGTTCAACACTCTAACTATGCACCTAACTATGCACCTTCCCCAAGAAAAAAAAAACTACTAAGTATGAAATCCTGAAATTTCAGAATAGCTCAAAATGTTCTGCAAGACTAGGAACATGTAAAGTGAGCACTGTCATAATTGATTTAATTCATCAAAATCAATTAAATATGGAACACAGTGGGAAGTGGTTTTGATCACTAGCAGAACAGTGGCACACTCCAAACATTTTGAACTTATTAAACCTCATCAGTGAAGCAGTCTAACTATGACTGTAAGATTTTTAACTAGCTCATGGTATATTTTTTCTTTTACTTTTAATGAATGAACATAGAGTGGTGTAATAACTTAAAAGATAGACTAGATTAAAATTATCCAGGGGACATGTAGATTTCCATGGAGCAATGAAATAATTATTCTTTCTATTTACTGTTTAGTCAGGGAGAAAAGAACAATGCTTTTGAATCTTTTCAGGGCCTCTGAGACTAAGGGGAGGGAGGTTGAAGGAATCTTTAAACCTGAGCCTTGACCTAAATGATTGCAACAGAGCAGACACTACTAAAGACATCCAACAACAAGGTAATAGTGTTAAAGTGTGTATCATAGTAAGTCTATCACCCAAGTGAGCAGCAGCTGGATTTTAACTCAGAAGGCAAATAACTAAAACAAATACTGCAAGCATCTCATCTGGCATTCTAGCAATTCTACCAATTCTAACCTGGAGTGACATTATTTTATTGACACTGGAAAGAGGAAAGGTAAAGTTGACCTCATTAGGACTTAAATTCAAAGCACAGAGAGCAGAAAAAAAATGATTCTGCCAATTCACTGCCTAAAATTTGGAGATATTTGCTAGAGAAGTGTAACCGGAGGCATTCGGACTTACCTTGCATCTTTGATTCACTTTGGGCAAAGTCGTTCCACCATCCACGTGTGGTACATCTGACTTTGGGTATCAGAGTCTCTCTCAGTCTTGCTTCACACTACACGTCATCACTCGACCATGAACTGTTCGGGAAAGGGCAGTCAGTAGCGCCTGAACCCTCGTGTGACGTCACTTGTCCTCCCGCTTCCAGTCAGGCATCCCCCAACTTCTGACAATCTCCCCCACAGCAGCCCCACAGGAAGCTATGAAAACTACAAGCTATGAAATGGCAATATTGGTCTTTGATAACAATAAGAACAATGACAACAACATCCATTTTCAAATAGGAAGAAAGAAACCGTGAAACAAGCAAAGTCCAACTGAAATATATATTCCAAGGCAACTTCATTACAGGTAATGGTGGCTTGTATCAGGGTATCTGGTATCCTCATCGGGAGAATATTCTAGTCATATAATGAGCCTGAGCTTCAAAGTTATGGGTTTGACTGCACTTGGGTTCAATGAGATAGTGAAATTGGGAGTAGCAGATGGAGTGTTTGGTGTTGATATGATAGTAGGAGGTGAAGTCAAAATAGGCACAGGAGGAGGTGGGTTTAAGAAGGGTGTCATGAAGAGGGAGTGATTAAATAAAACAAAACAAAGGATTGTTTAACTCAGTATATTTCAACATGATGTTTCAGTGCTATTACCCCCTTTTCAAATGTGAAACAGAAATGGTTCATAACAAATGAATGATCGATGTGTTCTACCTTAACTGATTTATGTCTGAAATACCCTTGCATGGTATTTTTATAGTTGGCAATATGCATTTCCAATCTATTATTTATCTGTGGTTTATTCTTCTTGATGATAACAGCCTCTTTGATTCTTAAATTACCCACATTTCTTTCCGTCACATCTATGGTGACGACAATGTCTCGGTTGCAATATTGTTGACAGAATAAGCTCTCGTGCTCATGTACTCATTGATCCTTATGTTGAAATATATTGGGTAAAGCATTTGTCATTGCTTACCTTTTATATATTTCTACCACATCGTAGCATCATTTTAAAACTTATCAGTCATCTCACATTCCACACAATGCTTCATATTAACTATTTAGCCTTAATAAAATGAGTGTGTGTGTGTATATATATATATATATATATATATATATATATATATATCATCATCATCATCATCATCACCGTTTTACGTCCGTTCTTCCACGCTAGCATGGGTTAGACGGGTTGTCCTGTTGTGGGCAGTGTCTGGTCAGCTGACCATGCCTTGCTCATACAGGAACTGATTTGGCTTGATTTCTACAGCTGGATGCCCTTCCTAACACCAACCTCATTTACAGTGAGTGCTGGGTGCTTTTTCGTGGCGCCTACACGTCCACTTTACAGTGTGGGCTGGGTGCTTTTTTGCCGTGGCACCTCCACGACCACCTTGCGGTGGGGGGGGGGGCATATTGTCTATATGCTTCAGCTTGTACCCATGGGAGGTTGGGTACTCTGTATTACTGCGTGGCGCCAGAAGTCACGGTCGTGTGTCATTGTCTTTGAGAGGTGATATATATATATATATATATATATATATATATATATATATATATATATATATATATATATATATATATATTTATATATATATATACGTATATGTGTGTGTGTGTGAAGGTGTATGGCTTAGTGGTTAGAGCATTGGGCTTGCAATCGGGAGGTTGTGAGTTCGACTCTCGCACCATTGTGTCTTTGAGCAAGACACGTTATTTATAATGTATATTTATATAAAACACGCACAAACTCACATATAAACACACAAATATACACACACACATATATATATATGTATGTAAGTGTGTGTGTGTGTGTGTATATATACATATATATATATACACACACACAGATATATATAAAATTTAATATATGTAATATACATTTATAATGTATATTCATATAAAATGCACATACACACATATATGTGTATGTGTGTGTGTTTTGTAAACTTTTATTGATAACTATATTTTCAAGTTAAATGTTGTGTATTTTTATAAGAAAAAAGGTACAAGAATAATGACATAAGATGTCTTCGGAATGTACTTTTCCTGAATTACATTATTTTTTACAGCTATATTTATATTGTTTACTGCATATATACTCATGCAGCAGTAAATAAAACATACTCCTTTTGTGTTTATAGTAATTTTGCTTCAGCTTTTGATTCATAAATATGTCAAATTTTGCTTTTCATAAATATTGTTGTAACATTGCTTGTGATTGTTTCTAAATAATATAATAAATCTTTAGTTGAAATAATCAGTTTAAACAGTGCTTTTAATTTGCCATTGCTCATTATCTGGGAATATATGCAGCATCTGATGGGCATTGGGATTACAGCCAGCTCATACAGAACTGCATATATATATTTTGCACAATATATGTTCATGGGACTACATATCATCATAAACAAATTTGTTTTGTAGGTGAATTAAATTCGGCATAATTGATTGTTTTTGTTTTTCACATAATGTCATCAGTGTATATTTGCTTACAAGCACTAACATTCATAGAGACTGAGTAGTGACATGACCAACATATCATATATACCAAATCATTTGCTTGTGTATGTGTGCAAATTTCAAGCCTAGAACAAGGTACAATGCATAAGTCACATGCAGCTTTGCATATTCATTTATTTTACAAAAAGCTGTGATTTATCTATGAGTATATATGGTACAAATAAATTAATCAAAGTTTTGTTTAATATGCCATTGTTAAAAAATCGCTTTTTATCTTACAATCTTTGAATCTAAAAATATTATATACATGTGATTCATATTTGATTGAGTCTGTCTTGAAAATTACATTGTTGTTGATTTTCATAATGCTTTGATGTGTTGTTTTATAAATGCCAAGAGTCATAAGTTATCAGTACACATATAAATGTTTTAGATTATTAAGCCTCATCTTTGGAAATATAATGTTTCTTTCAATATTTACATCTACATCGATTTTTATCTGGTAATCATTAGACAACCCTGCCAAAGTCAACTTTACTTTTCATACTTCTAGCATTGATAAAATAAACTATCAGTCAAATATATAGGGTTTGATAAAATCAACTATACCACTCCAGTCCCATACCCATATTGAAGGATATGTGCCTATGATAGAGATTAATAATTGTATCTACGTTGTATTTTGATTGGTTTGAACTTCATTCATCATCAGATGTCTTATTCCTGAATATTATTTTAGTCTTTTACTGGTTTCAGTCACTGAACAGGTTATACTGGGGCACTGTCTTCAAGGAGTCAATCAGATAAACCCCAGTACTTATTTCATTGATCTCAAAATGTGATATCAAAATGTGCTAGGTTACAGGACATAAACAAACAGCACCTTTTGTTAAGTGTTGTCAGTGTAAACACACATACACATGTAGCTTCATGTTCCATCATGTTGTGGGTATGTGGTTTCTACTATAGAATTGGGTCAACCAATGCCTCATGAGTGAGACTGGTAAATGAAAATGGTAAGAAAGCCATTCTGTATATATATATATATATATATATATATTTATTTATACACATGCTAGCGTGGAAAGTGGACGTTAAACGAGGATGATGATGATGATGACACACAATATATATATATATATATATATATATATATATATATATATATATGGAGGCACATGGCTCAGTGGTTAGAGCATTGGCCTTGCAATCGAAAGGTTGTGAGTTCAATTCTCAGACCGGGTGATGTGTTGTTTCCTTGAGCAAGACACTTTATTTCACATTGCTCCAGTTTACTCAGCTGTAGAAATGAGATGATAGGGACTGGGGTCCATATCATTCCACTGCAAAGTGGTCGTGGAGGTGCCACGGCAAAAAAGCACCCAGCACTCACTGTAAATGAGGTTGGTGTTAGGAAGGGCATCCAGCTGTAGAAATCAAGCCAAATCAGTTCCCGTCTCACCCTTGCAAGCAGGGAAAAGTGGACGTTAAATGAAATGAATGATGAAATATATATATATATATATATATATATATATATATATATATATATATATACATATATATATATATATATATATATTTACACACACAATATATATATATATGTGCCATCAACACCATAAACACAGAGCTGGCATATCTAAGAACTGACCAACTGCCTGATGAGGTCATAGCCATCCAATGGCTATCATCGAAATATATATAGCAGTAAATAAAGGATTATGTTTTGTCACTATATATATATATATATATATATATATACAGAATATATATATATCATTTAATATCTATTTTTCCACATTTGCATGTATATAGTTCTCCAGCATAGCTATAATCTCACAACTGAAACCAGTAAAAGAATAAGAGAATCCTGTGAGTGAGTGTATGTGAATTTAAAGCAAATGTTGACATTTGTTTATGTTCCACATAAACATTGTGTGCTTCTATATAACAGCCAATATGTGATATATCTTTGTTTCTTTTTCTTCTTTGTTCACTTATTCAGGGTCCTCAGAAACACCTTCCAAAGAGTCATATTTGAAACAACCATTTCCAAATGTTCTGGTTGAGTCCCCAAGCAAGCCCAATTGAGCTCATGGGTGTTCTCCAACCATCTTGCTCGAGGTCTACCTCTGGGTCTTCTGCCAGTTAGCTTTGCCTGTAAAATATGTCTGACAATTCTTTCTTTAGACATTCTAACCACATGTCCATAGTATCAGGGCCATGATCTCTTGACTCAAAGAAGTAGCAGCTCTAGTGCAACCCTCAGATCTCCAATCTACATACTATATTGGGTAACATTACTCCATTGCCTTTCCTTGCATTCACAATCATATTCTTTCAGTCATTATCTAAAATGTTCACCCATAAGTTAAGGCAGTCATGAACACTGAACTGAAGATAGGGAGTTTTGCTGTTCCTCCTACTTCTTTTAAGCTAGAATCCAACTTTGATTGTTTTATAAATATAGCCTATATCAATGTAAGGATTAGCATCAGGAAGGGCATCAAAAGTCTCATCCAACCTATGCCAACATAAAAAATTAACATAGAAACGATGATGATGATGATGTTTATATATATATATGAAACACAAATTTAAATTTTGAAAACCAACATAATGCGTTATGAAGATTGTTAAAATTGCCAAGATAACAAAAGAATTTTACCTTAGCAAAAACCCATTATCAAGGGAGTGACCCTATAAGAGACTTAAAAATCGATCAGATAGACTTGTTTGTATGGGAGCAGAATTAAGTGAAAAAAATGTTTTTTTAATCTGTCATATATATATATGTGTGTGACAAGCTTCTGTACAGTTTTCATCTACCAAATTAGCTCATAAGGTGTTGGTTAACCTGAGATTAATAAAGGTGCCACACAATAGGATCAAAGCTGAAATCACATTGTTGTGAAATAAACTTCTTAGCCACACAGTCATACATGTACTTCTATATACTTAGTAGCAGACTAGGTTCCAAATAGGTCAACATGTATGAGTAACTGAGTGTTGACAGCATCGATAGAGCATCGGACAATATGCTTTGCAGCATAGAGTTATGACCCCTTACGTTCTGAGTTCAAATCCTGCTGAGGTTAGCTTTGCCTTTTATCCTTACAGGGTCAATAAAATAAAGCACCAATAATGCATTGGGGTCGATTTAATTGACTTTCCCCACTTCCTTTCAAATTGCTGGCCTTGTGCCTAAAGTAGAAACAATTATTACCCTTAGTTTAGAAATAAATATTTTTTGTGTGAATCCAATATGATAATATCTTTATTGTCCTCACCATTATTGTTTTTGTCCACATTAACATGATAGCATGGGTGAGATAAGGAATCTGTTGTACATATCCAGGAATACAACACCTGATAATGATGATTGGAGATAAAACTTATTTAAACATAGTGTAAATAGATATAGATTTTTTTTTTATGTTATATTTCTGAACCTGAGCTTGAATAATTGGAGGAATTACAATATTTTGCTTCTTTCTATTTTTAATTTTTTTTCTTCTCTTTCAGGAACACGAAATGAAAAGAATCATCAGAAAAATTCAAGTTCTGAAAGATCTACGACCATCTCTAGGAAATGGTGGATAGTATTCGGATTCATGTCATTATTATATCAGAATGGTGTCACATTTTTAGAACCATAACTAATTACATTGACTAGTTTATGAAAATATTTAAGTTTCAGACTAGAAAGAAGAATTAAAAACAGAATCAGAGAATCAGACTGACATATCAGGCTATCTGCAAATATGAACATCAGGAAGAATAAAATACTGAAACAATGAAAAAGATACAAATTTCATTTCCACATTTTTTTTTTTTTTGTTACTAAATATAAAAAGAATTAAATTCTAATTATAAATGCTAGAAATTAACTATTTATTAACATTCTTGGGAAAACAAAACCAAAAAATGGTTTATAACTAACAGACCGATGTATCATGGATTCTTCACACTGATTGTAAGCAGAGCGAATAAAATCATCATTAATTGACAATGATGAGAAATTAAGTATCTTCAGAGGCTGAAATGGTAAACCACTTGGCAGAAAGACTGTAGTCACTGGAATAAGAATGACAGTTTCTTTGGGGCAGGAGTTAGTTTTGAACTGAAGATATAAAGAAGGAAAGGAAACCCCAGTGTAAAATAAAAGGAAATGAGGATGTTTTATAAAAAAAAAAAAAAAAAACCCGAAAAATTAAAATTATATCAACTAGTGTGATTTATTTGAAACACACATACACACACACTCAAAGAATAATTGATCAAATGTGAGAAAACAATAGCAGCATCCTATAAATATGAACTTCATCTGTTTTCATAACCGATGGAATCACAGATCGAGAGATAACAGTAGCAGAATTCATAATTATAATGTTTTTAGATGACACTGCTACATATTTCCCCATAATGGTGGCCAATATCATTTTTCTTCTTGTTATTCAGCAGGACTATTTTCAAAAGAGAAAAAAATTAAAAGAGGAATTTTTTAAAACAAGTTTGGAGAAAAAAAAAATTAAAAATAAAAAAAAATCTATCCACCAAAAGGTATAAAAAATAAAACAAATATCCAACTCATGAGAACCAAAGGGGTGTGTGTCAGTGTCTGGTAATGGGTGTGTTTATATCTGTGTGTATGATTATAGTTAGTTAAATCTGCAAGTGCATATGTATCAGTGTGCATGTGTGAATGTGTATGTGTGTGTCAGTGAGAATGTGTGTTCACATACAGGCATTTGTACAAATGTGAAATTTATTCAGATGATAGCATATGACCAGTGGGTTTTCCTTCTTCTCCTAGCCATGATTCTACTCCTACTCCCATTCCTCCTCCTCTCGCTTTATACATATTCCTAACACAAATGACTGACTACCAACACATAAATATTATTGTATATCTATGTCTGTCTATTTATCTGTCCCTCTATCCATCTATCTCTCTACTTACCAATCTACCTATCTGTCAGTCTATCGATCTGTCTCCCTTCTTTCCCATTATATATATATGTAACTTCTCCTTTTTTGCCCTCTTATTCCAGGGAGGGTTATAGGGGCTGAGTCCTCAAAAACCTTTTTCAGCGAGTCCTGTAAAAAGCAACCATCTCCAATTAAGCTCATGGATGTTATCCAACCATCTTGCTTGGGGTCTCATACCAGTTGGTTTTGCCCATAATATCTGTCCAGCGATTCTTTCCTGAGACATTCTAACCACGTTTCTGTAATATTGGAGCTGTGATCTCACATTTCAGAGAAGTAGCGGCTTTAGCTGGTGTGATACTCTAATCACTGAGCTACACACTCTAGCAATTAATGTTACTCCAAAGACCCTGCAGAGAAACCCAATTTCAGACACTTGTATTCACGACCATATTCTTTTGGTCATTACCCAAGATTCATGACCATAGGTAAGGGTTAGCAGGAATACTGAATTGAAGATAGCGAGTTTGGCTCTTACACCTACCACCCTTCTTCTGATGACCGAATGCTGAAGCTGGTGCATTATTGCACTAGCTCCAGCAATTTTTGCACTTAATTCAGCCTCATGCCTTCCTTCACTCGTGAACACAGCCCCGAGATACTTGAACTGCTCCACCTGCTTCAATGGAACTCCACACACATGTAGCATGCACTGCGCAGGCTTCCTTGAGAGGACGAGTGTCTCAGTCTTCACAGTAGTGATTTTCCTTCCTGCTGTGCAGTACTCTACATCAAACCTATCAAGTGCATGTCAGTGTTCACTGTCTGATGAGTTAATTAACACCATGTTGTCTGCAAATTCCAGCCAACTGATTTTACACCTTCCAGTTTTGATAGCAGTTCCAACCTGGCTGAGCCTGTTAATCCTGTCCATGAAGATAATGAACAGGAGAGGTGACAGTGTATACCCTTGGCAGAGTCTGACACCCACATTGAAGGTTTTGAGTTAGCACTTTTTAGCCAAACACAAATAATAGGGCATTCTTATAGAGACCTCAAGGCAACAAGAAACTGTCTATCAATCCTGTACTCCTGCAACACCTTCCAAAACAGCTTCTGTATAACATGGTCAAATGCCTTTTTGAGGTCTATGAAACAAGAATACTCCTCATGGCAATACTCCCATGATTTCTCAAAGACCTGCTGTAGTGCGAATATTTGATCAGCTGTGCTATGTCTGAGGGAGAAGCCACACTGTTCGTCAGGTAGCTTGGACTCAACGCTAGACACTTAGCATAGACTTCACCGGGAAGGCGTAGTATCCACAAACCTGTTCTTGACTTCCTTATCTCCAGCATTTCCTACTTTATTCTATTGGTCCAGCTGCATATAAGCTCTCATGGCTTTAGATAGTCTGAAGCTGCAGATAACTAGATGGTGATTAGTTGACAGCCCAACCCCTCTCTTAAAACAAACATCCAGCATAGAATCAAAGAGATCAGAGACAATAACAAAATCAATTATTGATCTCTGTCTCTAATTTCCCTTATACCATGTATATTTATGGATGTCTTTGTACTGGATGGTGTTCATAATAGAGAGCTCATTACTAGAGTAGAAGTCTAATAAAGTCTCTCTATTTGTATTTAGATTGGGATTGCTGTTCCTTCCAATTACTCTTTTCCATGCCAGGTAGTCAGTGCCAACATGGGCATTGAAGTCTCCTATTAGGATATATGACTCAATTGTAACTACATCTAATGCTGCAGTGACTTCATCAAGGAGCGAACTGTATTTAGCTTCTCTGTTTGGTGCATAAACTTGCACCACTCACAGAGTCATTTCTTTCAACTTACACCTCAAGAGGCAAATCCTCCCTCCTAATAGGATCCAGTTCATAATACAGTCTGAGAGCCAGAGGATAGTGAGTTTCCCCACACCTGCCTGAGCAGTCTTTTCTTGTGCAACACCTGAATAGTGGAGTTTCAATCCTCCATCCAAATTTACAGTACCAGAGCCACAGAACTTTGTTGAGGAAACCCAACTAAATCTAGCTGGTAGCCTCTAGCCTCCTCCATTAGTTCCTGCTCCTTGCCTGTAAGGGTTATAATATTCCAGTTAACAATTGTCGTGGTTTTCTCCCTTCTGGACCCTCTCTGGTGTCTCAGCATACATAACATTTTTGCTTCCATCCCATGCTTCCCAGCACAGATTGCAGGCCAATCGCCAGTTTTGCAGCATTGGATAGAGACTGTAATATCTTTTTCGAACAGGCCCCTCTACCTGAGGCTTGGACATGTCCCTTCTTATCCTACACAAAGGATGATGCAGTATGACTGCCTTTGTTGTGTCTAGATATGATATGTTGCAGTGATGTTTGGTGGTCTTATTCATATCAGTCACCAATTTGGTACTTTTCTCAGACCTGCAAAGTCTAGGCTGTTTTAGAAGCGGCCTTTACATATCTCATTGTAGCTACATCACTGGGTTGTGAGAGTTTTCTTGGGAGCTAATAGTGTCACCCATTGCTCCATCTTCATTAGTAGTTTACCGCTGTTTTTCTTGGGCTGCTTATTCATCTGGCAGGAGCCCACTTATATCACAACTAGCCATCATCTGGTACCCGTATCACTGTCCACCACCTGCAATCCATTCTCTAGCAGAACAAGTCTGCTGAGTATATATATATATATATATATATATATATATATATATGTTACTCTGTAAGTATGTCTGTCTGTTTATCTGCCTGTCTACCACTCTCTCAATATATATAAATACACACACAATCATGCACACATGTGATACTTCTAATTGAAACTGGTTATTATTTTAGTTGATTGTATTGTTACTGTTATACATTTGTTTGTTTTGTTTTTTAGGGGGTAGGGACAAGAATTTAAAGAAAGATGAAGTAAATTTATGTTGAAATAATTTCAGAATGAAAGAACACCTTGACAAAATGAACATACATGCAAACGTTTCATGGATGTATGTATCAATATAAATAGACACCCTGCATGCATTAAGTGAAGGTATATATATATATCATTTAGATAACAAACAAAACATATGAATACAACAGTTTCATTGAATAGACTTTTTATATAAACATACATTTAGCTATAAACTTGTATATATATATGTATAGGTGCATCATCATCATTATCATCACCATTTAATGTCTACTTTTCAAAGCTTAATGGGTTAAACATATACATATATATTTATATATATGTGTATGTGTGTGTGTGTGTGTGTGTGTGATATTAGTGAAAGTAGAGGATCTACCGTGAGCTCTGGGGTTTTGACTAGTTACCTCTTCTAGAAGAGTAGCCAAAACTGCTGAGGTCGTAGTTCATCCTCTACTTTCACTAATATACCCACTCTACACGTTACCATGTATCGAATACTTCACGTTACACGTTACCATGTATCGATTTGTTGTATTCCTGGTCCCAGTACCACAGACTATCGATATATATACATATATATATATATATATATATATATATATATATATATATATATATATATATACAGAAAGAAACTAAAGTATTGAAACTAAACCAATTACAAAATGGATGACCCTTCTAGCCATTCAAGAACTCTCAAAAACTGTTAACTTCACATTACATTTATCGTTTATTTCTTGGTGTCAAAATATTCAGCACACTGCCTGTGACCTGGTCACAGACACAGTTCTACTTCAGTCACCAGATCACCAACAATGCCATGGAAAGTTTGATACATAATAAATTATGATAAATGTAAAGTAAAGTTAACAGTTTTTTAAGTGTTTTTGATTGACTAGAATGACTCTTTCATTTTGTAATTGCTTTAGTTTCAACACATATCTCAGATCAAGTCACTTCCTAGAAAAGTGTAACTTTACAGTCTACAGTCTCTGTTGGGACTCCTTTTCATCAGACAAGTAAATAAGACATTAATGATATTTCAGCTCTATTGATAACATAGAGTGCTCTTTTCCTTATTCCTTTCAACTAAAGCCACCAATACTACACACACACACACATACTTATATATATATATTGAGAGAGACAGAAATCATACACATAGGCATATATACATTGTACACTTAGTGCTATATACATATACATACTTTAAGACTACTTAGTTTAAATACAACAGCATACAGATGGCTAAGCATTCATTTTTTCCATTTATTTAACCACTTACATATCAAACTACATGAATTGAAAGAAATTTTGTTTTAATCTTTTAATTTATGGAATAAGATCATTTTTAATTAGCCTAAAGCAATTACTGACAGTATCAATAGCCATAAAATGAAAGTCACTTAATTTAAGAATAGTTAGAGGATATAATTTTGTTTTCAACAAAATGTAATCTGTTTGTTAAAGAATAAAATTATATTTCATAAATATTTAGTCAGGTATCTGAACTTTGTCAAAATGGAATCACACCTGTCAGGCATTGTATGTCTAATTTTGATGATTGCATTATCTGATATTCCTTCTCATATTCTGGTTATATAAATGTATAGCGATTCGATAGACTCATTAGAGTATAGGACAATATGTCTTGCAGTATTTGTTCTGACTCTGCTCTATGAGCTCAAATCCCACTAAAGCTAACTTTGAAGTCAGCAGGGTCACTAAAATAAACATAGATTTGTGAAATTGTTAGTTTTGAACGAGATGCCTTGCAGTATTTGTTCTAGTTCTTTGCATTCAGAGTTCAAATCTCACTGTAGCCTACTACTAGGGTGGAAGACATAATTTGTCACCCAGTTTAACACCACCTGACCCTTTAGTGGAGTTCACTTTGGTGCAACCATTCAAACCAGAGCTCCAGCTTGAAGGTAACTTCTTCCTTGCCTCACATTAGTGTTAGTGACTCTAAAAGGGCTTAGGGGAATTGCCCTTTCTTCCTTGACTAAACAGCATAAAAGAAATACACATCACTCAATTACTTGGATGTTCCTTGTTCAATACACATCTCAATCCATTTCCATTTGTTTTCTCTTGGATTTAAATACAGGGATTACACTGATCACTGCAGTATTCTTGTTTTTAATGAACTCCTTGATTATTCATATAGTATACTTGTGTTATTGTATACTGAAAAATCCACCAACTGCACAAATCACTCTTGAGATTGGGAAACAGTCAGTTTTTGTCAAAGAATTGTATATTTTTCTTAAAATGCAGCATGCATCATATAGCCAAACTACTTTAGTTAATTTTTTAGGATAGTTAACCCAATCCATTTTTAGTATTGCTGTTCAAAATATCAACAATTGGTATTGTCCTGTTCCTTATTAAATACTAGTGAAAGAATCACTGCATTCTTTCAATAGATTTACACAACTGTCCTGGTCAAGGATGGTTAGAATAGCTACCAATTTTACTGAAGATGTCCATGGTGAATAGCTAGTATTTAAAATCCAATTTCAGCAGCTATGGTTCAACATATCCATTTCTGTTTATGAAAAATTGGGCAATTTTAGATTTGTTTCACTTAACCATCATATAGGCCTCTATCAGTCATGAATGACCATGGGTTTGCTCCTAAAAAGTTCCCCATTGAGGCACAAGCCCAGGCAAGATGTTTTTATAGAAGACCAGCAGTTGCCCAGTCTCACTTCGCAATGCCACTGATGTTGTCCAATGGAAAGGCAAAGACCAATACAGCTTGGCACCAATGACGTCACAAATCATTTTTTCT
>OZ024742.1:117653822-117728822 GCA_964016885.1 Eledone cirrhosa
AAGAGACTATAGTTCAGTGAAGATCTGAATACATTATAAATGTAGAATATATATTCACTAATTTGATTTGAAATTGACTACTGACTAACAGTTTCCCTGTGCTATGACAGTATCATCAGAGGTTAATATATTCAAAGGTACAGATTTCATCATATTTACACAGGTCATATTTGAAAGCAACAAAATCATGTCAAATAAAAAAAAAATAGTAAGATAAATAAAATAACCTAGACTGGGAAAGATAATTGGTCAATATAATGAATAACATTTTCTCCAATCTAAATTGATTTATTTAACTTATCATTATAATTTTTCCTTTCAATGGTTTGTATTATATCATCATCATCGTTTAATGTCTATCTTCCATGCTAGCATGGGTTAGACGGGAATGTACCTCTTGAGGCAAGATTGATCAGGTAACCGTGTCTTGCTCATATAGGACTGTATCTGGCAGGTTTTCTATGGCTGGATGCCCTTCCTAACACCATTTTTTTTCCAAACATGACATGTAAAATATAATGATTTCTAACTGGGGTACAAGGCCTGTAATTTGAGGGATGAGAAAGTCAATTAAGTTAACCCAGTACTTGACAGGTACTTTATTTTATTGACCCTGAAATGACAAAAGACAAAATCGACTTCAGCAGGATTTGAACGGAGAATATAAAGAACTGGAACAAATACTGCTATGCAGTTAACCAACACTCTAACAACTTGGTTAATCCACTGCCTGTAAAATATAATGATATCTGTATATTTGATTGTTATAGTATCCATTGATACTATTGATAATGCAGGGACTGTTGTCAAATCCAAATCAAATAGTTATTGTTTAGCCCCTTATTAGCCGTCATCAAGTACACCTATAATCAAAGACCTTCTAATTGTGACTATCCCTTCTTATAATTCCTTCAGACATAATACTGTATTTAGGAGTGCCTTGTCCAACATTGTGTCTTTCATTTAAATAGATAGTGGGTGTGATATGAAAGAGATTTGACTGGTGTATCTGTTTAGAGGTGGCAAATTGGTAGAGTTGTTAGAATATCAGAATGCTTTGTGATATTCAGACGATAGGATTACATAATAAAGTTTAGTTTTAAATATAAAAGTTTTTTGGCTGCATACAATTCGCTGAATGGTAGAATCCTACTTTCAGGTTCTATTACATAGTTCGACAAGCTGGTGTATGTGTGTGAGTTAGTGGGAAAAAGTAACTAGAATGATCAAGAGAACCACGAGTGGAACTCATAGCTGAAAGGTTCAAAATGATACATGTACATATATATATATATATATATATATATATATATATATATATATATATATATATATATATATATATATATATATGTATATATATAGAGAGATGTGTGTATGTAAGTATATACATGTCTATATGTATATATCTTCTTTGCCCACTTATTCCTGAAAAGGTTGTTGGGGCAGAGTCCCAAAACACTCCTTCCAGTGGGTCCTGTCATAATCAACCATTTCAAACTAATCTGGCTGGATGCCCAAGTGTGACCAGCTCATCTCATGGAGGTTATCCAACCATCTTGCTCGAGGTTTAGCCCTGGGTCTCTTGCCAGTTGGTTTTGTCCATAAAATCTGTCCAGTGAACTTGGGGAAAAGGAAAAAAATCACATAGAGCTAGGTCTGGTGAATAATTTGTTCCAGCATGGCAATGTTCTTCTCAGCCAGGAACTGCCAGTGAGCTGTCACAAGTTGTCCTGCCATGTCTCTCACCTCTTCTCGCACACTGAACAAAGCAAATGCCTCAGGAACTTTTTGTAGACATGCTGGTTGATCATCTGGCCCTGTGGCAAGAACTCTATGTGGACAATATCCCTCATATTGAAGAATATGATCAACATGAGTTTGACTTTCAACACTGTCTTGCTTTCTTCAGCCTCAGTGACTCCAGACTTGTCCTCTGAAGGCTCTGGCACTTGGTCTCCAGGTTATACTCGAAGATCCATGATTCATCACCAGTGATGGATCTCCTCAGGAAGTTTGGTTCAGTTTCAGTTTCAAGATGCTTGAATGACACTTCCATGCTGTCTTTTTATCAATATTATTTAGGGAAAGTACACCATTGTTATGTTGGACACACTTCTCCCCAACAATATCACAATTTTCCCTGATACTGCCTTGTGATCCTGAACACCTCACATCTTTGGTTCCCATGTCGTATAACATGCATAAACTTTTTATTTTCTGCTTGCCTCCTTGCAGAGTATACTTGTCACTTAGCCTCTCTCCTGGCCTCTCAGTAAAGTTCTCTACTTTCCCCATTTCACTATTTATTCCATGCTTGTGTCTTGGCCTTAATTGTTTCATCCACCCTACTATTCCACCACCAAGTAACTCTCCTATATCCTAGACCTCTACCCCAGCCACATACTTCATTTGTGGCCTAGAGTAAATTATTTTTCAGGAACTCTCACTGCTCCTCTATATTGTATGATGCTATTTCTTCTTCTATTTTGTCAAAGGTGTCAAGTATGGTATTCCTAAATTTGTTACAGGCTGAGGGTTCCTTCAATCTCCATACCCTCCTCCACCAGGTTGCTCTCAGTCACCAAGTTCATTTAGTTATAATTAACATATCACTGACTGCAAGAATATGTTGGGAGGTGCATTCCTCACCAGGAAAAGATTTTGTATTTATGATCATCGTTCTATCTCACCATCTGGTGAGGATGAAATCTACTTGGCTGATGTGCTCACCTGATCAAGTGGTCGTCTGTTTTCTTTAAATTAGTTATGCAGATTGTTAGCATTGCAGAATTCTAGGAGCTTAGCTCCTTCCTCATTTCTAACACCAAACCCATAACCCCTGTGGATCCTGTCAAAGCCATCACTGTGTTGCCCAACATGTCCATTAAAGTTTCCTGCTATGACTAACATTTCCTTGTCACCCACCAGAGAAGTTGTATGAATGAGGGATTCATAAAAATCCTCTTTTAATTCATTTGATAGTCCCGATTGTGGTGCATATACAGATATAGTAGCAATAGTTGTTCAATCTAGGACTATCCTGAGTTTAATGATTCTGTCATTTATTCTGTTTACTGTGATTACATTACCCTTATTTCTGCTAACAAAATACCTACTCTACATAACCCATAATCATTTCCCACCCAGAAAAATTTCTAGCATCATTCTTTACCAAGATATCCGGCTGATGCTCCTTTCCACCTAGTCTCTTGTACACAACACACATCCATTCTCTTTCACTCTAACATATTTACAATCTCACCTGATCTTTCTTGCATAGTGCCTACTTTGATGGTTGCAGTTCTGAAATTTTGGAGTTTTCTGGAATAAGGGGTTGATTTCTGTTCCTGAAATAAAGATGATAAGCATGGTTGACTGGAGCTGAGCGGTGGGTTCATAAAAAGGGGGTAAGATTGTTCAACATTGTAGTCAAGATCTGCTAAATCTTCAATAATAATACTACACAGTAATAACATGGGGAAAAAAACAGGTCAGTTGCTGCTGTTTAATTGATCTAGACGTGAAAATGTGTAGGGTGGTGTGAGGGGTGGGTGTTAGGTAAATGGGACAAGCCTGAGCCTATGCATAGGAGATTTGCATAGAGAGGAATGTTTCTCAAAAAAGAGATGCCAATATAATTCAAAACAGGATGTTATTAGGAATCAGGCAAAAGTGAATTGGAGAGATGGAAGAAAAAAAATTGAATAGGAAAAACAAGTAGAAAATGCAATTTAAGAAGATATATTAATAACTTTACTGGGTTCACTTTTGTATGATTTTCAAAAGTTAAGTGAGATGGAGAGATATGTGGTGATGTATCACGCATCTGTTATTTTGGGAAATTTCTTTCGGATTTATGCAAAAAAGTGGCTCAGACTGCTATCTGTAAACTATTTCTACGCACCAACTCACACTCACAATTTTCCTATACACTTGGGGGTAGGGGTTTGTCACAACAATTCTATAGACTTGAGTACTTTATACAATAAAATAGACATGAACTTCTTTTGTAACTGTCACTAGCCACATTCACTTAACCATGATACTCCCAATTGTTGGTGGAAAATTTACAAAAATATTCTAATCTTAATCACATGATCATCAATTTTTGGCACAAAAAAACACACAATTCTATACATAATCATATGATCTTTCTCAAGCAATCCAATTGTACCATAAAAAGATAGTAATCTAAACTACTTTTTTTGGCATAAATTTGGAAAGAAATTTCATAAAACTTCAGATGCATGACACATAGCCACACATTTCTCCACCTTACTTAACTTTTGCCTATCATACAAACATGAAGCCAGTATAGTTATTATTAATAAATCTTCTTAAAGACTCCAAATGCATTTTCAACTTGTTTCCTTTATTTTTACCCATGTGGGATATTAAAAAAATACTTTCTCAAAATGTATACACACTTCAACAGCATTCTAATAAATATACCCTGTACAAGTAATCAAAGTGTGTATACATTTTGGGGGGACACACTCTGTGTGTATATATATATATATATATATATATATATATATATAATAATAATAATAAATTTGAATTATGATTACTATATATATATATATATAGTAATAATAATAAATTTGAAGACTAAAATCCAAAGAGGGCTCAATAAGGATAAATATATATCAAATATATAAGAACCCTAGAGCAAACAGGATCTTCAGAAGATCCCATTAAGGGTGAAAGCAGCGATTATTTGCTTAAACTTTAATCTGTTATTTTAATAAATATGTATATATATATATATATATATATATATATATATATATATATATATTAATAAAAGGAATTCCAACTTTGTCTGATTTACTCGTTTTATTTACAATCCTTTAATATTTATAATGGTATTAGAATGAAATAGTATGGTAGAATATTAAATGTTAAATGTTAATTGAACAAGTACTTTCATGCTTTCGCAATGTTCATATTCATATTCTGTGGTGACAGTCAAGTTTGCAATTTTCAACTTTTGCAATTTTCAACAGTTGAAAATTGCAAACTTGACTGTCACCACAGAATATGAATATGAACATTGCGAAAGCATGAAAGTACTTGTTCAATTAACACTTAACATTTAATATTCTACCATACTATTTCATTCTAATACCATTATAAATTTTAAAGGATTGTAAATAAAATGAGTAAATCAGACAAAGTTGGAATTCCTTTTATTAATATAATCTTCTATACACAATCATACACACCCGTGTATATTTATTTATATATATAGCAAAATTACACAAGAAAAAAAATGAAGCACATTGAACAAAAGAAGAAAAACTCCCAGCTTTTCATAAGCCACAAGTTGGGCAATATATTTTCTGGAATAAGAGTGGGATTTCATAGTATTGAGCTCCAGTTGCATGATGGCTTGGACAAGGCACTAGAAAGATGCATATGAGAAAATTCAACAACACAGGGACAGGGAAAAACAATGGAGTGCCTTTCGACTGAAACGGGTAAAGGAAGAACAAAATAAGAAAAGTCTAGACTGGAAACAAAACAAGATACAGTGCAGGTAAGTTGTGCAAATAGCAACACAGGAACAACAAAGAGACTTTGGCAGCAAAAGAGGAGAAAGAGACACAGCTATCGTACTGGTAAGTAAATGGTTAGTTAAGAAAAGGAGTGTGCGGTGATACAGTGGTAATAAATAGTAGAGTTGCACAGAAAAACAGGAAATATGTCAGGCAAATGAAAAATTCATACACTTTGGGCAATGCAATTTCATGCATAAGGGTGGGATATCATAATAGTGAGCCCATATATATATATATATATATATATATATATATATATATATAGAGAGAGAGAGAGAGAGAGAGAGAGAGAGAGAGAGAGAGAGAGAGAGAGAGAGAGAGAGAGAGAGAGATGTGTGAGTGTATATGTATCTATCTAAGGCGGGTAAAATTCCCGAGATCCATGGACGAGTTCTCTCCAGCGGTCTCTGTCCCTCATTATCGCTGCCATATCCTGCATCTCCAACAGACCAGTGTCTGTCCTTAGGGCATCAACATATGTTAACCTTGGTCTTCCTCTTCTCGTGTGTCCATGTAGGGGCTCCCAAAGGAGCACTGAGTGCAATGTCAACTCTGGATGTCGGTGAGCATGTCCGGTGAGCATGTTGGTGAGCATGTCCGGTGTATATATATTTATGTATATATATATCTGTGTATGTACGTAGATATATACATATATCATGACAATGCCCTCTTTATACTTGATAGTAATATTAGAGACCTAGAAAGAACTAATAAACACTTTTTTTTTTAAATATAACTATAGATATTAAAGATATCAATAACAAAGTAATTAATTTGTCTCCTTTAAACTAAATACTGGGTATTTATAAACCTTTTCATAAGCCTGGTAAACAACCTTTATATGTTAATAAGCTCTAGATGGTGATCAGTTGAGAGCTCAGCACTTCTCTTAATATGAACATACAGCACAGAATTGAAGAGGTCAGAGACAATAACAAAATCAATTGGTGATCTTTGTCTGTGATTCCTTTTATGCCATGTGTATTAAAGATGTCTTTGTACTGGATGGTGTTCATAATAGAGAGCCCATTACTAGAGTAGAAGTCTAATAAAGTCTCTCTATTTGTATTTAGATTGGGATTGCTGTTCCTTCCAATTACTTCTTTCCATGCCAGGTAGTCAGTGCCAACATGTGCATTGAAGTCTCCTATTAGGATATATGACTCAATTGTAACTACATCTAATGCTGCAGTGACTTCATCAAGGAAAGATCTGTATTTGGGTTCTCTGTTTGGTGCATAAACTTGGACCATCCATAGAGACCTTTCTTTCAGTGTAAGCTTCAAGAGGCAAATCATCCTTTCTAATGGGATCCAGTCGATAATACAGTCTGACAGCCGGGGGATTGTGAATATCCCCACTCCCACCTGTGTAGTCATTTCTAGTGCAACACCTGAATAGTGGAGTTTCCATCCTCCATCCAAATTTACAGTACCAGAACCACAGAACTTTGTTGAGGAAACCCCAACTAAATCTAGCTGGTAGCATCTAGCCTCCTCTATTAGTTCCTGCTCCTTGCCTGTAAGAGTTATAATATTCCAGTTAACAATTGTCATGGTTTTCTCCCTTCTGGACCCTCTCTGGGGTTTCAGGATACATAATATTTCTGCTACCATCCCATGTCTCCCACAACAGGTCATAAGCCCATTGTCAGTTCTTGCAGCGTTGGATGGAGACTGCAACATATTTTTTTGAACAAGCCCCTCTAGCTAGGGTCTGAAAATGTTCTTGTTATTCTGCATGAAGGAAGATGCGGTATGGTTGTCTTTACTGATTCCAGCCTTATTGCAGTGTTTTGTTGGTCTTATTTGCAGCAGTCACCAGCTTGGTAGTTTTCTCAGGCCCACAAAGACCAAGCATTTTTAGAGCATTTACTCAGCTCGTCAGTTACATCACTGGGTTGTGAGAGTTTTCTTAGGATCTAACAATGTCACTCCTTGCTCCATCTCCCCTATTTGTCCATGGTCACTTATTTGGCAGTAGCCTGCTTATAACAGGAGCCATCATCGTATCTGGTGGCTATATCATCATCCACCACTTATGGCCTGTTCTCTAGCAGAATAGCTCTGCTAAGAAATCAAAGTGACATAATCTATAAAATATTAATTTGAAAAATCATGTTACAGAGTGGTAGGAATATTTAACCCGAGAGAGAAAGATTAGGAGATAGAGTGACAACAAGGTGTTGGTTGGTTGATTGGTTGGGGAGTCAATAGAATGGGTGGAGGTTGAATCAGTGTTGGACATGGAATAGATGGTCAGAGAAGAGTGCGGTGGTGGTGGTGGTGGTGGGGTAGAGTGGCCAGAATACAGGGTTTTAGAGTCGAAGATAATTGGAATGCTGTGGAAAGAGAGAAGAAGGGTGATGAAAAGTTTTAAGTGGAAGAGGATGTAGTGGAGAAGAGCCTTTTGGTTTGGCATAGTGGATTATGAAGAAACAAAATAGGAAAAGGACAAGGAAAGGGAAACAAGAGGGAGAACAAGAATAGTAATTAGAAGACTGTATTCGTGAAGAGAATCCATAGTGTTAGTGGAATGGTTCTTCTGTCGTCTGTGTTAGCCAATATCTCTAATTCGTCTCTCGAAGCACTTGTATTTATAAGAATACTATAGCTAGGAGAACATGTGTATCGTTTTTGAGACAATAGCCAGGCCATCTGCCTATCGTCTGTCAAGTGCCTGGGGTCACAGGTCAAGTGGTATATAACATTTATCATGGTTGCCTTTTGACAGGACAATGGAAAGAACACCTAACAATAGGTGATTTTAGAGGCGAGAAACTTTAGATTCGATTTCGAATCTCCACCAAACAAAACTGAATTTCCAACCGATAAGGTATGATTTTCATGGGTAAGTCTCTATTTATAAAACAAACTTTGTATTTTATCTGATGAAAACGTACCAATGTTGTCTTGGTTGCCCTTGAAATATATATAATAAAATAAATATGGTTTTATAAATATAGTTTCCATTTATTTAATATCATTGAATATTTACTCCAGTTATTTGTTGAGTGCTCTAAATCAGTTATAAACAGTTATGTTTGTCGGACTTCCAACAAATTAAATACAACTTCTACTTATATATATATATATAAATTGCCTTGTCTGACGAACGAATGCGGACATTTCTTGTATTCGTCTTATTCGGGAAACCTCTGGTAGTGAGGTAATTATATATATATATTTAGGTTTGTTGGTTCACCACTGGATAGAACTGGTCATTCCGTATGGTCAATCTCGGTGTAATATTATGGAGAGTACTCAATGTAATGCAACTCAGACTTAATAATCAACACTCGAGGGCGGTCGACTGAGGTAGAAGCTGCTAAATAGTCGGTCGTCCTCTTGTCTCTGATTTTCAGCCCCATGGATTTTATCTGTTATATTCCTTTGTTATATTTCGAATACCTGATGATATCACCGGATTCATACTGAACCCAGTCATTGAAATGATCATAGTATAATAAACCTTTCAAGGATTTGCACCAGTCCAGCCTCCTGTTATTTTATAATATATTATATATATATATATATATATACCTGGGTTTGTCTTAGTCCCTGGCTTTGTGTAAAAGAAAATACAGGAGGATCAGTTAATTATGATTTTAGTCATCATATCGCAACGTTTCTACCTCTCTTGTAAAAGTAACAGCTCTACCCTTTCACGATACCCTGAAGCCAGGAACTTTTCAGCAACCCAGTATATATATATATACGTACAGAAAGAGTGACACACGTACAGATAGATAGAAAATAACTAGTGAGAGAGAGCCAGATGTCAGACCGGCAAACAACAAACGAAATAAAAAGTAGAAAAGTTTTAGTTGGTTAGGACAGGGTGGATTGAGTGAGAGCTGAAGTAGTATTTCACTTTATTTCCGTAGATAACATGAGGGAGGACCAAACAGTACCATTGTGCTAGAAATAGCAGTAATTTCTCCTCCCCCCCCCCCCAACTTGCCCCCACCTCTCGTTCCAAGTGAGCTTGACGGAAGTCATATTGGTCGAAAATACACGAAAAACCTTAATTATTATTAATTTTTATTTAGTATTGTTAGTGGTCAATGTACAAACAAACTTCCTTTTTATAAGGACACACACACACACACACACATTCACACACACACATACACACACACACACACACATATATATATATATATAAGTATGTAATAGCAAGTAACAGCTTCGAAAATTATACTTTTACAAAATCATCGGCTTTTTCCAAAAGGGGGTTCCTGCCCCCAGGGGTCTCCTACCCAATATGTGCCAATTCTGTGAGTTCACATTCATCTGTAGGACAAACGTAGCCCATGTGTCAAGTTTTGTGAAAATCGGTTGCGAACTCCAGAAGTTATGACGTTTTGTTGCATTGCACTGCAGTGCTTCAGTCGACTCCAAGGTAGTGGTTAAAGTGGTTATCTGCCGGGGGGCCCTATAATCAATATCTGGAAAAATGACAGTGCCCATGACCATCCGGAGTACATAAGTAACCTATGTCTTAAGTTTGGTGAAAATACTGTAGAAATGCATAAGGTTTATACATACGCGCGTGTGTTCGTGTGTGGGGGGGGGGTATGTATTTGTGTGTGCGTGTGTATGTGTATGTCCGTCGGGGCATACGTATGTACTGGCCTAAATCTTCACTATTTACTTTTACTATTTTAATAACCTTTTACTATTTTAATAAGAGTCGGACGCCATGCTTTGAAGCATAGAGTTACGTCCCGTTATGATCTGAGTTCAAATCCCGCCGAGGTTAACTTTGCCTCTCATCCTTACGGGGTTGATAAAATAAAGTACCAGTAATGAACTGGGATAATTGCTGGCCTTGTGCCAAAAGTAGAAACAACTATTTTAATAACCTCTGTCATTTTCGTTTTCAATTTTATTTACATCATTCTTAAACTCCGGGGCTGGAAATCATTCGGTTATTTTAAATAGAATATTAGTCTAACGACTCCATTTATACCATAAACTTGGTCTTGTCTTTGCATGAAATTGTTCTTTACGCTCCACATAACGACGTATTATCCTCGCTTTTTTCCTGTTCATTGCCAGGGAACGTCTTCACGAACCAAAATATCGTCTTCCTGTTTTCGTTCGGTTGCAATGTTTCTCGAAATATTTACTTCTGCGTTCACAGATTACTCTCAGTTCAATTTGAATGGGAAATTCTTGTTTCATCGATTTTCTCCGTAACCATGGAAGCTTGTAGCTTGAAAGTCGACCCAACGACTCCTCGGGTCATTCTGCATAACTGTGTAAATTTTTGCTGCATTCCACCAAGCCGTTTCGATGTTTATCCGACTACACCTATATATACAACGTCCGACCACTTCCAATTTATATTGTAGATTTGTTTATATATGAATGACAAAAAGAAAAGTACAAAACTATACATGAATTGTTTCTACTAAACCTTCAATTTAAGACACAACCTTTTTTTGATAGGACTCCAGCTCACACCTTCTTCTTCTTTTGCTCCCCCTGGAACATTGGGCTGCGAGCCACCCCCACACAACGTCATGTTCTGAGTCTGCTTTTCAACTCCACCGTGATGCACGGGGCGTCATGGTGTATCTAACCATTTTTTTAGGTCTTACTACGGCTGATTTCTTCCAGAGAGAAAGAAAGAGATGGAAAAAGGCAGAGAAGATTCATCCCCGGAGGAATAATAAAAAATGTTTACACTGCACATTTCAATTTTCAAAGCTAAAGCTGCCGATCCAAAATCAGTAAATCAACTCCCTGAAAACTTTCAAATATATGCTGTTCTAGCATGAATATTATGCTAAGGGGCAGCTGTCCACAAAGTAAGATTTACTTGCATATCCCCGTTCATATAAACACATAAATACATTACAGTTGATATTTTTTTTTATTAAAGCGTTTTCATATTATATATATATATATATATATAGTGACGAAACATAAGTCAATTGCATGAACTCATAATCCTTTATTTACTGCTTTATTTGTATGAAATTGTAAATAAGACAATGAATATTGAAAGCGACTACGGAAAAAGGGGGAAATAACTCACCGAACGCGCTAGTAAATAGACCGTTTGAGGGCCCTAGGGACCACATTTTTCAAGTTAGAGATTTGAAACCTCGCACTTTTTACATAGGTGTGTAAATTTTCATGTCCGTCCGACCACGTCTACTACCATTTAACCGTGCACAACTGAATTTCAACCACCACCCATTTCACAAATATATATTAGATTTATATATATATATATATTTATATATATGAAAAATCTGGGAATGTGAGAATCCCAGTCGCACAAAATAACTGTAGTATCAGTCGATCACTATAGGTAATAGCTGAGAAAATCGGGTAAATTAACCCTAGAGATAGAACAAGTGGACAGAGGCGCCTACAAAGAATAGAACCACGTGTCTCTCGAATACCGTCCGAGTGCATTACATTTACGCTAAGGAGTGACTAACACTTTTTTTGTGTAAGTTAGGGATGCTATTTTTTTTTTAACCCGATCAGAACAGCAGATTCAATACAAACTAAAACAAATTGAAGTTGCATTTAAATTAATTAACAGACATCCTCATAAACCAGATAAGTCTGCTACAGATTTCTAGAAAAATATCTCATGATCCACATTACAGGTGCAATGTGTCCGAACACGGAGGAGCCAAGCTCCCACTGTCATCGCCTCCATCTCTCTCGCCCTCCCCATCTATCTGTATAGTGAGCAAATGGGGTCCCATGTGCTGGCCTCCCCACAACCTCGGTGGACAGAATGGAGAAGGTGTTTCCCCGGAGGATGGTAAGGGAGATGCGCTGACCAGCTCAGCGCCTATGGTAGTAAGCAAATGTCTAGAAATTCCCGCATAAAGAGTAGATGTTTGAAAAGCTTGAACGTGTTGACAAATAGCAAGTTGGACCGGAAAGATATATATATATATAGAGAGAGAGAGAGAGGGGGGGGGGGGATAGCACGGAAAATATATTTAGGGGTCTGTTTTTCTTTTGTTTTCCTTTCTTTGATTCGTCAAAATGAGAGGAACAATTCTTTTTAAAAAGAGTTTTATAATGTATATAAAGTATAATCGGTTTCGATGTATTAGCAAAATTCATCTTATCATCTTATCAAATGTTGAGTATTACAATTAAAAAGAATTAATAAGAATTAAAAACTAAAAATTAAAGATTTAAAATTAAGTGTTGAGGCAAGTTTTTTTCATCTTCTTTGGTGAGAAAGAGACTGGAAAAATGAAATGTTGTGTATATAGAGAGGGGTGTAGTCACGGTAGTAGTAGCAGCAGCAGTGGTGGTAGGTGTGTTTTTTCATACAGAACAAAATTGTTATTAGGGAGAGAGAGATATTCTGTAAATATGTGTTAATGGAATGGTCAAGAGTTCAAATGGGGGTGGTTAAGAGAGCAAGACCATCTGTTTGATTGTCAAACTATACCGCCCCTTATTGGAACCCTTCCATAACGAACGCTCGGTCCACCAGGGATGTTCCCTCTCCCTTTCCTCTATGTGTTGATTTGGAACCTTTACTGTGGAGAATAGAAATCTTAAGAAAAATTCCGCATGAACTTGGTTGCAGAGCAGCAGTGTCTGTATATTGAGATTACGACCCTGTCATGGTGTCGGACACATCAGATGTAGAGGCTATCTGCACCATACTTGAAGAATACTAGCATATCATTGGAGTTTGCCATAATCTGAACAAGTCAGTCGGGCTTGCAGCTTGGCAAGTGTAAAGGCAGGCCTCCGCCGGCCAGTGGAAATTTCTGCCCCTAGATCGACGGCATGGTTAAAGGCTTGGAGCCTGATTTGGACATAACCTCCAAGTAGATGAGAACTGTGAGGTCACGAATAAGTAATCAATCTTACTCAGAAAGGAGCAGAGAGTAAAACACCTGACCAGACTGCAAAGCATGCTCTTCCACCTTTTGTGGAACGGACAAGTCGCACTAATCAGAAAATCCCTCTGTTACCCACTCCATGATGGCTTCTAGGTGCCTTCGCTAATGATGCGAGAATATACTTCATGACTAATGGACCTGCGGAATTACCTCAAGTACCGCAACTACGATGACAAAAGAGAAGCCCAACTAGCGTGGACGCTTTTCGTGAGGCATGTCTTTCTGTAGCTTCTCTCCTTGTCCCAGCTATAGTGCAGTGTCAAACGTGATAGGTAGCCGAAACACAACACTTGAATTCTATAGAGGGCTAGAGGAAAGTATGAGCGACAATGGCCTGGGAGCTGCCCTGGACATCAACGAGGACAGTCTAAATAGACTCCTTTGGAGGATTTTCAGGTCGGGGGGGGGGGGGGGGGGGGTTATGGAGAATTTCCAAAACTCCTTGGCATGACTGCATAAGAGCGACAGTATCAGTTAGAGACAAGCTTTACAGACACGGAAAACCCAACAGCCGAACCTATCAGATACACACAGGGCAACAAAACCATCCTACATGCTATTGCCCAGTGCCCGTGTATTACAGACTCGTGGGCTTGTGTCGAACAATGCTATCTTGTGTAGGACAGATCTGATTATCAGCTGGGTCTATAGTGAAAATTGAACCGCTACTTTATTTTAGAAGAATAGCACAGCAAATCTTCCTCTGTCCAGTAACAATGACTAAAGAAGCTGTATGGTGAATACGTCTAAAAGGTGTGTGGACAGGAATCTTCTCTTGCCAAGCCATCATCACATGGAAGGGGGGGATAAATAGAGAAGTGCTGCCTTCTATTGGGTTTTATGAGGTGGGTGAGAGCTGCGCGATTGACAAGGCTCAATGAGCCTACTCTGACTAGACTTCTCTAAGATAGGAAGAAAGAAACGGTGAGAGGGCTTTTTCAATGCTTGTGAGGCGACAGAGTAACCCAGGATTTTGTGTGGGTTTCCTCTGGAATTACCCTATGGCGCAGACCCCATCCTTATTGGGGAACTGCCCCAAGTTGACATTTGATATTGGTTTCTCTATGCATTGTCATTACAATATTTTCGGCTATGTCCTCTCCCCTTTATTTGATGTAAACCCCACTTTGTGTTATGTTTCGTCCTTGTACTGTCCCCCTTATGACCAACAAAATAAATCATTATTATTATTGTTGTTGTTGTATAAAATAAATTAGAATTAATATATTTATTGGAAAGACACAAATGTATTTGAGTACGAAAAATACATCAACCACAAACATCTTTCTTGGCACACTATCGTCATATCAAGGGAGGTAACTCTTAAATTATAAAATTGTAATGTATCATTTATCCAGGGACGTAAATTTTAGATCATCGCGCCAAGATCAATTGTTATCTTTCTTGTTTTTACTTGTCATTCAGAAATTTAAAGAAAACGTCTACAAAGGAGCCTATGCGTGGTCGCACGACCTGTTAGAAATAGCAGACAGATTTTTCTCACACTTAAAAAGGAAGGACACATGGCAAATAATGATTTCTACTATAGGCACAAGGCCATACAGAAATGCTAAATACACTGTCTGGAATAAGGACGGGATGGTCCTGACTGGAATGCTTTTCATCATAAATAAGCTCAATGAAGAAAACATTTTTTGTTATATTTTAATTTATTATTATTTACATAAATAGGTTGATGGATTGGCAGTATCAGTGGGGCGCCGGACACCATATTTCGTGGCGTAGAGTTACAGCTCTTTACTTCTGATTTCAAAACCCACCGAGATTAACTTTGCCTTTCATCCTTACGAAGTCAATAAAATAAAGCACCAGTAATGCACCGGAGTCGATTTAATTGACTTTCCCCTCCCCTACAAATTGTTGATTTTGTGCCTAAAGTAGAAACAATTATTATTTACTTAAATATTCTATACACAGATTTTATCCGCATTTGCACGTTTAATGAGTTTTACCCATCTTTTTAACTTTTTTACTATTTTTTTTAATGATTTTCGGATTTTTGTTTTGAACACTAGAGATCCAGAATTTTTTTTTTTTTTTTTTTTTTTTCATCCTTAAGCAATTGAAACTGAAACAACAGCATTTTAAATTTTCCGAAAGTAAAACGACTAATACTTTAAAATGCAAACAAAATACATTCGTAAACTTCAAATGTAAAAGGAATATGTTTAAATTGTTAATATGTACACTTGTAAACAAACAACTCTGATAAATTACAATATTTTTTTCTTTGTTTTTAATTGGGTGGTTCTGAATCTCTGATGTTTAAAATCTAAATATACGAAAACCGTTCTTTGAAGCTGTAAAAAAAAATTAGAGAGAAGTTAAAAGAAAAAAACGTTTAAGCGAGTAAATGCCATTTTTTTCTTGGTGAATCCCTTGTCATACATACTCGTAGTTCATTCTGTTGTCTAATAGTATTTAGATAACATATTCCATGGATTTCGTTTATTCTCGTGATCTCTACAATGAATACATTCACTAAATGTTCATGTTTTGAGATATTTTAAAACTAATTTATAACGCAGTTTTCTTTTCTTTTTTTTTTGTCTACTGGTAATATGGCAATGGATATTTCAGTTTATTACAACAGTGAATAGACAATTAAAGAACATTATCTATGAATTGGCAGTATCGGTAGAGGGTTGGACGCCATGCTTTGACGCATAGAGTTACGGCCCTTGCCATTCTGAGTTCAAATCCCGCCGAGGTTAACTTTGCCTTTCATCCTTACGGGGTCGATAAAATAAAGTACCAGTAATGTACTGGGTAATTGTTGGCCTTGTGCCAAAAGTAGAAACAATTATTTATATATATAAAACTGATGTTGTCTGTGTGTGTGTCCACATTTTTGCAAAGTCTATACAAATCCACATTTCTACTCCAATTGACTTCAAACTTGCATTTATATATAGAGAGAGATCTGCGCGTTCTTTATTGTTCTCCATTCTGTAGAGGGAGAGAGAGGGGTTATGAGTGAGAGAGAGAGAGCGAGAGAAAGAGAAAGAGGGTATGAGAAAAAAGGGAGAGAGGGGTTGAGAAAGAAAGAAAGAGAGTGAGGAACTTTAACTTATATTTATTTATCTATTCTTTACACACTGTTCAACTCTCCCCTTTCCTCAACCTAACGTCTATTTCTCTCTTTCACACAAGACGTACTGTGACTGTGTGTGTTATATATATTTATGTTCGCACACACAAAAAGACGCATCTCTCTCTATATATATATATATAAAGAGAGAGAGAGGGGGTAGAGATATCTGCGCGTTCTTTATTGTTCTCCATTCTGTAGAGGAAGAGAGAGAGAGGGGGGTATGAGAGAGAGAGAGAGAGAGAGAGAGAGAGAGAGAGAGAGAGAGAGAGAGAGAGAGAGAGAGAGAGTATGAGAAAACAAGTCTTTTTATTTGTAAACTTTCTACTCCAACCATAATTTTCAGTAGCACCACTCCACATAAATTCCTCAATTTAAGAACGACCTGTAGTATCTATTTCATACTATTAACCTTATTTGAATATATATCTGACCAGGAATGCCTTTTGTGAAAATCAGTCATATGGAACTATTGTCATCTTGCCTGAGGGTTTGAACTTTACAGAACCACCTGCCTCTTTGAGGTCAAATACCAACCCTACTACCATCTACAAACTGACCAATGAGAATCAAGACTATTCCTGCTGACAGCATTAACTTATTCCTAACAAGCTCATATGTCCCAAGGCTAAACACAGAGCTGGCATATCTAAGAACTGACCAACTGCCTGATGAGGTCGTAGCCATTCAATGGCTATCATCGAAATATATATAGCAGTAAATAAAGGATTATGAGTTCATGCAATTGACTTATGTTTCGTCACTATATATATATATATTTGTTATAAGAACAGATTAAAGTTTAAGCAAAGAATCGCTGCTTTCAACATTAAAAAACTAAACTTCTGAAACTAAAAAATTCAATCTGTGAACGCAAAAGTAAATATTTCGAAGGAAAACAGGAAGACGATATTTTGGTTCGTGAAGACGTTCCCTGGCAATGAACGGAAAAAAAGCGAGGATAATACGTCGTTATGTGGAGCGTGAAGAACAATTTCATGCAAAGACAAGACCAAGTTTATGGTATAAATGGAGTCGTTAGACTAATATTCTATTTTTAAAAAAAACGAATGATTTCCAGCCCCGGAGTTTAAGAATGATGTAAATAAAATTGTAAACGAAAATGACAGAGGTTATTAAAATAGTAAAAGTAAAAAGTGAAGTTTTAGGCCAGTACATACGTATGTGCCGACGGACATACACATACATACGCACACACAAATACATACACACACACACAAACACACACGCGCGCGTGTGTAAACCTTATGCATTTCTACAGTATTTTCACCAAACTTAAGACATAGGTCACTTATGTACTCCGGATGGTCATGGGCACTTTTATTTTTCCAGATATTGATTATAGGGCCTCCCGGCAGATAACCCCCTTTAACCACTTCCTTGCAGTGCAATGCAACAAAACGTCATGGAGTTAAAAATCTGTTGCGACAACAGATTTTGACAAAACTTGACACATGGGCTACGTTTATTCTACAGATGAATGTGAACTCTCAGAATTGGCACATATTGACTAGGGGACCCCTGGGGGCAGGAACCCTTTTTTGGAAAAAGCCGATGATTTTGTGAAAGTATAGTTTTCGAAGCAGCACTGAAGTATTGACATAAATGGTATACATAACTGCTATTTAATACCAGAGCAACGCCGGGTACCTCTGCTAGTAAATTATATAAATACATAACATTACAAATTGCTGACAATTCTTTCAAAAATAAAATACAAACGCATTTAATAAATACAATACACAAAAATATATCAAATATGTAACTTGTGTCACATTGTTTGGCAGACATAAAAGAATGTTAGTGTGTTGGCCCGCTTAATAATGAAGTTTAGCTCATTATGGTGAGTGAAATTACCAGCATTCAGGTAGAAAGACAAACCACGGAGATCTGTGAATTCGAGGATCCTACCACAGCGACATTTCAGTCCCCCCCCCCCCCGACATGAGCTCTCACACTGTGTGCAATGGAGATGTGGTGCTAAAACAACTGAGTAGGTCACTGATGCTGGCTACAGTTAGGGATTCAACCCTGTCTCCTGAGAATATTGCGCTCGCAGAAAGTAGGTGACACCTTTGTGAAATATTTATGGAATTAAGTAATAGAGATATGTCACAGTCACAGTATTTTATTTATAATTTTAAGCTATGTATATATTATCATCATCATCATCGTTTAATGTCCATTGTCCACGCTAGCATGGTTTGGATGAGCTGTCCCTTTTTTTTTTTTTTCAATGACGGTAGTATAATTTTTGTTTATGAAAAATATCTATATATCTAAAACAGAGAATGTCTGTCTGTCTGTTTGACTCCCTAAAACTCGAGAACCACCCAACCGATTCTTTTCAAACTTTACATATGTAATACTTATGGTCGTGTGAGTGTGTTGAGCAAAATATATTTCAAATTTTCAATGCCCTAGGGACCGCATTAGGCGCCGGTTAGAGATCTCTCTGTCTTTCTTAGTCTGTCCTTTTAGATAGATACATAGCTACAACGTCGCACCTTTATAATATCTGTCTGTATGTCTAGCTGTCTGCATTACGACATTCTTCGTTATCTGTGTGTATATATGTGTAGCGACACTGGTTGGTCAGTCTAGTCACTACTTCTGATCAGATCCGAGAATAGTGCTTAGAAGGACTGTTATCGCATACGGTCTGATTAGATATGAAGATAGCCCTTAAAAGAATTGTTGAGGATGGACAGACGAAAGCACAGGTTGAAAGGACGAAGCAAGGCGAGATGCAAATTCGATCAGCTATTTATTTTCACATGAAGCAACGATACGGGGTACAAGGCAATGCGTGTGTGAGTGACAAAGCGTGGCAGAGTAAAGGAACAACGATGCGCTAACTGACTGCCAAAAGTCGACTAGCGAAAGTGTTAGGAACCACTCTATTTATACAGGAACAATCCTTTGTTGTTTAGTCGATGTGTAGGCGTTTATTCTGGTAGGTTCTAATTCTGGTAGGTTCTAAGGGTTCTTTTGTTTCACGTTGAGTAGCTAGCTAACAGGTAGATGGCGTGGTATATTTCACAGCTGTTATTTCCGGTGGCTGTACATTAGCCCACTGCCAGTTCTTTTGTACAACAAAAGAGCGAAATATCGTATAGGAATGGGCCAGTGGTGCATTTGTCATGACAATAGCCCCAGGAGTGTCCAGCACGTTGTGAAATTTTGTGATCATCGAGTACAGGACAGAGTCGATGTAGAGATGATATGGCAAGATGTGTGTGTCAGGAAGAGAAAAAAGAAATAAACTATAAAATGACTTTGACCAGATTTATGCAGGCGTGATGAATGAGCCTGTTGCAATTTCGGTTGAGCTGCCTGTGAATTGTGTGACAAAAAGTCTAACTGGGCAGTGAAGATAACCGTAATGTGTGAACTGAATGGCCGTAAGCATGCTGCCTAAAGGTAGCAGCTTGCTCCACAGCATATGACTTGAGCGAATGCATGTGGTAAAAAAATAGCGAGGCATTCTCGAGCTATTGAGTGAATATGTACGTGAAAACAGAAGGCCAGTGTTTTGAGGTTGTGATTTGTGAAATGCGTGATCAAAGAGAAAACATTTTGTAGTGTAAGAGTTAGAGGGACACAAATATCTATTGCTCAGTGTATGAACCAAAAGGTGAAACAAATGTGGTTTTGTAGTGTGCATGAAAAACAGAGTATGTACACGCCTTGTATGTATATAAAAATTATGGCAATTACACAATCAATGTTACAGAACAAGAAAAATACAAATTTTGCAAAACAAGAGAGAGAAGGAAAAAAAAATGTTATACACAATGATATACACAATGTTTGTTCTTAAATAGTGTTTGTAATAAATAATGTTCATAATAAATAATGTTCGTGACATGAGCACATGATCACTAAAAATTGCAATTGTTCAAGCAGAAAGTTCATTGTATTTGAAACTGGAAATAGTAAACACAAGAAAAATGGAAATGTTTTGCACGAAGAGTGATTAAGAAACTCACTTGAGGTTTATGGTAATTCACATATTGTGCCAACTTTGCGGGCCAATGGACGCGTCGTCCGCTTCTCGTGACTGGAGATGAAACAGGTGGCTCGCTGGGACAGCAATCTGTTGGAGTTTCTGGTGTAGAGACTGTAACAGTATCCATGATGGCTCTTTTTAATCTGTCCACGCTGACAGAATTCTGTTTACCATCTAGATCGAGAATAAAATATTTCGGATATTTTTTTAGAACACGATAAGGGCCAGAATATGGAGGTCGAAGATGAGCTGAGATGGTGTCGTTTCGAACGAAAACGTGTGTCCAATCATCAATGTCTGAAGGTACGTGTGTGGCCGTGTTCTGTTGACGGGTGCTTGCCGGAGCAAGGTGAGACATATATTGTCGAAGACGGTGTACGTATGATCCTGGGTCTGGAACATCCTGAGGAGAGATGGGAGCAACCATCTGACCAGGTAGAACCAGGGTGGTGCCGTACACTAATTCTGCAGGTGTGTGTCCGAATTCCTCCTTAACGGTGGGTCGAATGCCCAGAAGGATGAGTGGTAGGTATTCAAACCAGTGTGTCTTGTCTGGATATGCTTTTATTGCAGCTTTCAATTGGCGATGGAATCTTTCCACGAGACCATTAGCTTGCGGGTGATAAGCTGTCGTGCGGATGTTTACATCCTAACAGGCGAGTCAGTTCTCTGAAGAGGTGAGAGTCAAATTGGCGTCCTCTGTCCGTTGTTATCTTCGCTGGGGCGCCATAACGTGATACCCAGTGTAAAACCAAAGTTTTAGCGACTGTTTCTGCTGAGGTATCATTTATGGGAAAAGCCTCAGGCCAACGAGAAAATCGATCGATGCAGGTGAGCAAGTGTGTGTAGTTCTGTGATGGTGGTAGAGGTCCGACGATGTCGATATGCACATGATGAAAACGTGCATCAGGTTGCGCGAATGTGCCGAGTGGAGTTTTGATGTGTCTGTGGACTTTGGCTTTCTGGCAGGCAATGCAGCTCCTGGACCAGTCGCGCACGTCCTTGTTAATGTTAGTCCACACAAAACAAGCAGAGATGAGTTTCTGTGTAGCCCGGATTCCCGGGTGAGACAAGCAGTGTAAAGCAGGAAAAACTTGTCGACGATGCATCTGTGGTACGTACGGTCGTTCATGACCGGTAGAAAGGTCGCACCAAATTTGTCCCGGAGAAGAAAGAATGGGAACTTGCTGAAACTTGAGAGATGGCGAATCTCGGAGTTTCATAAACTCTTCGTCAGTCTCTTGGTCAGCTGTGATTTGTTGAAGGTCGATGCCTGAATGCACATGTATTGCGTTCAGCTGGATTCGGGACAGGGCGTCGGCTGCTACGTTGTCTGATCCCTTGATATGCCGAATATCAGTTGAATATTGGGAGACAAAATCCAGGTGTCGGAGTTCTCTCGGTGAATGTCGATCAGGTTTGGTACGGAACGCATAAACTAGTGGTTTATGGTCCGTGTAGATCACGAAATCTGATCCTTCGAGCAAGTGCCGAAAATGCTTAACCGAAAGATAGGTTGCCAAGAGTTCGCGGCCAAAGGTATTGTATTTCGTTTCTGCCGGTTGCAACCGCTTAGAAAAGAAGGATAAGGGTTACCACACGCCGTCGACATATTGTTGTAGAACGCCTCCAACCCCCGTGTCTGATGCGTCCACTAGCAGCGAACGAGGAGCGCCAGACCTGGGGGAAAACGAGCATGGAAGCGTTTGCCAACATTTCCTTCAGGCGGTTAAAAGATGTTAATTCTTCCTCGTTTAGAGTGATTTCTTCGTTTTTGCGAGTCCGGTTACGAAGAAGGTCCGTGAGGAGTCTGGCTGCGTCGGAACAATGAGGGATGAACCGCCTATAAAAATTCACCAGACCGAGGAATTCACGCAGTTTCCGAAGTGATGTAGGTGCGGGAAAACTGCGGATAGCTTCTACTTTCTCGGGAAGTGGACGAATGCCGTCTTTATCGATGATGTGCCCGAGAAAGGACAGTGAAGGAACGCCGAGAAGGCACTTGCTGGGGTTGATGATGATACCGTACTCAGCCAAACGTCGGAAAAGGAGATCTAAGTGCTTCTCGTGTTCATTCTCGGAAGCACTTGCTACCAGTACGTCGTCAATATACGCGTATACGAAGGGTAGATCGCGTAACACGGTGTCAATGAACCGCTGAAAAGTTTGTGCAGCGTTGCGCAGACCGAACGGCATTCGCAGGAATTCGAATAAACCGAACGGTGTTGTGATTGCGGTCTTCGGAATGTCTGCAGGCTCCATAGGTATCTGGTTATATGCACGCACCAGATATACCTTGGAAAAGATACGTGCGCCTTGCAGAGAGGCAGAAAAATCGTGCAGGTGAGGTACAGGGTAATTATCGGGCACTGTAGAATTGTTAAGTGCACGATAATCCCCACATGGTCGCCAATCATTCTCGTTTTTTTTTTTGGAACAAGGTGTAGGGGTGCAGACCAGTTGCTGGAGGAAGGGCGAATGATTCCGAGGTCCAGCATGTGTTGGAACTCCTGATTGGCGATTCTCAATCGGCCTGGAGGCAGTCTCCTTGGTCGGGCAGCTGTGGGTGGTCCCTTTGTCTCGATGTGGTGCGTGACACTATGCTTTATGGGACTATCCTTAAATACCGGGCGAGTGATGTCTGGGTATTTCTGGAGAATGCCGTTGTACCGCGAAGGCTCTGACTGGCAAATTACAGGGCTCACTGTGGATTGCGTCGTAAATATACCTCTCACAGTGAGGTTTGTGGTGGTGTCACTAAGCCTCCGGTTCTTCATATCCACCAGAAGGTTGAAGTGGTGGAGAAAATCGGCTCCTAGGATCGGGGTCGGCAGGTCTGCCACGACGAACACCCATTGAAAACGCTGCCTCAGGCCTAAATTGAGGGTCAGAGACTTCTCCCCGAAAGTCGGAATTGACGATTGGTTCACTGCCTGCAGAAAGGACGGGGTTGGGTGTCTTTTGCCCGAGATTAGTGAAACAGGAATAACACTAACCTGTGCTCCTGTATCCACGAGGTAACGGATGCCTGTCGCCTGGTCGTTAATAAAAAATAGACGACTTTTCTTTTCAGTACCAGGGGTGAACGTCGTCGCTAGGCCCTGGGTGGCATTCCGGAAAGAGCACGGGGCTTTGCACTTAGATGCCTGTGCGCCGAAATTTGTGTGATACCAGCAGATGTTGCCAGGCACACGATTTTGACTGGGACTACTGGATTTTTGACTGTGAAAAGGCCTGGCTCGATTGTTGCTGCGTCGCCGGTATTTGAAAGGTCAAGTTCTCTACCTGATTCGAGAGGTCTTTAATTTGACCAGCCCGCTCTCTGATCATAGCCCGCAGTTCTGAAATCTCGGCTTCTGTCGTTTGTGACATGTCCATGTTGATATTTTCTTAGATGCTGTCTGGTTGCGCGTTCGACTCACGTTCGGGTCATCAATTGTAGCGACGCTGGTTGGTCAGTCTAGTCACTACTTCTGATCAGATCCGAGAATAGTGCTTAGAAGGACTGTTATCGCATACGGTCTGATCAGATATGAAGATAGCCCTTAAAAGAACTGTTGAGGATGGACAGACGAAAGCACAGGTTGAAAGGACGAAGCAAGGCGAGATGCAAATTCGATCAGCTATTTATTTTCACATGAAGCAACGATACGGGGTACAAGGCAATGCGTGTGTGAGTGACAAAGCGTGACAGAGTAAAGGAACAACGATGCGCTAACTGACTCTGCCAAAAGTCGGCTAGCGAAAGTGTTAGGAACCACTCTATTTATACAGGAACAATCCTTTGTTGTTTAGTCGATGTGTAGGCGTTTATTCTGGTAGGTTCTAAGGCTTCTTTTGTTTCACGTTGAGTATCTAGCTAACAGGTAGATGGCGCTGTATATTTCACAGCTGTTATTTCCGGTGGTTGTACATATGTATATATAGTGTGTGGGCATACATGACTTTTAGCGGTCGCAATAATGGAAGTAAATTTATTTTCATTTTCGAACGTCGTGTTTACATTTTGTGTGTGTGTTTAAACGAAACATGCTGGCGACGAATCTTCTTCTTTGCACGGCTCCATGTATTCTCTGTGAGCTGTGAGTGCACATCAGGGCCCGCAGGATCTACAAAGTTCCGTTCGTGCACCACAACATCATGAACGTAAATCCCACCTTCAATTTCCTCAATTTCCGAATAGGAAGCCCAACCATCGGAGATGATGCGGCTGCCTGGCAAAATCCCTGGTGGATGATGGGGACGAGAGTGTCACAGCTTCGATTTGGGACTTCTACAAGGCAGCAGCGTCCAGAATGGCGGACTCACCATTTTGCAAGCTTCATTACAAGATTACTTCGGTATTGAGTACTCTTCTCTCAACCGTCAACTACACACACACACACACATATATATATATAATCAGTTAAAACGATAGAGGCTCTGATTTTGTCTTTAATCTCAGTAACTAATTTAGATCTAAACACACACACAAAATGTAAACACGACGTTCGAAAATGAAAATAAATTTACTTTCATTTTTCTGACCGTTAAAAGTCATGTATGCCTAGTGTGTGTGTATATATATATATAGTGTGCGTAACGTTTTTCGAAACATTTACTTCTGCGTTCACAGATTGATTTTTTTTTTCGTTTCAGAAGATCCCGTTAAGGGTGAAAGCAACGATTCTTCGCTTAAACTTTAATCTGTTATTTTAATATATACACACATATATATATATATATATATATATATATATATATATATATATATATATATATAAATTATATATTCGTGTACAGATATTTTTGCATACACAATAACAAAATATAAACAAACGTATTTATTTCACGAGGCTCGACAGCAGCAAAAACAACAACAAAAAAGATAGGAAACGCAATGACATGCTTTTGAAAAATCTTAATAAGAAAATTATTTGCCTATTCATCCAAGGCGACTTCACTTTTTATTAGGACTTCTGCATCAATTGGTGAACATACGACGAAACTGTTTCAGAAAGGAGGGATAAACATACCAATCTATGTTTAGAATCTCGAGCAACGCCGGGCCATTCTGCTAGCAATTTATAAAAGAAAGAAACAGTGAAATAAGCTAAAATAGTTTGAATTCAATATGTAAAGGATAAATATATTATTATAAAAGTGAATGCATGTATATATATATATATTCTATGTTATAGGCCACGGTTTTGAACCACAGATCTTTTGTATATGGGTACTAATTTCAAGAAGCTAATTGACTATGCGTCTGTTTCTCATACTTTATATAAACTTGGTAAGGCTAACCTTATTCTTAACTAGCTCCAGCTAATTAAGAATTAGATTGGCTTATATTCGATCTGTAAAAGGTGAAATTTATTTATTATAGAAGTAAATTTATAATAATTAACGTTTGCATATTTGAAAAAAAAAAAAAAAAAAAAAGAGAAAAGCAAATAGCAACAGGTAGGGAAAGAAGAGCGACAGACTCTAGTTCTCAGTCTAGGTAAAAGCATTATCGCGTAGAATAGCCACCGACACCTGCAGCATCGGACACTCTGCCTCACGGAGAAAAGGGGCAGTTTTGGGGACCGTGGGCACCAGCGGTGTCGACTTCGATCGGCACAAAAATGATTGCAAGAATATTTGATATTTGATTAATTCATTTAATTATTTTGAACCATAAATACCAAAACTATTTAATTGATATAGCAGACAGCAGTTGTCACGTGATATTATCTTTTGTCTCGTCAGCCTTACCTCCCTTTGATTTTGTTATATTTGCGTTCCGTTGTTTCAATTTACGTCTTTTTCTTCTTTTTATTCTCTGTTGACATTTTCGCTCTATTCTTCTTCTTTCAATTTCTCATTAATATCTTAATCACTATACTGCTATCCGTCACTCCATATACGCGCTACTTATCCTCCGTTTTAACATTAATCCGCTGACATCCTCTCTAAAAGGTAGAGAGAATAATAATGCATTGAAAATTGAACGTGTTGATATTTTCGCTGGTGTGTGTGTGCTTTTGTCTTCTTCTGTGTTACTTATTGTTCAGGACCGTTTTATATTCGGCATGCGAGCAATAGATATCAACGTGTCGATATAAAAGACGCACTTCTGCTTTTATATTTCACATGGGCTGATGGCCTGTGTTAACGGCCACATAATACACACGGTTGTTCATAATCATTCCAGGTGCTACTGCCGCTACTTTTACCACTTGCTCAATGCCGTTCATCATTTAGCAGTTTCACCCAACTGACTTATCATTACAACTCTGTATGAATCCTATTACGTCCATCATCTCTTATTTTGCCACAGAAAGCGATGAAGTTGGAAGCGGAGATAAAACAGAAAATGAAGATGAAGATGAAGATGATGAACGAGAAACTGGGAATGGTAATATGTTCGAATCAGATGCACAGGTGACAGAAGAAGAAACCTACATGTCTGTAGTTGACTGCGAGAAAGGGACTAACCATAATAACGATGAAGATGACGCCGACGATCAGAAAAATACACCTTTATCCCCTGTTCAACCTTCCGATCCTAACTGCTCGTCGTTGACAACTGGGGCTTCTAACTGGATTCCGGTCCGGAAACAACCGAGACCACCACCCGCTCACCTCAAGAAATACCTCTATCCGGTCTCAGAAATCATCGATGAACTTCACCCCGAGGAAGTGAGATGGATGTACCGGCATGCTGGTAAGAAAAAATGGACTCCATTTATAGGATACGATTCCCTTAGGATCGAGTTCAGGTTCAGAGAATTGAGTGTATCAAATATACGCGAAGGCATGCTAAACGATATGATTGTCGTACGCGGAGGACTTTATGAAGTCGACGTCGTCGCCCGGAAATGTTACCCACTATTTTGGACTGGTAAGCATGCATTTATTTATCCAATTACAAATGTTAATAGTTGAATATATCGATAGAACTTTCTCGATTTCGTTCTTTCCGTTCTGAATTTAAATCTCGCCTAGGTGAACTTTACCATTGATCCATTCGGGGTCGATAAAATAAACGTTTGATTTTATACACAATTTTAGCCTCGTTGTGTAAGGTAAACAAAGTTATATATATACTGTATATATATATATATATATATATATATATATGAGTAAAAACATACACACTCATATATATATATATATTATTATACATACATATATATATATATATGTATACAGTGGCGGACTGGGTCTAAAGATATTGGCCCACCCACATATAGAATGCTATCATTTATTTTTTTATCATGAATGAATAACATTTTCAAAAAATACATAAGTGAAAACAAAACAGTGAAATCAAATTTTTGCGGAAAAAAATGTGATTTTTTTTCTCCAATTATAGTGTATATATATTTACTGTACATATTACTGGCAGTATACAGTAATACTAAATGTTAATACAGAATGTTATAATTTAAGCGTTAAATAATTGTTATTTAGAGTAGAATATGCAAGTGATCGTTCTTATCTTCTCCAATAAAAGGTATAAACATCCAGAGACTTTCAATAATGACCTTTGGTCTTTCACACTCATTCAATATATATACCTGGGAGTGTGTGTACATGTGTATAGATTTATATATATGTATACATACATGTTTTTAACTTGTACAAACATTTGGCGACTCATTTCTCCCCAGGAACTTTAGACTCAAGAACTGACCACTAATTGATTTTACATATGTCTTTAACCCATTCATATAAAAAAATTATTTGGCCAGCAACTCGTGTGTATGTGTAAGTATATATATATATATATATATATATATATATATATATATATATATATATATATTCATTTAGGTTTGTTGGTTCACCGCTGGATAGAACTGGTCATTCCGTATAGTCAACCTTGATGTAATATTAGGGAGAGCACTCGACGTAATGCAACTCACCCGTCTTCGTTTGTGTTGGTGGTGCGTGTACGGAGTTAATTATTATAAAATAACAAGAGGCTGGACTGGTGTAATTCCTTAAAGGTTTATTATACTACGAACATTTCAATGACCGGGATCAGTATGACTCCGGTGACATCATCAGGTATTCGAAATTTAACAAAGTAATATAATAGACAATCCATGGGGCTGAAAAGGACGAGAGGGCGGCCAAACATTTACCAGTTTCCAGTCCAGTTGGCCGCCCATATATATATATATGTGTGTGGGTCTCCATGTATGCATGCATGAATGAATACAGTAAGCCAATGATTCTAACTGCTAGCACTATCATACATTTTGGTTTCTATTAATTCTCTATGGAATTTTTTGACCAAATGCTTTGCCTATTAAAGATATTTTTTTAAAGCAAAGCATTGACCCCTAAAATACTACAGTGCGCTTTCGCAATGGTACTGTGGGCCCCCTCTGGGCCCACTTGCCTTTGGGCAACCTGGCCAGTCTGCCACTGTATATATATATGTATGTATGTGTGTGTACATGCACTTTTACTTGTTCCAGCCGACTGTTTGAGAGCATGCAGGGGTACCAGCCTTTCCATAGCTGCCCTGCCTTAGTTGGTCATTGATGCAAGGAGCGAAGGGGCACTGGATAGCACTACCCCCTGCCTTCCCTCCCTACTTTTCAATAGCACACCCCCAGATTTAGAAAAAAATGCAGATTATTCAGAAACACTGCCTTAGAATTATTATGAATTAGAATGTACAGCCAGAATGTTCTGAAGTCCCCTCCCACGACCTGAGCACTTAAGTATGGTGAGAGGACTGCATTGATGTATGGAGGAGTTTAATGCTACCTCATTTGTTTTTCTGGCTGCACTGATAATAGCAGAATGTTGAGATGCTTCTTAAAAACATTTGCATCTAACTTATATAGGTTTTTTGGGGAAAGACTAAGGACTCTTGAACCCTAAGCTATTAATCTCAGTGTGAAAGGTGGAGCATTTGGCACTATACAGTGTTCAGAAGTTGGTCCAGCTTTCAATGTCAAAGTTGGTACTTACCCTTCTAGAATTTTCCAAATATATGTTTAGTGTGCAGGTAGGAGTCTACCAGGGTTATGTTCTTAGACCTCTCATGTTTATTATTATCCTGCAGGATGGAAAAAGTTCAGGGAGCTACTACTGCTGTTAGCTACAAAAGTTTTCCCTCAAAATAAAAGGGAAATTGTTTGAAGCTTGTGTATGAACAGCATTGTTGCATGGAAGTGAGACTTGAACAATATCTGCAGAGGACCTATGAAGATTAGAACGACAATGCAACAATGAACTGAGAGAGAAATTAGCCATAAAAAGGGTCAAATGCAGTGTACATTAGAGGAGATTATGGTGGTTTGGACATGTGATGATGTGTATAGAGGATGGCCAATGTATAAAAAGGTGCAGTGCACTCAAAATCGATGTTAACTATGGAAGAGGAAGACCTAGGAAAACTTGGGTTGAAGTGATAAAAGCTGACCTTGCCCAATTAAACCCCACAAAAGAGATGACACAGCATCGAGACCTCTGGCATCATGCTGTATTGTAGAAGACCTGATCCGGTGCCACAACAACAAAAGTACCCAGTCCATCCCGTAAGATGATCATGATGGTGAGACAAGAAAAAGCACCTAGTCCACACAGTGAAGTGGTCGTGCTATTGACACAAGTGCCCAGTCCACATTGTAAGGTGGTCGTGCTGGTGGCATGACCACATCTGCCCAAGTTTTTCGGTCTTCTTCTTCTGGCATCACCTAGCACTTCTTCACTTAGCGTTCCTCATCCATTTCTCTCTTGCACACTACATCTAACTCCTCTTATATCTAGCTTTTCTCTCAGTTCATCCCTATCCCATCTTTTTTACCCACAAACATTTCACATCTAAGGGAGCATGCCCATTTCATTTCTTTCTGTGTTTCATATAACCTCTGAATATTGTTGACACCAACATGAGCACCTTACATGATGGACTAGGGGCTTTTGTTGTGTCATCAGCATGACAAATACCAAAAAGCATTGGTTGTCCTGAAGCCATTGTAGAAGTCTCTTGCTCTAGATGCAGTGCAATGAAATTGAACCTGAAATTATAAGGTTGTGAAGTGAACTTCTTAACCACACATTCATGCCTGCACCTGTTGGATAAAGTTTTATAATGAACTATTTATTTTAACTGCAGCCAATTTCTAACTTTTATCTGTATGAAATATATATATATATTTTTTTTTTTTGAAGGTGATACCGCTGAAGTACTTCGTGGAATTTGGTTCTATGATGATACTTGGGAACCTTTGGAGGAAGAGACCGCTGTTCGTATAGAGTCAGAACATTTGGGCAAGTTTTTGGGAAAGAAGTATCCATGTGATTTTTCTGGAACAGTAAACTTAAAGGTTGCCAAATCAGGTAAGATTAGTATTTACCTTTGTAACTTCTTGAGTTGTTGTTTAGCCCCAGGTCAATCTTGATCAAGTAAACATCATCATCATCATCAAAGCTTAATATCTATTTTCCATGCTTGCATGGTTTAGATGGGTTGTCATATTATGAGACTAGATATGTCAGGTGACTACATCCTACTTGTATACTCCATTTTAGCTTGGTTTCTACAGTTGCATGCCATTCTTAATGCCAACCATATTACAGCATATATTAGGAGCATGGTTTCTATAGCTGGATGCCCTTCCTGTACTGGAACATGCTATGATAAAATGCATCCCATCAGTTAAAATTTTGTTTGAGACATAGTGCAAGTCTTGCACTACATTATACATTGTGCCTCCTCTTCCTAAGATGATTGTTTCAGCATATTTATGCTATGGATACAAGGTCATCAAAGGCCAAATTCCACGGAAATTGAACTTGCAACTCTTTCACTGCACTAATCAAATTCACAAGCAAATTTCAGAAACTTTGAAAACATATTACACAGATAATTAATTACTTTTACTCATAAACACTGAATCTATAAAAAAAAATGTAAGTGCTCTTGGTCAATCTAGAATTTGGTTCATTGTAAGATCAAAATCTAGAAAATGTTCTAATTGAGCAGTATGAAAACATATCTCAAATTGAATATAAATTGCTATACCAAACTTGACTGAGGCATAACTAGAAATTAGAATCCTCCATCATTATTTTTGGCAGTATCGGTAGAGCGTTGGATGCCATGCTTTGACGCATAGAGTTACGGCCCTTGCCATTCTAAGTTCAAATCCTGCCGAGGTTAACTTTGCCTTTCATCCTTACGGTGTCGATAAAATAAAGTACCAGTAATGCACTGGGATAATTGCTGGCCTTGTGCCAAAAGTAGAAACAATTATTTTATGTATGAACCTTTTATTAAGTTATGCACCAAACAACAATGCTCTTAACTATTATACAACTGTCTCAGAGTTGGGTTAGAGGCTTTGAGGCTGAACGAGGATTATAGTGTGAATAGATTGAAACATATGTATACAATAAAGATATAGAAACAATGGTAATGGTTCTCAGAACATTTTGAATAACCATACGCAAATATTTTTTTTCTTCCTTGGTACTCTCTTAGCTCAGGATATTTTTACCTCATCTATCTTTGATTGCATCTTCTCTGTATTAAATATACTTGATCTTTCTTGTGGACGTCTTCCATTATCTTCAAAGAATTCCTTTGCTTTCTAGAATCTTCTTTTTCATATTAGACTCCACCCCTCAGGCTAGAAGAAACTTTCTGCCTAAATCTTCAAATCTTAAACTATTCCTGAAATAAAATACATGTCAGTAGACTGTACGTCAGTACTTCTAAATGGAGATAATCTAAATGTTGTAGTTCTAATTGATTGATAGATCATATACCTTTAAACCTTTTGTTATATTTCTAACTGAACTGCTTAATATTTTCAAATTATTTTGAAAATAGTCTAAAATTTGAAAAAAATTAGTAATAAAACTAACTTTCTCCCTATTAAGCTGGTGTTACAACATGATTTAACAAAGCTAACATAAAATATGATGGAAGGTTTCTTAAAATAAATAAAATATTATAGAACCAGGGAAGTTTTAGGTGATTTGTTACAATCTTGGTATTGCTATTGTATTATATCTTTCTGTAACAAAGCATCGAGCTGAGATTAATGTTGCTGATTTTATTTTACTCTATTTTTTTTTACCTGTTAATCTCTAGGAATGGCAGCACCTGAGTCCTTTTCAGAGTTACCTCCTCCATTACTAATTCGTTTTCCTAGGTAACAGCTGTCAACCACTTCCCCAGATCGGAAAAGATCTATTTCTCTGGTGCCCTTACTGTTAGCTATATATATATATATAAATGTGTGTGTGTTTTAATTTAATTTTCCTCAATTTTTCTTGCAGTCATCCATCATATAGAATTCTCAAATTGCCATGTTGAATGGAAAAATGCTACTGAAGTTTGCATGTTTAGTGATTCCACTCCTTCAAAAATTGTACGGTCTGTAAGTCAGTCATTAGGATTTCAGAAAAGTAAGTATCTGAGAATTTGTTTTCTTTTGTATTAGTTTGGTTTGGAAGGGGCTGTCATCATCACCTCAGTAGGCCCCCTGAGACAAATAAAGTTGATACTTGCTCGCAACAACTGTAAATAGATGACTGCTGAGTAAACATGAACAGAGAGTATATGCCAGTAGGCTGATTTACTGGGATAAAGTAGTTGAGAATAGTGGTTACTCTGTGTGTGTGTGTGGTAGAGGTAGACACAGTATGAGTCAGGGAGACCTGAGTAGAGATGGTACAAGACCAGCTGAAGGTCCACTAGAAAAGGTAGAGTTGAGTGAGTGTATTTCTGTGAGAAAGAAGCTGCAATATATTGGTGAGTGACTCCATATCTAATAGCTCGATGGCATTTTTCTGGATGTGCTCTATGGTGTCCCTGTGGGTCTCACCTAAATTTTCATTTGACTATCATTATAATGATTTATTACAAACTTAGAAAATCACAAATCTATTTGGAGGGGATGGTTAATTTACAGGGTGAGCATAAAGTCTTTGAAACCACAAAACACATTGAGCTATTTGTTTCATAGATGCCATTTTGTTACTGAAAATTATAACTACTTCCTGTAGAATGGAAAATGTAAAACATGTTCAGAAAAACTTTAAACTTGAAATTTATAAATTAAAGCAATGAAAAAGTAAAACCTCAAATAGTATCCAAGATAGGTATTCTATAATCAGGGAAAGACTTTATGCTCACCGAGTATTTATCTCTGAAAACATAACTTAGAAGTTGACCTTGTTTGAAATTTGGTCAACGAAATCTGTGCTGAAGCTCATAGGAGGGTCAAAGAGGGGATGGCCAAATGAATAAGGCTGAAAACATTCAGTCTAAAGATTCTTGTCCTTCTTGAAGTACTGCATCATGTCAGTGGTTAAGTCATCATATCAGTAGTTATGACACCATGTCAGTGGTTATGACACCATGACAGTGGTTAAGTCATCATGTCAGTAGTTATAACATCGTCAGTGGTTATGACATCATGTCTGTAGTTATAGCATCATGTCAGTGGTTATGACATCACAACAGTGGTTATAACATTACATCAGTGGTTATGGCATCCTGTAAGTGGTTCTGACATCACGTCAGTGGCTATGACATCACATCAGTGGCTATGCTGTCACGTCAGTGGCTATGCTGTCATGTCAGTGGCTATGACATCACATCAGTGGCTATGCTGTCTCATCAGTGGCTATGCTATCACATTAGTGGCTACGCTGTCACGTCAGTGGCTATGACATCACGTCAGGGGCTATGACATCACATCAGTGGCTATGACATCACATCAGTGGCTATGACATCACATCAGTAGTTATGCTGTCACGTCTGGCTATGACATCACATCAGTTGCTATGACATCATGTCAGTGGTTATCAAATCATGTCAATAGTTATGACATTTAACTCTCAAAATGGTACAGTCCACCTAGCTGTAAATAGATATCTTTAATTATTCCTTTTAGGCAAAACCTGGGACACACATTGTACCTAAAAGAGGGTGTACACATATTCCTTCAAAAAAATATAACATTATCTACAGGTGTGGCTACGTAGATAAGGAGTTTGCTTTGCAACCAAGTCAGTTTTGATTTAGTCTCAGCATGACACCTTAAGGAAGTGTCTTTTTCTAAAACATTGGGTAGACCAATGACTTCAAATTTGATAGACAAAAACTGTACAGAAGCCCATCATTGTTTGTGTGTGTCCATGTCCATATGTGATTCTTTTTCTGTTTGTTTATCCTATAACTTAACAGATCAACAAAACGAGATTGTTAAAATAAATATCAGACTTGAAAATATAAGTACTGGTGTCGATATGATTGACTAAATCCTTTCTAAGTGGTACCCTGGTATAGCTGCAGTCTAATGATTGATATCAGTAAAAGAATAAAAGAATAATATCCAATATTGCTGTAAATAGAACACCATTTTAAAGCTGTAAAATAATATATTTTTTCTGCAGCTGGAACTAAATTATGTCGCGGATATTGCTATGAAGCTCGAATGGATGACAAGGCTCCTGACATCACTCACCTGGTATTTGTTGTACATGGTATTGGCCAGAAAATGGACACTGGCAATATAATCAAGCGGTGTAATGAGTACGTTGGTCTGTAACATTTATTTATGTATTTTTCTTGTGCTTAGGTAAGGATTTAAGCATAATAGCTAGAAGTTGCATGAGAGTCATCATCATCTTCAGTCAATATGGCCTTGTTTCATCTCCTTCATGAGGTTCAGTTTTTTTAGAGGGTTCTTCACAACTTTGTTTCATGTCTTCCTTAGTTTCCTCCTTCCAACAGTTCCATCTACTTCAAGCACTTGGCACTTCTTTATACACCCCTTGCATCACATATCCATACCAGTGCAATTGTCTTTTTTGCTCACTATATCTGATTTCTCTTATACTCAGCTCACTTGTGATTTGTTTTTCATATACAGTAACATTACACATTCAGCAGAGCATGCCTGCTTCATTTCTTTCCAGTCATTGCAAATCTTCTCTATTTATAGCCATTACCTCACTACTATAGCAGTTTCAATAAATTGTACAAGCTGCTCTTCACTCTGTGTGTGAAGCGCTTTTTTGTATGCAGAGGTAACAGTTCTCCGAACTTCTTCCATTCTGTTCTCACTCAGATTACCACACTTTTGCTACTACCACCTTCATGGCTAATTAGGCCAGCTAGATAGCAAAAACTATCTACTACTTTTAGTAAACCATCTGAACATTTGAAGGAGTTTATCTCTTGAGTGCCCGTACCGTTGACTACCCTTGTGCACCTGTCACATTTGAAGTCTACTTCTACACTGCATCTCTTGCACATAAACTTATAAATATATATATATAAAGCACCCATTCCACCCTGTAAGGTGGTTGTGCTGTGACATCACAAAAATCATCCAGTCCAATCTGTTAGATGGTCGTTTTGGTACCACAATAAAAAGCACCCTGTCCACACTGACATTAGGAAGGGCTTCTAGCCATAGAAACAGAGCCGAAATACATATCCATATGAGCAAGATGTGGTCTCCTGACCTGACTTGTCTCATAATGTGACAACCCATCTAGCTCATGCAAGTGTGGAAAATGGAAGTAAAACTATGAATAATATATTTTTTTAGTTTGCATCTAAGAAAATGGCAAATCTAAAATATCTTTAGAGTCATAGAGTACATTTTTATGATTTACTTACAAATTGTCAAGAAACATTTTAAGGCCCTTTTTTCTGCTAAAGCAAAGGTTAGCCTTGTGGGTCCAATGACAGGTTTCATATTCATCATGGGGTCCTTTTATAGGCATTGTTTTACAGCTAGCCTAAACAGAATACACACAGCAACATTGTCAAATTTCAAATGTTTGTCTTTTTTGACAAAGAATTTATGTTCAGAATTGGTTGTATCATTAGATAAACAGGCATGTCTGAGTTATTAGCTAAAATGTTTACTTTGCAAGCATGTAATATCAGATTTGATCCCACTCCCTGGAACTTATGGAAAGTGTCTTCTCCTATAGCTTCAGGTTGGCTAATATCTTGATAAAAAAAATTGGTTGAAAAAGCCTGTAAAATATGCCACTGCATATATGTGAGTGTATATCTTTTGCTAATATGCATTGTCAAAAATGTTTGTAACAGTGAGAAAACTTATAATCTGGTCCTTCAAACAAAAATGACCTTGTGGTATTTTGTTTGAGTCACACAAGCATTCCTTTATCAATCTTTCAATCTTATAATGATAAAGACAATTAACCACTGGTTGACCTGTTGGAAATCTATAACTAATAATGCTGTTGTTCACCATATATATGACATAAAAATTTAAGCTGTCTCAAGAATTATTAGTTAATATCTTTTCAGTGGTGTTGTACCATAATCAAAATACTCAAGTATTGACTTCCAAGTTTATTAGTAAGCAAAAATGAAAATAGATGATAGATGCATCAATGCCCAATAATTGAAAAATGGTGAGACGTTTATTAACTTCCAATACCTTGATTAGATTATTTTGTTGTTGTTTAGCCCCAGATCAGCCTTGATCCGGTAAACTTTTTATCAAAGATATGATAGCTTAATTTTACCTGTGTTGGCATTCTCACAAGATGAGTTGAGTTAGCTCCAGACTGCAAATCCACAGCTTGGCAATCACAAGTATCTGATGTGGAGATCATCAACCATTATAGCTGTGACCATCCCTTCTATTATTTGCACATTGTGTATCTAAGACTACCTTATCCAATTTGTCCTTCAATGATAGGGTGTGATTTGATGGAGATTTGGTTGCTATTTCTGGCAGGTCGACTGTCCATGTAGAAGTGCTTGTATTAGCTCAGCTTCTTTCACACGGTGATGAATGACTGATGAAATTAGAATCTATTTTACATTACCTTTACTATTTTCTTTTTCTTCAAAGGTAATCTGTAATCAGGTGGCAAATTGCCAAAGTTATTAGCATGCCAGATAGAATACTTTACAATATTTATTCTGGCTCTTTGCATAATGATTTTATAGTTGTACTTTTCTGGCAAGACCTTAGACCATATGTTGAGGTTGAAGCAGTTAGGTCATAGAAGAGCAATTTTAACTATTTAGAACACCCCAACACACACACACAAAAAATTGTTATCACTTTTTATTTATTTTGGGAGATGTCAAAATGTTTGTTTCACTGGGAATTGGTAGTCATTAGAAATTCAGATGAAATGTTTTACTGTGATTGTTCTGGCTCTCTGCACCTAAACTTCACTGAGGTCAGCTTTGCTTTTCATCATTTCATCATCATCACCATATTTACATCCACTCTTCCATGCTTGCATGGTGTGACTGGATCTTCTCCAAAACAATGTCTCAACACATGTGTTTCTTATTGTTATCTCTTTTATGGAATTGATAAAGTACTAGTTCAATAATATAGTAGTGAAATTGTGAGAACATCAGACAGAATGCTTTGTTGTGGCCCTGTATATTTTGAGTTCAAGTTTCGCATCATGTCACCATAAAAGTGGTTACATGAAAATACTGGGGCCTCAATCATTAAAACACCCAATAAACTTCCTATGAAATGCAACCTCATTGGACGCTAACTGAACCTACATAAGTATGAGCCATAACAACAACTGACATAATTCCATGTATGAAAAGTTTTAAATGTTATTATCATTATCAGTTTTACATTCATTTTTCCATGATGACATGGGTTGCACAAGACTTCTTGAGACAGAATTCTACAGCCTGATACCAAACCTCACTTGTTTTGTCAGTAAGATATCTTCACATGTCTAACTACTGAGCAGTGGAATCTTGTTTACATAAAATGCAAACAAATACCACAGTCTCCAATGTTGAATGCAAAGAGAACAGACAAACATATATACATGATAGAATAGGAACACTATTCTTGCTTGTCATACAAGGTGACTGGAGGGGTTGATATCAGGAAGGACAAATGACTGTAAAACATTGTCTCAAAATGTCTCATCCAACCCATGCCAGCATGGAAAAGCCAACGTAAAAAAAGTTGATGATGTATGTGTGTGTGTTTGTGCATCTAACAAGCTTCCTTTTAGCTTCTGTCTCATTCACTCACAACATATTGGTTGGCTTATGGCTAGAGTAAAAGACACTCTCCCAAGATGGCATGTTATGGGATAGAACCCAAGACGAAAAGTTTGTGAGTCAAACTTCTAAACTGTGATTCTGCCAGGTTCAATGTATTTTTATAAGTGAACAAGGATTTATTATGCTGATTGTTAAATGAATTATGAAAATATTCAACTTTTTACTATATTTTTATATATTATAAATATGGTTTAAATAACATGGCATTCGTTAATTTCTGTGTAGACTGCGAGAAACTATAGAGCGACTAAAAAAGAAAAGCTTTCCCAATTTGGACCAAACTAATCAGAGAGTAGAATTCCTGCCTGTAGAATGGCGATCTAGTCTCCATCTAGATGGTGGTAGGTACTATCTTGTTTTTTTGTTTTTTTGTTTTTTTTAATATGTGCAATGTAAATGTGAGAGAAAAGCAGAGCTTGGGCAAGCTGAAAGAGAATCCGAGATGGTGTGCAGGGGAGGAGACTGTATTGGTATGGACATGCGATGTACATGGATGAAGAAATGCCAGGAAATCCTAGTGGAAGGAAGCCACAATAGAGATTGACCAAGAAAGACTTGTGCAGAGATTGTGAGAGGGGACCTAAAATCTCTAAGACTGGCAGAGGAGGTGATGAAGGAACGTGACAAATGGAGAGATGCCGTGCTGAGATGGACCCATCCAACCCATGTAAGCATGGAAAAACGGACGTGAAAACAATGACAACGATGATGATATAATTTTTACATTCACTGTTATCTACCTGAAACTCCTAAAAATTTGTAGTACTACTCTACGTTCTTTAGGCATTTTGAAACAGAGGATTGAGTGGTCTCTGATGAGTTTTAACAGAAAAATTAGTCAGTTCATTCTTTATTCCAAGCTATCAAAAGCCTTGTGATTTAACCACAGGCCTAATTTCACAGTAAGATGGAATATATCATTTCATTTTTGTATTTGTTTTGAAAGAATTTTTATGTGAAATCGTGTGTTGTAACAGATAATGTAATACCTTTGTAGGGTCATACTGGTAGTATGACCCAACTAAAGTATAACTAATTGAATATATCAGTTATTTGAAAAGATTTCTAGAATATTTTTCCGACTATTTAGTAGAAAGAAATCAGCTATGACTGAATTACAACTTGAAATTAACTCTTTGCAGGGGTTCATTAAAACATTTTCATTTATTTGTTGTCGTTTAGCACCAGGTAAACTCTTTTCAATCAATCTGTGATAGAAAGTGTCCTAACCATGATCACCTTGTCTTTTTAAGGGTATGCCTAAAACTTCATTATCTAATGTCTCTTTTGCTTATTTAATTATGTAGGTTATGATTTGAGGGAGATTTAGCTGCTGCTTCTAACACATTCAACAACTATATAGCCTCGTGTGTTAGTCTATAAAAGAGTTTGATGGTTTCATTAGTCTATAAAAGAGTTTGATGGTTTCAATCCTCATGGCATTTGAATTTATCAAACACTTGTAGGACCCTTCACTTCACCTATGGATGAAATGCTTCCAGTCTATCAGAGTGCAGTCACACAACTCCTCTATGATGTGTGTGTACATTGTTATAAAGAGAACTGAATTCTGCAATATTTGATATTGTTGAATATTATCTCTGTATTTATTTGAGCAGCATTGACTGGGGTTATTCAATAAAGAACATTTTCTTTTAACTAACTAACTATTACTTTTGGCATTTTTATTGACATGTTTGGCTGGCAGAATTGGTAGAGCTAAAATGCCATTGTGGTATTTGTTCTGGCTCTTTACATTCTGATTTCAAATCCTGCTTTGATCCTCTCATCCTTCTGCAGTTGAACAAATCCTTTCATTTTTCTGCAGTTCATAAAATAAAGTACCAGTCAAGTACTGGAGTTGATTTAATCAACTTTTCCCTTCCTGTAAATTTGCTGGCCTTGCGTCTAAATTTGAAATAAATTTTTGTGGTAGTTATTGTTTAGCCTTAGGTAACCCTAATCGAACAGACCTATGACCAAAAGCATTCCAGTTATAACCAAGAATATTTATCACTACAATATCTAGTGTGTCCTTTTCTGTTTGTAAGACTGTAGAGTGTTATTTGATGGGATTTAGCTACTCTTTGTAACTTTTGTAACAGGCTGATTGAATACATAGTCTCATTTGTTGGCTTACATTCTGGGAGTAGGTGATAGCAATTGATAGTATATAGCATAACTAAGTAGATATTGGTAGAGGTGCCCCCTCCACTACAAAATCAAAAGAGGAAACAGGAAATATAAGTAGACATGGCTCTGTTTTATAGTTGAGATCTAATTTGTCTTATATTGTCAATTGTTAATTCTCAACTTTCCTACCAATTGAGGAACTATCTATCCATATATCATTGATTTCTTTTCTTCATTGTTCTATTTGTTTCTACTTACATTTACTATTTGTGAGACAGAAAGCCTTGTAATCAATGTTCCTTCTAACCTGTGTGAAGCATAGTCCAATATTTGAACAGCAACCGATACCAGGATGAAGATATGGCTGTGAGACTTGTTGTGGAAATAGCCTGCAGGCTAGCTTGTCAGATACCACTGACATTAAGATTGTCACATCAGGACAGGAGGTAGGAAAAAAATATGATAAGCCCAAGGTGTGGAACAACATAGTCACTGTATAGCTGCCACATGCATCAGAATGTTGCTAATCAGTAGCTTTGAAATGTCGCCATGTATATCAAAACGTTGCTGTGCCTTAACTTTGAATTTGAAAAATTTTTCCTCAAAGTATCAAAAGTTACATACATGGCTGGGAAAAATTAGAGGGAATGTTATTTGTTCCAGATTTCTGTGCTTTGAATTTAAATCTCACCAAGGTTAACTTTGCGTTCCAGACTTTCGAGGTTGATAAATAAAGTAGCAAATAATGAAATTGTTAGAGCATTAGAAAAGGTGTCTTGCATATTTGTCCTAGTTCTTTATGTTCTTTGTAACTGTCCTCCAATGTTAGATTGAGCAATGTATTCATTGAGTTGGTTATATCAGTGAATGGACTCTGCACAAAGTGGAATAATGAATAGGACAGAAAAAAAAATTAAAACTAATTTCATATTGCATTATTCTAATGATTATAATGGAGCTGGTGTTGTTTTGACTTGCACAAAGTCTTTGCTCACTTCAAGTGAAATTTTATATCAGCTGTAGTAGAGGACAACCAAGGAAAACCTGGGCAGGAGTAGAGAGAGTGGATCTAAAAACACTACACCTTAAAGAGATGACAATGAGCACAATAAGTTGAGGGAGGTTGCATTGAAAAAGATCCATTCAACCCATGCAAGCATGTAAAAGTAGATTTAAAAAGGATGATGATGATCATCATCATTGCAAGGTAAATTGGCAGAAGTGTTAGAGCATTGGATAAAATGTCTTGCAGTATTTATTTCAGCTTCTTCCTTTCTGAATTTAAATTCCACCAAAGTCAATTTTGCTTTTTATTCTTTCAAAGTCAATAAATACAGTACCAATCCAGTACAGTGGACTGGCAGAGTTGATAGAATGTTAGATAGAGTGCCATGTAGTGTTTGTTTTGGCTCTTCATATTCTCAGTTCAAATCTTGTCATGTCCTACTTTAATGTGAGGTTTAATTCATTTTCTTTACCTTTAGTAGACTCAACTTTATTTCAAGTGTTTATGGCATATCTTCAGTTTGAGAATATCTTGTCTCTCACCTCCTACCAGTTTTGGAATCCTGAAATAGGTCCTGAGCACTCTTCTTTTTCTTGACTAAATGACAAAAAAATTTAACACTAATAACTACTTATAACAGACTAAGGTCCTTGTAAGTAGACAAGAAAACAGAACCCAGATCCCCTCAGGGAAATGGCCTTGCTCAGTATGTAGGAAAAGTGTAGGTAGGAACTCCATTCTCTGTCCCAAATGCAAACAATGGGTACACAAGAGATGTAGTGGGATCTCAGGAAGCTTAACTAAAAATGTAGGCTTCACATGTAGCTGCTGTACTGGGACAGCAAGCAGCAAACAGCCACAGGAAACAAGTACCACCAAATGCTGGGAGGGCTCTGTAGAAACAGTAGACAGCTTCTGCTACCTACGTGACCGAATTAGCAGCAGGGGTGGATGTTTGGAAAGTACAATAACTAGGGTAAGAACGGGATGGAAGAAGTTCAAGGAGCTACTGCAAAAGGCTTTTCCCTCAAAATGAAAGGCAGACTGTATGATGCGTGTATACGAACAGCAATGTTACATGGTAGTGAGATCTGGGCGCTGTCTGTGAAAGACTTGCGTAGATTAGAAATAAACAAGCCTGCATGCTCCGATGGATGTGTAATAGTAATATACGCGAACGGCAAAGCATAAATGAATTGAGAGAGAGACTGAGCATAAGAGGAATCAAATGCTCTGTACAGGAGAGGCGGTTGCGTTGGTATCGACGTGATGCGTATGAAGGATGACAGCTGCATAAAAAGGTGCAGAGCAGTAGAAGTCGATTGAAACCGCAGAGTGGGGAGACCCAAGAAGACCTGGGATGAGGTGATAAAAGCCGACCTTACCTAATTACACCTCTCAAAGACGATGACACACATGACTGTGACCTCTGGCGTCACGCAGTAATACAGAAGACTCGAGACACCCCCCCCCCCCCCCCCCCCACGGGTACAAGCCGAAGCTGAACCATATAGACAATATGCCCCCACACCCTCCCACTGCAAAGTGGTCATGGAGGTGCCACGGCAAAAAAGCACCCAGCCCTCACTGTAAATGAGGTTGGTGTTAGGATGGGCATCCAGCTGTAGAAATCAAGCCAGAATCAGTTCCCGTATGAGCAAGATAAGGTCAGCCGACCGGACACTGCCCACAACAGAACAACCCGTCTAACCCATACTAGCGTGGAAGAACGGACGTAAAACGGTGGTGGTGATGATGATGAACAACCGATATAAATGAAGTAAATAGTAATTTAATGTTTCCATTGTTTATTATCAGATACTGTTGAGCTTATTACTCCCCATAGTGTAAAAGGTCTCCGCACAATTCTAAATAGTAGTGCCATGGATATTTTATACTATACAAGTCCACTCTATCGCTCAGAGGTAAGTTCTCTTTTCACTTAATTTATTTTATTGGGGTGGATTGGCAGAATTGTTAAAACATTGGACAAAATGCTTTGCAATATATATTACAGTCTGACGTCAACTTTGCCATTCATCTTTTCAGAGTCAATTACTGGGAATGATTTAAATGACTTTATCCTTCCCCTCAAATTGCTGTCATTGTGGCTTCAGTTGACATCATTTATTTATAATATGAGGAGAGTGGATTCATCCTAGCCAAATGAATAAGAAATTTGCTTCTCACTCATGACATCCCTGGTTTGATCACTCTATGTGACATCTTGGGCAAGTGTCTTTTATCATAGCCATGGACTAGACTAGCCCAATGTGTGTGAAATTAAGTTGATGGAAATTGTGTGGAAGCCCTTCAGTTGGACTGTACCTGTAATTCAGAAAAGTCACATTGAATCTTCCTGTGATAACTGCATTAAATGTACACGTGTTTGTGGAATACTCAGCCACTTACATAATTTAATGAGTAGGTTATTCCATTGAAACATATAGAGGTCTATTTGCCTTTTACTTAGAGCAGCTGAAAGAGGGATTGTTGTTTGAACCTTGCTTGTAAAAGGTTTTCCGAGAATGGGGCTGTATTTCAATATTATCAGCCAGTTATTGATTATAGATCACATAGTATTTATCATGAACTGTTACAAGATGAAACTAAAAATAGCTAACCATCTTCAATTATATATCAAATTAGATATTGCTTGTTTCCTTTCTGATTTCCAATATAATGGGGGGAAAATGTTTCATAGTAGGTTTTTCATTATGTGTGTGTGTTCTTGTATATGTGTACTTGTATGTGTCTATGTACTTGCTTTTTGTGTGTGTGCATATATGCTTGAATGTGTGGGTACATGCTGCTTGTGTCTGTTTGTGTGTGTATGCTTGTTTGTACATGCTTGATTCTGTGTGTTTGTATGTGTGCTTGTGTTTGTATATATATATATATATATATGTGTGTGGGTGTATGTGTGCTTGTGTTTGTATATATATATATGTGTGTGGGTGTGTGTGTACTTGTGTGTGTGTTTACCTATAAGTATTTGGGCTTATTGGCTTGTGTGCTCATGTATGTGTGCATACTTGTTTACTTGAGGGTGTACCTACTTGTGTTGGGGGGGGGGGGGGGGCATACTTGTGTGTCTGCATGAATGAGACTGAGATTTACTTAAAAGATGGAGATCAAAGTATAAAAAAAGCTTTTTGTAACTGAGACTCTTTTGCTTGTTTATATGTAAGAAATAAACTGCAGTAATATAATTGGTTAAACTATTGAGAAAAGCCTACATAAACTTTTTAAACTATAAAAAGTAAGATAAATTATTAATGTTATTTTCTTTTAGATTACCCATGGTTTGCAATCTGAGATCAACAGATTGTATTCTGTTTTTTGTCTCAGGAATCCCTATTTTATTTCTGCTGGGGGAAAAATATCTATAGCTGCACATTCCTTGGGTAAGTACTTATAACAGACTTCAAATCATTTTAGTTGTTATTGTTGTTTATCCGCAGGTAAATGTTTATTGAAAAGAAAAAGCTATGATCGAATGCATTCCAACTATAAGCATTCTATCTTTTGTTTGAGGCATGTTCCTAAGACTGCATCATCCAATGCATTTTGCTGACATGGTTCTACTGCTTAGCTGCACTTGTGTCAGTATTCACCCAATGTGGATTAAGCCAACTCTAACCAGTGCATCACAGCATCACAAACAGACCACTTGTGCACATTGATCACAGATGTCTGATGCAGGTATTGTCAACTAGTTACGATTCCAATAGCAGACACCATATATGTGAAGAGCAGATATTAGCTCAAGATATTAACTGAATTGTGTCAATTCATGATTTCAATTGTCCACCTTGTTGTTTATGGTATCCTGGGAGGGGTTCATGGGTGACTGCATTGCAGATGAATTCACCTTGTTGGCAACAAAGTGTGTAACCAAACCAATGAAGGTACCTTTTGAGTAGAAGTTAGAGGAAACTTATCTGGCTATGACAATGAATTTCAAAGTTTGGTACAAAATCCAATGCAGAAATATCTTTCCCAAACTAATGGTAAACCTCTTAAGATACCTTCTTGGCAAAACCTCATCCAATTAAAGGTTGACATACATATCTATAACACTAAATGTCGCTGGAATCCATTGAAATTAATGGCACTACCAAAATTCAAACTTCCTCTTGATATTGCTGACTTATCAACCCTAGCATGTGACCTGAACCAACAAATGTAGGCCTTTACCATATTACCCCAAACTCCATTCTCTGCTTTGTTTTACTTTTCTCAAATTCATCTAATGATTTAGATGGGCTTTCATCTTGAAACTGATGGTAATGCAGAGTTAAATCAAACTGTTAACATAAGTACTATATTTATATCATCATCATCATTTAATGCCTATTTTCCCTGCTAGCAAGGGTTGGAGAGGTCTTCAGGTCTTCTTTGGCTAAGTCAGTACTCAAGTGGGACCACTCACTACTCTAATGGGCTGTGGACCTGCATCACACTAACATATGAACCTATGCTCTATCGAATGCATTTTGTTGTGACACCACTACTAGAGAGGTTGTCATGTCTTTGACACAAATGAAGGGCTTCCATTTCTTTGTTTATATATATATATTGGCACCGGTATAGCTGTATGATTAAGAAATGTACTTGGTTTCAGCTTCCATCCCATTGAATGCTACTTTGGGCATGCAATGGGATAGAACCAATGCCTTGTAAGTAAATTTGATGGATGGAAGCCTATCATAGCTGACCATAGAAAATTTGCCTCCAGGAGTCTCTCTCAGCCCTTTCCAACATGGGAAAACAAACATAAAATTGATGATGATGATGATATATATACAGTGGAAATCTTGAAACAATGATTTATGTTAATTTTAAGTTTTTATTAGTGATGTCACGAATGAATAAATAAATCATGTTTCTGTTTGAATATTTTCCCCTCATAGGTGCTGTGATAACATATGACATCATCACAAGCTGGAACCCAATTAAACTTTATGACCAATTTGTTGCATCTTTAATCGTAAGTAACCTTTTTTTTTCTTTTTTCTTCGTAATTTGTTCTTAGCACAGGGTCAGTATTTGTTTTCTAGGATATCTCCTAAAAAAACAAACTACATTGAAAGTTTATCTAAAATAGATAATGAATGATTCCTTTGCAGCAATGTCAGTGCATTCTGGTCTTCTTTTTTTTCTTCGTCTTCTTCCCGAGTGAGTTGTGGGAGTAGAGTCTTCAAACACTCCTTCCTATTGGTCCTGTCAGAAACAACCACCTCCAACTGATCCAGCTGGATCCCCAATCAAGACCAGCTAAGCCCATGGATGTTATTCAACAATCTTGCTCGGGGTATACCCCTGGGTCTCCTGTCGGTTGGTTTTGCTCATAAAATCTGTTCAGTGATTCTTTCCTGAGACATTCTAACCACATGCCTATAATATCGGAACTGTGATCTCTCAATTTAAAGAAGTAGCAGCTCTACCTGGAGTGATTCTCTGATATCCGAGCTACACACTTTATCGAGTAACATTACTCCAAAAACTCTTCAGAGGAACCCCATTCCGGCCGCTTGTATTTGCAATTGTATTCTTTCAGTCATTACCCAAGATTCATGACCATAGGTAAGGGTTGACACGAATACCAAATTGTAGATAGTGAGTTTGGTTTTTACAACTACTTCTTTTGATTACCGAATGCTGAAGCTGGCATGTTATTGCACCAGCTCCTGCAATTCTTACACTTAATTCAGACTCCTGCCTTCCATCAATCATGAACACAGTCCCAAGATACTTGAACTTCTCCACCTGCTTCAGTGAAACTCCATTGAGAGGACAAGTGTCTCAGTTTTCGCAGCACTGATTTTCATTCCAGCCATACTGCACTTGGCATCTGGTTACTAAAATGTTGAATTTCAGGAATGTAATTGGGTTTAGTTTTGATTGAAAGCTGAACATTTACTTCTTTCATTTGTGCAATATCTATTATTTAACAGACACCACACAGGCATGATTAGGTGGTTAAAGCGTTTGCTTAGGAACCAGTTGATTCCAGGTTCAATTTCTCTGTATGTCACCTTAGGCAATTTATCTTTTACCATAACCTCAGTTTGCCCAATACCTTGTAAGTGAAATTTGGAAGCCCATCGTATGTGTATGTCTGTTAGTTGTGTTATGTCTACATTGACCAGAAGTGAGCACTTGGTACGGTAGTTATGTCTAACTGAGTTATCTTCCTTTACTCCAATGTCAGCTTACAAAAACAATTAAAAAAGTACCAAACAAATTACTGAGATCTATATAATCAACTAAACCCCTTGAAGGTTGTTCCCCAACATGACTAGTGATGAATGACTAAAACCAGTCAAAGAATTATATTGGTGACTTCCTTTTTAGTTTGCTGATTTAAAATTACTCACCACTATACTGCCACCTGTCTCCACAGATTTACATAACCAAGAAAAATACTCCCATGACAAATAACCATTTTTTTTTCTCAAGTCCAAGTAGATATAGATCATCATAAGCTTTAATATCTATTTTCCCTGCTAGCTGGGGTTGGATGGGTCGTCACTGAAACAAGTCGATATTTAATTGAAGCCACTGATCTCTCAAATAGCCTGGGATCAGATCTCGCTTACATTCAACAGGGTGTGCCATGCAATTTATCATGGCATTAGTGTTAAGGAGGTCAGTATAGCTATGACACAACTGAAGAGTCCTTTTGATCCTTTGGCAAGTTTCTGATAGCTGGAACCACTTCTTATTACCAAGCACTTTACAAAGTGTATTAAGTGCATTTTATAATTGTGTTACCAACACTAGAGAAGTTGTCATGTTGTGACTGAATTATCTTCTCAGCCCTTTTTGGCATGGTTTCTACAGCTAGAAGCTCTTTTTAACACCAGCCACTTTACTACACAGTGTACTGGGTGCGTTTTATCATGGTACCAGTATTTGGGAGGTTGTCAGTCATTGGCCCAACTGAAGAGCCCTCTCAACTCTATGAGGTAGATAGGATTGGGGAAGTAGGAAGGATAATAAGTATGATGGTATGGGTGAATAACAAGTATCATGTCATAGGTATATGACAGGTGTGGTGGAGTCCAAAGAGCAAGGGAGATGCACTGGACAGAGGAAAATATAGAGGTGTCAAGTTAATCGACCAGGTCATGAAAGTTATTAAAGGAGTTATAGGGAATTATTGCACATAGATGAAATGCTGTTTGGTTTTGTGCCTGGTAAAGGTACCACAGATGTTATCTTCCTTGTGAGACAGCTGCAGCAAAAGTACCTAGCTAAAAGTAAGCTCCTCTACCTAGCATTTATTGACCTGGAAAAAAAACTTTCAATAGGGTTCCTTGCTTTATAATCTGGTGGCTTTTAGGAAGCATGGGCACATCTATATGATGATGAGCTAATCCTCATAGCCAATCCATGGCATAATTAGAGAAGAAATTCCAGAAATCAAAAGGTCTCAGAGTCAGCTTGGTGAAGATTAAAGTCCTATTAAGTAAAAAAGAAACCAGTGTCCTGATTCTCTCAGGGAAATGTCCTTGCTCAGTGTGCAGGAAAGGAGTAAGCAAAAATTCCATCTTATGTACAAATTGTAAGCTATAGGTAATGATAATTGTTTCTACTTTAGGCACATGGCCAGCAGTTTGGGGGAAAAGTCGATTAAATCGACCCGAGTGCATTACTGGTGCTTTATTTTATCAACCCTGTAAGGATGAAAGGCAAAGCTAACCATGGCAGGATTTGAACCAGAATGTAAAGGGCCATAACTCTATGCTGCAAAGCATGGTCTCTGACGCTCTACTGATACTGCCAATTTCTCGTCCTATAGGTAATAATAATGAAAATTATTGTTTACAGTACTCAGGTGCACTACAACTCATTAAAGGTGCATATATAGTACATAGAATAATGTACAAAAGTCAGGAAAGTGAAGTGTTCACACACACACATGCATGTGTGTATGTGTCTGAAATATTTCCAAATTTATAATTGCATGTAGGTTTATTAAATTGTAAAGGAATCTCTTCCCTCATCCTGAAACATTTTTATATATTTTTCATGTCCCACTGCTATTTTTTGTTCTTATTTTTTACTTTTATTTTTGAATTTCCTAAATGTTATTTCAGAAACAATATATGGAAATAATAGTAAGTTGCAATGTCTCTTATATTAGTCTATTTGGATGTATCTAACTTTATTTCAAATATTTTAAATTATTTTTCTTCAGTTTTTTTTTTTTTTACTCTAACTCTGTCTCTTTCTGCCTCTTAACATACTAAACATACTACCTTTTTAACATACGAGAAACACTGCTTCTGATTATAATCAAATGTATTTATATTCAACAAATAACACAACCTATTTCTACCACAATAATCTACCACAAAAGAGCTACAACTACTAAGCATGAGGCTTTGAAATACATAAGAATTCATATTGGTGATGCATTAAGGGTTAATGGTCACCTATGTACTCTATTCTGCTTTATATATCTATGTTATTGTTGCTAACTCTAAGTGTTTCCAAAACTTCTAATATATTTTGTTGATAACTAATTTATCTTTTTCGTTTTCTAATGTTTTACATGAATTTCTCTATACTTGCATGGTTGGGATGGTTTATTTATTTACAGTACATTCTCTAAAGTGGTTGGTATTAGGAATGGCATCTAGCCATAGAAACCTAGCCAAAATGAAGTGTACGAGCATGGCCTTGTCTCCAGACTGGTCTGGTCTCAGCACGTGACAGCCTGTCTAACCCATGCAACCATGGAAATTTTAAATGGTGATAATGATTTTTTAAATATATGTTGCAGCTCTTAAATGTAGAAAGAATGCCCTATATGGCTCTTCTTATTAAAGAAGTTGGCCTTACTTTGATTAGAGCGATGGATTGCTCTTTGGACATTTTATGAATTTTATTAGTCAGCTGTAAATATGAGCAAGATGTGGTCCCCTGATCTGTCTAGTCTTGGAAAACAGATGTGAAGTGATGATGAAGCGGAGGAGGATTGAGACAGATTATATTTTTTTAAATCAAAGTCAAAAATATGTAACTATATAACACAAGTAATTTAATGACATATTATTTTTACCCACTCCTCTAACTTATATTGCTTCATTTAATAAGGAATGGATTTTTCATATTTAGTCATAAATATATTTTTTCACTGGTGGTGGTGGTGGTGGTGGTGGTGGTGGTGGTGTTCAAAAATTAAACAAAAAGAAAAACTTAAATACATGTTGGGAAATTAGGGTTTACCTTTTTAATCCCGACCTTCTGGGTGTCCACTCAAAAATCACTGAAAAGAATTGAACCTGAAAAAAAAGATACTTGACAAAAATCACAGTAATGATTTATTGAATGACTCAGGCTAAAGCAACAATGTTAAATGATTGCTAATTAACTAATTTGTAATTAGTTAATTAACTGAAATAAATACTGTTTCTTGTTGGATATATATCAGTATTACTTGAAAGACATGGAATCTCAATTTTGGATGGAATTATCTCCTCTGCAATAATGTGAAAGGTATTTCCTGGCTAGATCTTTTCATTTATCATTCATGGAATGCCATCAAACACTGTGCCTCACTGCATTTGTGTGTATGTGTGATAGAAATCTATGAGAACATTAGAAATAATAGATATTTCTAAATAGATGGAAACCTGACAAAATATGAATTGCATTTGTTACTAAAGAGCTTCTTTGTTAGTTCTTTGCCCTAATTATAGATGTCTTGGTTTGTTCTAATTGAGCCATAGCTCCAAGGATATAGCAGAGACCTTCTTTACCAATCAAAGAAATCTTAACATTATTCTAAATTAATATGTATCTCTTTTCTTTCTGGTTTCTTGTTTGCATTAAATGTTTTCTTTCTTTAAATGTTTCTATAGATATATATCATCATGATCCTTTTGCATTCATTTCTCCATGTTTGTATGGGTTGGACAAACCTTTTCAAGCACAGTTTCCCTCCACTTGTACTCTTCCGTCATTATCTCCTGCATTTTAAGATCTACTTTCACCACTTCAAACCAAATATTTTTTGGTCTTCTATGGTAGCTTCCTTCCTCATCCATCCATCAATCATCAACCATATATATCACATATCCATACCAGTGCAGTCGCCTTTCTTACGTGCTATATTTGATTCTTTTTATACCCAATTTTTCTCTCAGTCTATCCATGATTTGCTATTCATTCTAATTAACATCACAAATCCATTGAAGCATACTCCATTTCTCTCTAGCCTTTGCATATCCTCTACATTGACTGCCCAGGTTTCACATCAATGCAAAATTGTACTTTGTACGCAGACATCATACAGCCAGCTTTTCATTCATAGAGAAAAACATTTTGTTTTCAACAAAGGTAGTTACTATACTTTCAAGAGCTATAACTTCCACTGCGATCACCTAGGTAACTGATGTTATTACTACTTTTATAGAACAGTCCAGAGATTTGAAAAAGTTTATTTCATTGGGGCTCTTACTACTTACTACCACTCTGCATTTCCCACATACAAAGTCTATATGTATATATATAATCTAGGTCTAACAGTATTTGGATCATGTATTTTTTAATATATATTTTTTTTAATATCCAGGATGAAAAACGAGAACAGTTGCAAGACAGTACTGATCTATTGTCAGATATGGACAGTGCCAGAGCAAGGTAGGCAAGCAAATGTCTCTTGGAAGTTCACCTGGCCATTACACAATAGCTCAAAAATGATCCCATTATGAGTATGCCATATGAGCAAAGTATAGCCCTAAGTACCTCAAGGAGTTCCCACCCCTCTAATCAAAACTAATGGTAGGGAATCTGATCTAAATGTAAACATTCAGTTCATTTGTGATGGCCAAGTGCTTGATGTTATTTGTGGAAGCTGTTATAAAAGGTTTGGGACATGGAATGTAGGGACAATGACAGGGGGATGAGAAGTGCTGGCAGCATTGTAGTGTACAGGAGACAAGATGGAAGGGAAGTTATGTGAAAAGATGAGTGGAAGACATGAACAAATTTGTGTGGCAGGTGTGTTCAGAAAATATATATTGTGTTGTCTTGATTTCTGCAGAATTTGTAGACACTGTGGTGAGTGTGACTTGGATGAGTGAACAGTTGATGATGGTGTAACTGCTGATTGAAAAGTTCTTGGTAAACACCTCAGGATATGCCCAAAGAAAGACAAGTTTGGGTGTGCAAATGAAACGGTTGAAAACATAAATGACAATACTATTTTAAACTTGTTTTCTTTTTCTTAATATTTTTTTTTTCAGAGTTTCTGAAATTGAATCACAGCTATCATCACTTCAAGAGAAACAACAAAAAGGATCTCAATCACTCAAGTTTAGGGTAATCATTCTTCAATATGATTATTTGTATTTTTTTTTTTTATTTCTATCCCACTGTATTATACTTTAGGCAAGTGTCTTCTACTATAGTCACTGGCTGACCATTGCTTTGTGAGTGAAATTGGTAGATAGAAATTGTACAAAATCTGTTATATATACATGTGTGTGCATAGAGAATTTTCAGAAAATGAACTGGGTGGGGGGGGGAGTGATTCTCTCCCTGATGCCTGTGTATGAAGTATGATTTTATATGGTAATGAAACATGGGCATTGAATACAGAAAATGTGAGAAAATTAGAATGAAATGTATAATGTTAGTGTATTTGAACAATGAAGCACAGATGAGATGAAGGAAAAACTAGGCCTAAGCGGAATCAGATATAGTGTATGAGAAGGTTGTGCTAGCATGGATACATAATGTGTATGGTTAATGAGCATTAGGTGAACAAATCTGAAATAGAAAAATACAGTATGCCCACTACAAAAATTTGAACCACACATCTGATTGAATTAACAATCACACTGCAGGGCATCCAGTAAACGATACAGGGTTCAAATCTCATGAGTAGGTCTGTGTTTCTTGTCTAATTCAAATTAGCGATTATAAAACCTAATATTTAGAAAATATTCTTTATAATCTATATACATGTAACATAATAATTTTCTCTAATTATTCTTTCAATGTTTTAACCTTTTTTTTTTGGCTATTTTATCATTTAGGTAGAAAATCTCTTTTGTCTTGGTTCCCCTTTGGGTGTATTTCTAACTCTCCGAGGTGTCCCACTTCATGGCTGTGATAATAACGGACATCCAAATATCATTCCATCAAATTTGTGCCATAGACTCTTTAACATTTACCATCCAACCGACCCAATTGTAAGTAATCAGTTTATATTACATTATTATTGGCAGTATCGGTAGAGCGTCGGACAATATTCTTGGTGGCATATAATTACGTTCCTTTACCATTCTGAGTTCAAATGCCGCCAAGATTTACTTTGCCTCTCATCCTTATGGGGTCAATAAAATAAAGCACCAGTAATACACTGAGGTTGATTTAATCGACTTGTCACTCCCCCAAAAAATTGTTGGGATTGTGCCTAAATCAGAAACCATTATTATTACAGGGGTCTATAAAATAAAGTTCCAGTAATACACTGGGTAATTGCTGGCCTTGTGCCAAAAGTATAAACAATTATTATTATTGGTAGTTGCTGACATTGGATGTGTGTCATTTTGGCTTGTAAGTTATGTTATTTCTTAACTGTCTCTGATGTGTTTTATTTGGAAATTATTACTAAATATTATATGTAAGATCAAATAATCTGTTTTTACAAAAATATCTCTGGCCCTGAGTAACAACCTTTCTAAATGAAAATTTTTTTTTTTTTTATCTGAGATTTCTTTCAAAATGCCATCAATTTGGGTACAAAAAAATATACAACTTGAGGAGAGGATGGGGGTAGTTGTTATCAGTTGTTCCTTTATTTCTCTCTCTTAATAACAGTCATTTCCAATATCTCCCCCACCTCCACAACTGCAACGATAAAAACACTAGTAAAAATGAAAAAGACCAAAATGGAAACTTTTCTTTTTTTAAACCCAAAAGAAAATATATGTTTGATGAATACCAATGCAAACAATATCACTGACACCACCACCAGCTCTACAACAACAAAATACCATTGAAAATAATAATGACAATAACATCACCAGTAACTGAAAAAACAATACAAAAGGCAACAGCTATTGCATCCCCAGTGACAAACAACAGCAGCAAGAACATCTTTTTCAGCCATTGCAGGTGCCCAGAAAGAGTTATATCTGCTATCATGTGCCAACAAAAATGCTAAATTGGTCCAGGCTGTGTGAGTTGTTAATATGAAAAAAGAAGGGCCATGGTAATGCTTCCATCCGAGCTGATGGCAGAAACTGAAATGAAGCAGTGTATTCGTGCAGAGCCAGCAACCACAAACAGCGTTAAATGCTCAGGTGGAGAATACTCTAAAAGAAATATGGTCAGCTTGGCCACATTGCCAGTTTGCCAATATAGAGGTCCTCTTCAAAAGAAAGGCGCATGCACAGAAACACTAGGTGTTAGCAAAGAGGTTGTCATTGAAAGTGCAATCGATAAAGTGTAGATGTACACAATCTCAAACAGGCCTAGCCACAACAACCTCTGTCTCATGTGATACATCATAGAGAGGGTTGAATGTAAAGTTGGTTTTGATTGGGCTCTGATCAGTTTGGATCCATCAAGAGCTTTCAACAGAGTTGCCTATTGGTACTTAGAGGCTGGTAGTTTTAATCCCATCTTCTGAGTTTGGATTGCTTCAATACACAGCAGCATCTACTTGATTGACAGACTAATTGCAGCGATGGCAAACACTCAGATGGGATGACCCATTTTGTGCATACCTCTGTCTGGCACATTTTTTGCAGCTTGTCTCTTTGACTGACCTGGTTACCGGGCATCTGGAATGTTGTCAGGTGCTCACAGCCCTCTATCATTTAGACAATGTAATCAGTGGGAATTCCACATTAGCATTCTATAAAGAAACTAGTGGTGGGCAAGAACAGCAATGTTCTTGGGCAAACTCAAAACATCAATCAGGATAGACCATTTTGGTAGACTTTTGGCCCAGGGACAATGGATAATTTCCAGAAATCCCTAGCCTGGCAGTGTTACTGGAAAGTCACTGCTAGTTCGAAATTAACTCTACAGGCATTGAAGTTCTGTCAGTTGGGCCTGTCTGAGATCTATAGTTGGTGATAAATCCGTTTTGCACCCATATGTCCCATGTCTCTCATACTCAACACAGCATATGTTAGAAGTTTTAAGATAAATTTAATGCTGGGATAACTACAGATTTTTTAAAATAAACCTTGATGTGAAAACAAACAATTGAAAACCATAAAAAACTTCCTTTATGTGTTTAACAAATTATTGTCTGTTCATCAGAAATCAACTACCCTATGCTTCTACTTATGGGAAGAGCTTATAGCAGTTGCTATTTTTTGTCAAACACAATGTAGAACCTAATGTAGAAATGGCCAGTATTATTTGTATTTGTTTGGTCGGTGGATTGGCAGTATCGGTAGGGGGTTGGACGACATGCTTTGACGCATAGAGTTACGGCCCTTGCCATTCTGAGTTCAAATCCTGCCGAGGTTAACTTTGTCTTTCATCCTTATGGGGTCGATAAAATAAAGTACCAGTAATACACTGGGTAATTGCTGGCCTTGTTCCAAAAGTAGAAACAATTATTTGTATTTGTTTGGCAATGTAATTAATTAAATAATATATGTTGTAAATAAACTGATAAATTTATAAAGAAACTGGGCAGGATTAAGAATTTGAATTTTATTTGCTTTTATTATAAATAGTTGCAACAATTTATATATTAATATTTAAATAGTTGAATAATTCAGATAATTTACTATTGGAGATGGTGTTTCTGTCAAACTTTTTAAATCTATTTTATCCTTAATATTTGAATCATAGCAGCTTTTCACAACAAAAGCAAATAAATATCAAATTGGCAATATATATTGATGATGAATTAATCAAGTGTTTAATGAACTAATTATCTAATTGATTAATAAAACTGAAGTGAAACACATTTTGATTAGCAGTATGACCTTCCTAAAATACATTAATAACTGTTTTAATGCATAATTTCACATCAAGAATCTTGTAAAACAAATTAAAAAATTAATATTCCATGATGATATAATATTTTCATTTATTTTTATTAATCTATTTTTAGGCCTATCGCATCGAACCTTTAATCTACAAACATTATGCATCTATTTTACCTGTGGATATCCACCGGTTTGATGCCCCATTAAAGAGACCTTATTCAGAGTGTTCAGGAAGGGGAGTTCCTTCTGATATTCTTGTTGATTCCAGTAGTGAACACAGTATTACAAGCATTGCAGAATCTTCTATTGAAACTGAAGCAGAATCCTCATCTATACCCAAAACCATTGGTTATTCTTTGGGTAAGTTTAACTTAGAAATTTGAAATTCATCCTTTAGAGTGCTGTCATTTACTTTTTTTATAAGCTCTAGCTTTGTTATCTCTCTCTTTTTCTTTCACTTTCACTCTCTCTCTAGGAAACATGTTCTTAACTTTAATTAAAAAGTCACCTTCAGATTTATTAACTCGCGAACTTAAAAAGATGGAAACGGAAGCAAGAAATTTTGAAGAAATGAATCCTACTCTAATGCCAAGTTGTTCTGTGCAAAATGCTCCAAGTATGTATTTAAAGATTGTTTTTTTTTTTTGTTTATATATCAATGGTTCTCAAACTGTTGTTTGTGGACAACTGGGAGTTAACAAATATAGTACTTTAGGACAACAAACGTAGTATGGAGGGGTGTCCGAGATTGTTGAGTTGATAGACCTTTCAAATACCTAGGGTCCTTGGTAGTGAAAAGATTGGACGCCACTGTTTTATATCACCTTTTCCCATAATATATATATATAACCATTAATGTTCTACCTAATTAAGACAGGAGTTGTAACCATTTTAGAATTTATTGTAGTATTAATGTGAAGCTAAGCAAAATTTGTTTTTGTGGGAAAGTAGTATCTTATTACATGTCATTGAGTATTCCAAAACTACAGTCAGATATATAATGTTGAATAGTAAAAAAAAATAAGATAAAGTTAATTAATCCATTATTTTATGCTAAAAAGAAAATTATTGATGCCCATACTAACAGACTAAATTGCAAAGATGGCAAACACCCAAATTGGATGACCCGCTTTATGCACACCTTGGGTCATATATTAGTTTGGAAGACTATTATTTCTAATATTTTCACCAAGAGCCACATCCCACAGGTTGCTTATCCACCTGTTCAGTACTGTGAGGAAAACCAAAGCAGGCAAGTGGTACAAGTATGCATTGTTGCTAATCACATGTATGTTTGAACCAGTTGCAATGGAACCAATTGTAAATCAACAAAGCTTTCACCAAGCCTATCATAACAAACTCTACTTCATGTCTGTGGAAGTAAATAAGTTTGGCAATTGTTTATAACAATGTTTTGTGGAACAGTGCACTGCTAGAGTGAAAATCTCTTTTCTATGACAACTAGTTTAGCCCATTTCTCTTGGTGTCTGAATAATGGAAAGCAATTTTTTTCCTTGATCAATTTTTCTTTCCTTTCTTTCATGAAATTGAGTTCAATCTCCCCATTATTTTCTGTGTCAAGGCGGTGGATTGGCAGTATCGGTAGAGGGTCAGACGCCATGCTTTGCAGCAAAGAGTTACGGCCCTTTATGGTCTGAGTTCAAATCCCGCCAAGGTTAACTTTGCCTTTCATCCTTATGGGGTCGATAAAATAAAGTATCAGTAATGTACTGGGTAATTGCTGGCCTTGTGCCAAAAGTAGAAACAATTATTTTCTGTGTGATTATATTATATATTTTCTACAAGTTGGATTTGTCAATATGTATGTTTTTATTATTAATAATTTTTTTTTTTTTTTTTTTTTTTTACAGTTCTGGAATATCGTATGGATTTCCAGTTGAAAGAAAGCAGTTTTGAGAACAGTTACATATCTGCACTAACTTCACACACTGCCTATTGGTCAAACCAAGATGTAGCTTTTTTCATTCTAACCCATGTCTTTCCTAACATTCAAACATGTTAGCATTGCAAAAATAATAAATATCAAGGACAATGATATTGGTTTATTTTTCCGGTTATTTTTTTTAACATTAATTACTACAATTGTGAATATGTATTCGTTTTTTTCATCACCTTTTTTTATAATTATTTACTCTGAGTTTTTTTTTTCAATTTTTTTTTGTTTTTTCTATAACATGGTTCTATAAAAGAAAAAGTAATTTTTTTTTGTGTTTGTTCACATTATTGTAAAAGAAAGAAGAGTAACGATTATAATATTTGGAATAAATAAATCTAATGACTGTAAAATTCATGTAGCCACTAGATATAATGTTTTGATATAATGTTTAACTTTGACTATAGTCAATATTTTAGAATGATTTTTCACCTTATGAGATCAGCATATGATAAAGTTTATAAATGTATGTTTATATTTATATACATAAATACGTTATTTTTTGGGAAGTGAGGGTCCAATATCTTGCATATACACATACCTATTATGAGATTTTTGTATTTGTAGAGAAAATATTTATGTGGGTGTGTGTAGTTATGGTTTTGAGCATATATCCAGAGTTTTTTTTCTAAAATACTTCTTCAGTTCTAGATACACTATTCATCACCATCATCAACTTCATGTCCCCTTTTCCATGGACTGAATGAGATATTGTTACGGCAGTTTTTTTTCTGCAGCCAGATACCATTCCCAATGTCACCCTCATAATTCATTTTATACATGATATGTAACTGGCCTTTTTTAAATAGTGTTGATATGAAGACATTTGTGGTAACAAACATAAATATACACACACACACATACAGAGATGAATATGGGTAGCATTGCTGCTGAAAAAATGTATTTTTCTGTAACAAAACAGAACAAAAAATTTATTTTTCTCTATTTCCCTCTGTGAATATATCACAGTTGCCAGTATGTTCTGAGAATGTCAGACAGCACTGTTTCAATATTTATTAATCTTTCATCAGTGACACTCACTCAAAATGTACTGGCATGAAATAGATTATTTTGGCAGAGAAGCTACCCATATGTTTATTGTATATAAACATACATATGTTTTCATATATACCTCAGTTATGCTCATACACTGTCTTAGTGCTACCACCAATTATATATATATATATATATATATTATTTATATTAAGAGGTTGACTTAACTCTGAATTACCAGCAATTTCAAAATGAAAACATGTCTGTTTTGATCAGATACATTGGTCAGTTTTCCTGGTGATTGACATCGTAGGTTGCTGCAGTATATGCAGTCTTTCGTGGAAGCAGAGTTGACAGTTGCTTCCTCGAGGTAATATGGGGTTCTTTGTCTAGAATGCGCCATTTTATACTTGGTCATGGAGCCTCCATATGAAATTTGACAGAGTGGTAGAGTTCTGCCTGTTTCTGTACCTAAACAAGTGTTCATGCAGGGTAAATTTACCATTGAATTCATTGGCTGTTAGGCCTGTATAATTCCTCTGGAAGCCGTTTGGTGGTTCTTTGATAGGCAGGATACATCTACAAGACATTTGGTAGATTTTGGAGTTTGTGTGTGTGCGGCCTTTTTTCTGCTATAGCATGCAGGAGTAGCTGAACTTAATGTTGTGTAAGTTGAAAATCTTGTGGTACTTATGGTTATATGAAGCTTTTAGCTGTATTTTAACCCCATAGACACATCGAACAGCAAGACCCATCCTTTTTTTTTACCTAGTATTAATTGTCGTGCAACAGTAGTAACTTTCTGGAATTTGGAATTATTATGATATCCAAGTCACTGGTTCAAAATCTAGGGTTTTCAGTTGGAGAGATTTCAATGTGGATGGATAAAAGTCCATGATCTTGAATGGAGTGAGTCTGTTGGCTATTTTATTCTCATTGTTGTGAAATCAACTGATGACAGCATTGAGGGAGTCTCATTGGACAAAGCTAGTTGTCTTTTTGATTTCAGAGTTGATACCATCGAGGATACACTTACTAAGTATGCCTATTTCACTCTTAAGGAGACTAATCAACCTGCGCTTAGGGTTGAAAAAAAATTTTGTTTGTGATCCTCCAGTAACCTATAATATCCATCAAGAAAACTGACCTAAAGTTTTGCTGCTGCCAAAGAAATGTCTTTGTAGGCACCTTCATACTACTGGCCTCAGACACCCTTTACAGCTCATGTATGTGTGAGGCAGACAGCTCAAATCAGCATGTACATCATGAAAACACCTACACGAGACCCACCAACAGCATCAGATACACAAAGCAGAAGAACTACCAGACATTAATGCTACAGGGTGCCCATGCATAAATACACTGGATGTTGCTTATTTATCAATGCTACCATGTGACCTGAATCAACCAATGGAAACTCCTAAGTGCATGGCTCCAAACTCTGTTCTCTATTTTATTTTACTTTTATCCAATGCATCTGATGAGATAGATGTATTTCCATCTTAAATCTACTGGTAATGCACAATTAAGTTAATCTGTTAATATAAATACTCTCAACACACACACATATGTGTGTGTGTGTGTGTGTGTATGTGTTAATTGTGTATCGGGTTTAGAATAAATATACTGTATCTCTGCATTCCGTAAGTCAGGAATCGGCATGGAAAAGTTGATGTAATAACGGTCATGAGGAGGTGAACATATATATATATATATATATAAATGTATGTGCATGTAAATATACATATATATATGTATATAAACATACATATGCACACACATTTACACTCTCACATGTGTATCAAATCTTAGAACACTGGTTTCTTCACATGTGTATCAAATCTTAGCACACTGGTTTCTCTCTTTTTCACTGTTTTCCATATTCTTCCCTTTTCATTATTACATCATTTCCATTTAGATGTCTATTTAATATTTATGTATTTGCCTAGTGCTTGTCTCTGTTTTTGTTGACATATCTCTGCATTTGTTTCTTTTTCTTTTTTTATTGCAAGACAAAATGACCAGAATGTTCAATATGAATACAGAGATATACAATTGTATTTTAATAAATGTATCAATCAGCAACTTTATACATCAAAATAAATGTGACCATTACTTGTCTAATAACCTGGCAAAGAATATACTTATAGTTTTGTGGATGTTCATTTTCTAATTTCTATGTACAAAGTGGAAACAAACACAGACAACTCCTATCTATATATAGATATATATTGGTGGTGATTTAAATACAATTTCTTATTCACTCTTTACCATCTCAAGAAGAGTGAAGCCAAAACATTTATATATCAACTCTTTCTCATTTCTTTTGTGTGTTAAACTAATATTCTAAATTCGCACCATATTCCATTTTGTTGTTTGTTTGTCTCTTCTCTTCTTCACTGTGTGTGTGTGTGTGTGTGTGTGTGTGTGTGTGTACTAGCATAAAAACACTGTCTTGCAGGTAGCATAATTGTCTTCTTACATAGCTGTTTGTATATTGTGATAAAGAAACAAACATAGATAGAAAAGAGAGAGAGAAAGAAAGAAAGAAGTAGACATGTATAGGCCAATGGATAGATAGAGAGATGAACAGATAGATAGATAGATTGTGTACTCATAGATTACTTAATAATCTATATTTTGCAGAAAGTATAGATAACGATTATGTTGATAAATATTAAAAAAAAAAAATGTTCTTTCTCCCTCATGGAAACTACCAAACGTGTTTCATCTTAAAATGGATTACCAAACTTTATTTATTATAAAAGACATCTTATATATATATATATATATATATACACACAAGTTATATAAACAGTTATTTATAAGAAAGTTAATTGAATAAGATATACAGACAACTGTGTGTGTGTGTGTTCTTTGCATTATTTCAATAATATCACATGTATAAAAATCATTGTATTCGTTTGCTAGTTTTAGACATTTCTAGGACATTTTAAACCTGATGGAGACCATCTTCTCTCCAAGTCTGAACAAAGCCAATTTCTTCCAGGGAAGAGGAGGCACATGGCTTAGTGGTTGGAGCATTGTGCTTGCAATTGAAAGGTTGTGAGTTCAATTCTCAGACCGGCTCATGTGTTGTTTCCTTGGCAAGACACTTTATTTCACATTGCTCCAGTTTACTCAGCTGTAGAAATGAGATGATAGGACTGGGGTCCATATCATTCCACTGCAAAGTGGTCGTGGAGGTGCTATGGCAAAAAAGCACCCAGCACTCACTGTAAATGAGGTTGGTGTTAGGAAGGGCATCCAGCTGTAGAAATCAAGCCAGAATCAGTTCCCATCCCACCCTTGCAAGCAGGGAAAAGCGGACGTAAAATGAAATGATGATGAAGGAGAGAGCTCAATAGAGAAGTGAGGAAGAATTGACATCAGTACTGTACTGGTACTTTATTATCAACCAGGCAAAGTTGACCTCAGCACGATTTGAACTCAGAGCTAGAATGAATACTCCCTAGTATTCGATCTAATGTTCTTAACTAATTTGAATTAGTAAGGCCATTATTCAATTTTTCCATCAAATCAGTTTAAGCTTGACCATCCTATCCTATAATAATATCTCTTCCTCTCTCATATATATATAGGAAAAAGTATGACCCCGGCGGCAGAGCTCAAGCCGTTTCGACGGCTATTTCTGGACTATCAGAAATAGCCGTCGAAACGGCTTGAGCTCTAGGAAAAAGTATGACCCCGACGGCAGAGCTAAAGCCGTTTCGATGGCTATTTCTGATAGTCCAGAAATAGCCGTCGAAACGGCTTGAGCTCTGCCGTCGGGGTCATACATTTTCCTATTTCCCACTCTACTACCCTAAGTATTGAGTACTCTGGTGCGTTATGGTCCATCTGGTTCCTTACCACAATTCCTTTGTTATATATATATATATATTCATATGTATATAGCAAGAATTTAGGAAAAGCAATGTTTATATTGAAATAGATAAATGAAATTTTTTCACATCTCACCTGTTTACTTTTGTGCTGAATGTAACAGATGTTACAGGAGATGATGGTATATGGAATCCTCGAACAGAAAGAGTTAATGTCCCTGTCCTAGTTATATTTTCATGGATGGCATTCCATTAGAGAGCTTTAAATCAACAAAAACAATGGAAGGATAGAAATTATTTCCTGATCCCGACAATTGTTTCTATGCTATTAAATTTCTTTTATTTGAACTTACAGAAAATATAATTACTTTGCAAGAAATTTGAAAATTGCAACGTTTCTTCACGTGGTCTGAGCTAAATAAATTCATCAAATTCAGTTTAAACATATTTAAAACACAAACAACAAAGAAAAGAAAAAGAAAAATGTATGCATTCATAGATACAGATATATTCACACTCATATGTATCTCTCTCTCTCTCTCTCTCTCTCACACACACACACAATCTCTCTCTCTCTATCTATCTATATATATATATATATCATCATCATCATCATCTTATGTCTTCTGTTGCATGGGTTGGATGGTCATTTTAAGCACAGCCTCCTTCCACTTGCAATTTTCTTTCGTCATCTCTAAGTTTCCATTTTTTTAGATCAGCTCTAACCACCTCTGCCCAGATCTTTAATAGTCTCCCTCTGTAGCAGCGTTCTTCTCCTGGCAGCAGGTGGTACTCCTTCACTCACTCTTCTTCATCTTAATACATCACATGTACAAATCAGTGCAGTTGATTTGCTGTTGCTGTCTCAGGTTGTCGTTCACCTGATCAGTGACAATTTTTCAGGGTTCACCACGAGGAAGTCAACAAACAATCTCGAAGTGAAATTGAACCAGCAGCTGACCTCCAGACAGCACCTTAACTCCTTGCGCACAAAGGTGTCCAGCAGAGCTGTGAAACTCAAATTTCAACATTATCCAGATGTGAAGAGCCAGCTGGCAATAGATATCTCGACCATCCCAACTGAATGTCAATCCCTATGCAGACCTCCAGTTGCCAACACCTCTTGGCAGGAGTGGGTGTCCCTGAATTGGCTACACAAAGGTGTTGGCCAATTCAGTGCAGACTGCAAAACACATACTAAGTGAGTGCCTGGATCTTTGCCTAGCTGAGAGTGTACCTCACACACCCTAATCTCACTACCATCAGCTGGTTGCTGCACCTGGTGAATGCCACATGATTGCTGTTTCATATGAAAGAAGAAGAACCAGTGCAGTCTTGCACACCACATCCAATTTTCTTAGACCCAGCTTTTTTCTCAGTTCAGTGCATGTTTGTTTCGTTACTCTCCAGTCCCCATATCTCCTCTGCATTTACTGCCCTTGTCTCACTGTCATGCAACATTGTACTTCTCACTCAGGCATCATACAATCTACCCATCTGATTATAGAGAAAATCCCTTTGTTGTCAACAGAGGTAGTAGTTCCCTAAATATTTTCTAGACTGTTCTTATTCTAACTACTATTCTTTCAGAGCAACTCCTTCACTGCTAATTAAGCCACCTAAGTAACAGAAATTAGCAATTATTTTTATGGTACTTTTCTGAAACTTGAAATGTTTTATTTCACTGTTGTTCTTACTACACACTATTCCTGTGCATTTGTTACAGGTAAAGTTTATCTTTTCTGTTAGTCTGGCTACAATCCCACTACATCTCATTGAGTACATCATACAGAGTTTCTATCTACCATTTTCCTACATATTGAGCACAGCCACTTCTTTGTTAGAACGAGAGTTGTGTCTCTTTTCTACTTACTAAAACTTGGGTCTTTTTCCTGTTTCCACAATAGGAATTTCTTCTCACACTTTTCCACAGATTCAGCCTATAATAGCCAGGTTATCAGGATACCAAAATTATCATGGATGGCCAGTTTTAAACTCTTCTGTTATGGCCTGAAGAACTATAACAAACAGAAGTGAGCTGATCACTGAGCTTTGATGAACACCCACCTGCACATTGATTTCCTGATTAAACTTTTTACCTACTTTCACTTTACCCACAACATCTCTGTACATGGCTTGCATTGCTTTAACAAGCCATTCATCTACACCCATTTTCCTTAAGGGCCACAAGATAACAAATCAAAGGCCTTTTCCATAAAAACAAAGAGCTGAGAAGACTCTTAGATGTGTCAAAGATATGACAACCTCCCTACCATTGGTGCCATGACGCCATAGCAGAATGTTGTCAGTTAGTTGATTAGGAAAAAAACATCCAAATAAAGGAAACATGCAAAAACTGGAATGTATATAAGTAAGTCATGACACCTGGCTCATCTGGAAGTTATGTCAGTATGTGCTGACACAACCAACCCATACCAGCATTGTAAAACATGTTAAATGTTATGTATTATAGCTTCCAAAGAATTCCATCCATATGGAGGCACATGGCTTAGTGGTTAGAGCATAGGCCTTACAATCGAAAGGTTGTGAGTTCAATTCTCAGACCGGGTGATGTGTTGTTTCCTTGAGCAAGACACTTTATTTCACGTTGCTCCAGTTTACTCAGCTGTAGAAATGAGATGATAGGGACTGGGGTTCATATCATTCCACTGCAAAGTGGTCGTTGAGGTGCCACGGCAAAAAAAGCACCCAACACTCACTGTAAATGAGGTTGGTGTTAGGAAGGGCATCCAGCTGTAGAAATCAAGTCAAAATCAGTTCCCGTCCCACCCTTGCAAGCAGGGAAAAACGGACGTAAAATGAAATGATGATGATGATGATGAAGGCATTGGTCAAGCAAAGACTATTGCCCAAGGTGCTGCTCACTTGAGTGACATGGTTGCAAGGAAAACTTCTTGACCACACAACAATAACTGTACCCATAATTTAATTGATATTACTACTGTTCAACAATATGTCGAAAGATATATTTTAGAAACATAATTTCAATCTATTTTCATTTCTGTCTGGCAATATTTATATATTTCGAAGTTGTTCTTGTTTGGCAAAGCATCTTGATCTGAGATTGTTGAAACTGAAGCAATTACATCATGGTAGTCATTTCAGCAATTAAAACACACACATTTCCATAGTACTTCTGTGACCAGATCTCTGGCACCTCACAAAATAATTGAAGAGTGAATATAACAGATTTTGATGTGTGCGTGTGTGTTTTTTTTTTGGGGGGGGGGGGGGCAGGTTTTTTTTTTAGTGACTAAAATGGCTTTCCCATAATGTAATTGAAACATTTGAATAATTTATTAATGATGTATTTTTTTTTACATACTGAATATTATGTTAAATAAAACAGTTTGTCAAGCAATCGTGAATGGATGGCTAAACTTAGCAATACATATGAAATTTAATACAAAATTTTAACACATTTTTTAAACAATGATCACTTTTGTCTATTTTCTATATATTTTTATTTTTTCAAATTTCAAATAAATATTTAAGTAAATCGTCTTTTGCATTTGTTTTGCAAGATTCTTGATATGTATCATCATCATCATCATCATCACTGTTTTACGTCTATTCTTCCATGCTAGTGTGGGTTAGACAGGTTGTCCTGTTGTGGGCAATGCAGGTCGGGTGACCTTGTCTTGCTCATACGGGAACTGATTTTGGCTTGATTTCTACAGCTGGATGCCCTTCCAAACACCAACCTCATTTACAGTGAGTACTGGGTACTTTTTTCCGTGGCGCCTACATGACTACTTTACAGTGTAGACTGGGTGCTTTTTTGTTGTGACACCTCCATGACCGCTTTGCAGTGGGAGAGGGTGGAGGCATATTGTCGATATGCTTCAGCTTCGGCTTGTTCCCATGGGAAGTCGGGTCTTCTGTATTACTGCGTGATGCCAGAGGTCACGGTCCTGTGTTATCGCCGTTGAGAGGTGCAATTGGGAAAGGTCCGCTTTTATCACCTCATCCCAGATCTTCTTGGATCTCCCCCACACCATGGCTTCCATCAACTTTTAGTGCTTTGCACCTTTTTATGCAGCTGTCATCCTTCATATGCATCACATGTCCATACCAATGCATCCGCCTCTCCTGCACACAGCATTTAATTCCTCTTATGCTCAGTCTCTCTCTTATGTATATATATAATGTGTGTGTGTGTATATATATATTATTTGGTGGTCCTTAAGGAAATTAGGTGTAGAAGAATGGATTGTGAGAGCAGTGCAAGCTATGTACAGCAAAACCGTCAGTAAAGTGAGAGTAGGAAATGAGTTTTGTGAGGAATTCAATGTACATCAAGGTTCAGTTCTTAGCCCACTGCTGTTCATCATATTTCTCTAGACCATAACAGGGAAGTTTAAAACAAGCTGTCCATGGGAACCTCCCTATTTAGTCCTTATATTTGAAACCAAAAAAAAAGAGAACTAGAAAATAAATTCTGATTATGGAAACTGAATTTGGAGTCAAAGAGAATGAGTGTAAACTTAGCCAAATCTAAATTGTTAGTGAGTAGGAAAGAAGATAGGACCCAAATTCCTTCAGGGAAGTGGCCCTGCTCAATATGTAGAAAAGAAGTAGTTATGAATTCCTTACAGTGTACACAATGTAAATTTTGGGTATATATATGTGGAAAGAGATAGAAGGTTAAACAATGCAACATGGACTGTAAGATGAGGTTACGAAAAAGTGAGTTACCTGGTAATCTTTTTTTGTTTTTTGTTGTTGCTGTTATTTCTTCTTTCCTAATATTTCGGGACCTAAAATTCCCTTTGTCAGAGTTTAAATAACTTAATATATTGCTATATGCAGTGATTCTCATTCTTTCTTTAAATGTTCTTTATGTGCAAATATATGCATATCTTATGCTAATTTGAGATTGTACTTGTGCACCCATGTGGGTAAGGCACACATGAATTATTGGAATTACATTCAGGATAACCAGTTTTAATGCCATGTCTAAAATCTTGCATGTCACTAAGAAAATTGAAAAATTAAGCCAATGCTGAAATGAGGAATTGCTGTAGTATTTGCAATCAACTCTTCAAACACATTTCAGGGCTCAAAAGTCATTTAAGATTTCATGCTATATACTTTAAAAGCAAAGGAGATGCACTATACAGAGAAATCTATAGAGGCATCAAGTTGACAGGCCAGGTCATGGAGGTCACTGAAAGAGTTATAGCACAGCTGGTTAGGAACCCAGTTAACCTAGATGAGAAGCCGATTTGATTTGTGTTAGGTAAATGTACAACTCATGAGGACATCAATAGTACATTTACCCTGTAGAACCCAACAAAAAATAAACCCTTCTACTTGGCATTTGTTGATCTGGAGAAAGCTTTTGACAGAGTGGCCCGTGCCATAATCTGGTGGGCTCTTAGAAAACTAGGAGAAGGTGAGTGGCTTGTGAAGACAGTGCAAGCCATGTATAGAACAATCAGCAAGATTAGAATTAACAATGACTATAGTGAAGAATTTAATCTGTAGGTAGGAGTCCATCAGGGCTCTGTTCTTAGACCTCTCCTGTTTATTATCGCCCTACAGGCTATAACAGAAGAGTTTAAAATTGGCTGCCCATGGGAAGTTCTATAAGCAGAATCTAGCTGAATCTATGGCAAAATTAGAGAAGAAATTCCAAACATGGAAGCATGACCTAGAATCAAAAGGTCTTAAAGTCAAATTGACAAAGTCTAGTCCTAGTATATAGAAAGGAAAACCAATCCAGATTCCCTCAGGGAAATAGCCTAGCTCACTGTACAGGAAAGGAGTAGGTAGAAATTCCATCATATGTCCCAAATGCAAACTATGGGTACACAAGAGATATAGTGAGATCTCAGGCAGGCTAGTAAGGAATGTAGGTTTTATATGTGGTTGATACACAGGAGTAGTAAGTAGCAAGCGCTCACTGGAAACTAACTCCTTTAAATGCTCAGAGGGCTCTGTAGAAGTAGTTGATAGTTTCTGTTACATATGTGTCTAAATTAGCAGTGGAGGCTGGTGTTCTGATAGTATAGAGGCCAGAGTGAGAATGAGATGGAAAAAGTTCAGGAGGCTGCTACTCCTGCTAGCTTCAACATTATTTTTTCCTCAAAATGGAAGGCAGACTGTATGAAGCTTGTGTACAAATAGTAATGCTGCATGGAAGTGAGAACTGGGCAATATGTGCAGAGGACTTACAAAAATTGGAAAGTAATGAAGCTAACATGCTCTGGTGGATGTGTAATAGCAGTGTGCATGAATGACAAAACATAAATGAACTGAGAGAGAAACTAGGCATAAGAAGGGTCAGATGCTGTGTATAGGAGACGGGATTGCAGTGGTTTGGACATGTGATGTGTGTGGAGGATGGCAGCTGTAAAAAAAGGTGCAGGGCACTCAAAGTTGACAGAAACTATAGACGTTTGGGGTGAAGTGATAAAAGCTGACCTTGCACAATTAAACATCACAAAGGAGATGATTCAGGATCAAGATCTCAGGCATCATGCTGTAGTGCAGAAGACCCACCTTCCCATGTGCACAAAGTGAAATAAAACAAACATGTAGAACACACAATAGTCTGCACCAATCTTCTTTTCACTTCTCCCTATTCACTCTCCCCAATCTTAATACCCTGTTCTCATCAGCTACATATCTCATGCACTTGACAGAATAAGAAATGCAGAGAAATCTGAAAAAGAAGCGTTATGGAAGCTGAAGGACCTCTCTGTTAAATACAAGTTGTAAGAAAACTCAGCCTGATGGAGACAGATTATAAAAGTAGCAGTAATAGCAGTGAAAAATATAGAACTACTTATTTTAAATGACAATAAGTAAAGTTACATTTCTTTCTCTCTGTGATGTCAATGACACATCTGAAATGTTGCTCATATTTACTTAGCTTTCTGTGTCTTTTTGCTGTGATAAGTATGAAAGATGCAGTAGTTGGTCAAAGTGTTCTTTCACTTCCCATATTATTATTCACTATAACAATTTTTTTTTCTTTTTCTATCTAAGATGCTAATATTAAGTGGGTTGAAGTTCACTATCTTTTTGTTTGTTTCAGATTTCTTTTGGTTCAAATAAAGCACTGTTCAGAGTAAAGAGTAGTTAGTGGGGTGAGTAAGAAGTACATAACAGATTCACTTCCAGATTCATTTCCTCATCAAAAAGTTTACTACAAATAGCTGTGCTTACATACATACCAGCTCCTAGATTGACACAGGCATAGTCATTGCATTACAGTTAGGATGTTTGCTTAGCATCAGTGATTCTGAACAGCAATTTTTCTCAATTCTATATATCTTTTTTACCTCTCCAGTTGATCCTCTTCGCAATCCCCACACAAGCCAGATCACTGACTATCCCAAAGAATGCGCAGAACTCATTGCTGAGTGCTATGCAAGCATTTTTACTGTTGAAAACCAGAATGTACCATCTCCACCATCTCTAACATCAAATTCCATAACAACTATGGAATTTACACCTGCAATGCTGCAACCTTAAGAATAAGCGCAACTATACCTCCCTGGTCTTGATGGTGTTACATACCTGCTTATCAAACGTGGTGGGTACTTCCTTTTGCACCAACTTTCTTTCTTCTTTCAATACTGTCTCAACAATGGTGTTACTCTGGAGCAGTGGAAAACTGCCAGTGTCATTCCCCTGTTCAAAAAGGGCGACCGCACGTCACCTGTCAACTATCGTCCAGTCAGTCTTACTAGCTGTATTGCCAAACTGATGGATCTTGTGTCAGAGAAACACTTTGGAACTTCTGGAGCTCTCACAGCCTCACTCAGCCCTCGCAATTTGGATTTATCCGTAACTCCAGCTGCTGTGATCAGCTTATCGAGTTCCTTGAAGACATTACCCAGATCACTGAAAGCGGCTCATGGGTGGATGTTGTTTACCTTGACTTCGCTAAGGCTTTTAATTCTGTGCCACACAAAAGACTTATGGCGAAACTCTCTGCAATGGGTGTGAAGGATGATCTTTTTAACTGGTTGAAATCCTTCATTCTCAGCCGAAAAGAGGTAGTCACAGCTCTAGGACAGCATTCTTCACCATATGAGATGTCATTTGGTGTATCACAGGGATCTGTTCTTGGTCCCTTTTTGTTTGTTGCATACATTAATGACATAGATACCAACTTAAAGAATGCCACAGTACTGCATTTTGGGAGGAAAAACCCAGCGTCCACATACTCCCTCCACAGCACTGATATCAAGAAGTCCTCTTGTGAACGTGACCTAGGCATTACTGTCAGCAGCGATTTGCGGTGGACAAAGCACATCTCTAAAATTGTCAAGAAGGCTGAGGGTGTCTTGGCATCACTCAGCAAGACCTTTGTTAGCCGCTCTCCAGACATCTATTTAAAGCTCTATACAGCTATGGTATGACCACACTTGGAATTCGCATCATCAGTACTATACATACACTTTTGATGAGTTGTAGTGCACCTGAGCACTGTACGCAATATTTTCATTATTATTATTACCTCAAACATATTTTATATTAAAAGGGTGAATTTACAGTCATTGAAGAGTTGAATGAAATATCTCAGAGTATTTTTTCTGGCTCTCTGCACTCTTAAGTTTAAATACTGCAGAGTGATGCATGTGATGAGAAGGGAGTGGCATCAGATAGACTTGACATACAGGACAATTGGAAGTTCCTATGTCACAACCTACTGCAGGCTACTGATGAGACTTGCAACTGGAACAAAGCACCAACCAGACAGCAAGTAAAATGTTGGTGGAACATTACCATGGATAAAGCTGTTAAAGCCAAAAGAAAGGCACAGGAAGACTGAAACAAAGGTGGTAACAAAGATCAATCTCAGGTAGCAGAAAGTTAAACAACAGATATGCATAGCATGCAAAGAAGCTGAAAGCAGGTTTGCCAATATCCTGAAATGAAGGATCAGAGATATAAGGTGTTCCATATTGCAAAGCAATGTGTCAGTGGGAATCTAGCAGAAAGTTAAACAACAGATATACATAGCATGCAAAGAAGCTGAAAGCAGGTTTGCCAATATGCTGAAATGAAGGATCAGAGATATGAGGTTTTCCATATTGCAAAGCAGTGTGTCAGTGGGAATCTGGATGTTGTTCGGAAAATGTGAGTTTGAAATAATATACTCAAAAGACAGAAACCTCGAAATACTATATTGAGAGGCTGATGAATGTATAACAGAATACTCCTATGTTTTACTGGCAAAGATTCGAAACCGTATCTGAGGTTTCTCGCCTCTAGGACCACCCATTATTGGAAGGTTCCCACCATTGTCCTGTCAAGACAACAATGATAAACGTACATACCACTTGACCTGTGACCCCAGCTTCCTGGGAGACGATATCCACATGGCTGATCATAAATCAACCTCATATACACATCCTTCTAACTATAGCATTATCATAAATACAAGGACTTAGGGAATCCAGCAGCCAGAGAGACCGAAGCAAGCAGTCCGTGTTAAGGTTAACGATGTAGCAGACCTTTTACTCTTTCTCTCTCCTGATTTTGCTGGCTTTCACCTTCTCGGCCACAGACGACAGTCAGCACGCAGACCAAAGCAAGCAGCAGTCTTTGAGATGAATAATGTATACTAAAAATAGACACACACACACACACATAGTAAGTTCATTTATTCTTCCATCTCCTTGTTATATTGTAACATCAAATTAAGACATGCATGCACGCTAGCTCAAAGTAGCTAGCCAGCAAATTAATGTAGTGATAAATTCTGTCATATGTTGTTATTGTAAAATAAACGTTGTTAACAACACAATCCTGGCATTATTCTTAGGGCGGTGGATTGGCAGTATTGGTAGAGGCTCGGACACCATGCTTTCCAGCATAGTTACGTCCTTTTGCGGTCTGAGTTCAAATCCCGCCGAGGTTAACTTTGCCTTTCATCCTTATGGGGTCGATAAAATAAAGTACCAGTAATGTACTGGGTAATTGATGGCTTTGTGCCAAAAGTGGAAACAATTATTCTTCTTCTCAAGCATTATCTACTACAAATGTGAGAAATAAGTGAAAGGAAAAGAGATTAGCTCAATTTGTAGAAAAGGAGTAGGTAGAAAATCTGTAGAATATACAGGTTGTCAGTTTGATTCCCAGCCTGAGTGCTGTCCTTGAACAAGACACTTTATTTCACGTTGCTCTTTCTGCTAGGATTTGCAACTGGTAGATAGTACTAGCAATTGGAAAGACCAATAGAAAAATTGTTTCCTCGGTTCTATTTGACAAGCACCACTCGGCTCATTAAGTAAGTGAGGTCTGGGATCTTGTCAATCAACTGTTGCCTTTTCCTTCCACAATATACAATATGTAAATCTTGGGTGTACAAGAGGTGTAGTGGGATAGCAGGCGGACTAACAGAAAACTTTGTATGTCCAGAGATAGTTAGTAGTAAGAACATCAGTCCAATAAATGTTTTCCTATCACAGGATGGTTCAATAGAAGTGGTTAGGTAACTGAATTAGCCGTAGCTGGAGTTCACTCTGTGATGGACTGGCATCATGTCTAGAGGGACTCATACTCCTAGTTGATTAACACCAAAGAAACTGGAATAAGCACCAGCCTGATAAGCTTGGGATGAATTTTAACTTTGTCAGCTCACTTTGGTGAAATCAGTAGTGCAGATATCCAGTATATGGCAGGTGTAAATTCATGTCCCACAAGGAAAAGAGAGAGAGAGACATCATTTAACTGTAACTTTTGTTGTATTTGAGCTGTACATCACTTCCAACCCTACAATTATCTAGGCCAGCTCATAATTTAGAACAAACTCAATAAAAATGTCCATACCAATTTACTATCATGTACCTTGCAATGTTTGCAAGCATGGTTGTTTGCTTAAGATGTTTCCTTTGCAACCATATAGTTTCAGTTTCAATCCCACTATAGGACACTTTGAGCAAGTACCTTCTGCAGTAACCTTTGGTCAACCAAAGACTTCTGAATGAAACTTGGTAGATGGAAACTGTGTAAAAGCCTACTGTTGCTATTTTTGAAAGGGAGATTTAATCCATTGCTATGAGTGCCCTTTACAAATTCCACCCTTATTCAAGTGTTCAAGCCCAGTCTCTTCCTCCAACTCAGATACAAATATAATCAGTGCTACCTTGCCTACTCTTACTATACAATAAAAAAATATATTAAAAATACCACTTAGTGAGAAAAAATAGCATATGCACACACACATACCCATAAAATCTTATTCACTAAGACGTCTTTTGATAATTATGCCTATTATGCACTCAGTATCATCATCATTATCACAATTAACATCACTTAACAGCCATTTTTCCAGGAGAGAGTGGAGGGTGCAGTGAAGATGACAATAGTTACTAAATAGGAATTGTTTGTAGGAGGGAGGATATAAGAGTGTAGTGCTTA
>OZ024742.1:117733822-117833822 GCA_964016885.1 Eledone cirrhosa
AGCTTTTCTACAGCTGGATGCCCTTCCTAACACCAACCACATTTACAGTGTGGACTGGGTGCTTTTTTGTTGTCAGGTTTCAGTCATTGAACTGATGCCATGCTGAAGCACTGCCTTGAGAGGTTTTAGTTGATTATATCATCCCAGTACTTATTTTATCGATCTCTATTTGTTGAACAGAACATAAACAAATTTACAGACACACATGCACCCTGTTCTGTATCCAGTTTAGAATAGGTGTACTGTATCCTTGCATATTGCAAGAAGCAGCTAAAAGGGTTGATGCCAGAAAGGGCATTAGGCTATAAAATCTTCCTTCACAAAGTCTTGTTCAACCCATGCCAGAATAGAAAATCCGATATAAAAACGATGATGATGATGATGACAATGATGATGATGATAATGATGATAATGATGGTGGTGGTGGTGACGATGATGATGATGATGATGATGATGATGATGATGAGATGATGATGATGACACTGTTACTACAACTGTTCAACTATTCTCCTCCACTTCAAATTTCCCCCCACTTGTTTACCATTTCAGCAGAATTCTTATTCCTTCCTTCCTTCCTTCCTTCTTCTTTCTCCATCTTCTTTCATTATAAGACATCATTAGCAGCTCTTCCAACTATAAAGAAGATCTTTCAGTATATGGAAGTTACCAAAAGATTCAACAACAGAAACTTTGAACTGTTTTATAGTTGTTCATGGTTTTGACCCTTTTTTTCCTTTATTTATGCTTCTTTTCCCCACTTCCATAGTCCTTCTCTTTCTTTCTTTCTCTCTCTCTCTCTTTCCCCCATCTTTCTCTCTCTCTCCCTCTTCTCTCTCTCTCTCTCCTGTTTTTGTTTCTTAATTGTAAGATGTATCAGATACCTCTTCTGGTTTTGCCATGCCCTACTAGTTCTATACGAACGCTGACATTAATTTAATACACAAATAAATAAATAAATAAATAAATAACAGAAGAATTCCACTGCCACCACCTTCATATCTTACTGTGAGAATGGCCAACAGACACACAGACATACTGACAGAGAGACAAACAGACACACTGACCGACTGAGTTAAGACACAAATACCAAAACTATAGCAACTGCTGAGTAGTAGCTACTTATACAGTATTAATCACTGGCAATACTTACACAGAGAAACTTCCTCCTGCTTTTTTTATTTTACTATATGCATATGTATGTGTGTATATATGTATGTATGTATGTATGTATGTATGTATGTATGTATGTATGTATGTATGTATGTATGTATGTGTGTATGTGTGTGTGTGTGTGTGTGTATATGCATGTATGTGTGTGTGTATGCACGTGTGTATGTATGTATGTGTGTGTGTGTCTGCATATGTGTGTATGTGTATGTATGCATGTATGTATGAATGAATATATTTATGTGTGTATATATGTATGTATGTTTGTATGTATGTATGTATGTAGGTGTATGTATGTGTGTATATATGTATGATTGTATGTATGTATGCATGTATGTGTGTATGTGTGTATGTATATTTGTGTATGTATGTATGTGTGTGTATGTACGTATATGTGTGTATGTGTGTATGTATGTATGTATGTATGTATGTATGAATATATTTGTGTGTATATATGTTTGTATGTATGTATGTATGTATGGTTGCATGTATGTCTGTATGTGTGTGTATGTATATATGTATGCATGTATGTGTATGTATGCATGTATGTATGTTTGTATATATGTTTGTATATGTGAGTATGTATGTGTGTGTGCTTGTATGTATATATGTATGTATGTATTTATGCATGTATGTATTTATGTATGTATGTATATATGTATGTATATATTTATGTGTGTATATATGTATGTATGTGTGTATGTATGAATGTATGTATGCATGTAGGTATATATGTATGTACGTATTTATATATGTATGTATATATATATATATATATATATATGTATGAATGTATGTATGCATGTAGTTATATATGTATGTATTTATATATGTATGTATATATATATATATATATATATATATATATATATATATATATATATATATATATATATATATATATATATATATATATATATATATATATATATGTATGTATGTATATATATATATATATGTATTATGTATGAATGTATGTATATATATATGTATGTATGTATGTAGGTATGTATGTATACATGCTTTTCTTACTTGACAACATATGACTTCTACCATTCCACCCACTACCCAATATTCCTTCTCTATGCCACCTTCTCACTTTTTCTGTCTTTCTTTGTCTTTCTTTCCCTTTTTCTCTCTCTCCTTTGCTCAAATAAACTATGTTCTACATACCTTTCCATTGTTGATCTATTAGCTTTCTTTCTCTCTCTCTTTCTCTCAAATATCTTTCTTTATCATTCCTTCTTTCCTATAGCTGATTTGCTGGGTCTCTCTCTCTCTCTCTCTCTCTCTCTCTCTCTCTCCCTCTTAAGTATGCTCTATTATTCCTTCCTTCCAAAAGCACTCCCCCTCTCATTTTTTTCCTCTCTTTCCCCTCGCTTTCTCCTTCCCACTCTCTCCATCTTTCTATTTCCCATCCTGTACCCTTTCTCTCTCTCTCTCTCTCTCTCTCTCTCTCTCTCTCTCTCTCTCTCTCTCTTAGATATACTCTATCAGCTATTCCTCCCACCAATACTCCCCCCTATCTCTCTGCTCCTTCTCTCTCTTCTTTCACTTTGTCTCATAAGTTCTTGCCATACACATAAATGGAAATAATTCTACTTAATTTTCTTTCTTTCTTTTCTATTGTCTTATATGATTTCATCTTCTAAAGTTGAAGTGACCAAAATTTAGAATGTTCAAATTATTCAACATTTATATTTAAAATGTAAAAATTAGAAGAAAGAAAGGAATGTTTTTGGTTGTCTTTTTTAATCCCCTAATAACATACTATTTAAAAATAATGATGACACATTTTTGAGTGAACTAGAGACCAACTGTTAGAAACTCAATGACCAGGATAAATTGCAGAAACTGGTGTTGATTGCTAAATGTGAGTTCCCAAACTTTTACATAAAACTTTGTTAACTATATATATTTTTTAAGATGTCTTTTTTTTATATGGTTATTTATTATCATGCAGGCATGGCTACATGGTTAAGAAGTTTCGCTTAACAAACATGTAGATTTGGATTTGATTTCTCTGTGTGACACCGCTACAGCCTCGGGTTGATCAATATCTTGTGAGTAAAATTCAGTAGATGGAAACTGTGCAGAAACACATCATGTGTGTGTGCATGTGACCATGTATGTATTTATGTCTGACCATGTATGTATTTATATCTGAAAATGAATGTATTTATGTCTGACCATGTATGTATTTATGTCTGACCATGTATGTATTTATGTCTGAAAATGAATGTATTTATGTCTGAAAATGAATGTATTTATGTCTGACCATGTATGTATTTATGTCTAACCATGTATGTATTTATATCTGACCATGTATGTATCTATGTCTGAAAATGTATGTATTTATGCCTGACCATGTATGTATTTATGTCTAACCATGTATGTATTTATGTCTAACCATAGAATGTATGTCTGACCATATATGTATTTATGTCTGAAAATGAATGTATTTATGTCTGACCATGTATGTATTTATGTCTAACCATGTATATATTTATGTCTAACCATGTATGTATTTATGTCTGACCATGTATGTATCTATATCTGAAAATGTATGTATTTATGCCTGACCATGTATGTATTTATGTCTAACCATGTATCTATTTATGTCTAACCATAGAATGTATGTCTGACCATATATGTATTTATGTCTGACCATGTATGTATATCTGACCATATATGTATTTATGTCTGACCATGTATGTATGTATGTCTGACCATATATGTATTTATGTCTGACCATGTATGTATCTATGTCTAACCATGTATATATTTATGTCTAACCATGTATGTCTGACCATGTATCTATTTATGTCTAACCATAGAATGTATGTCTGACCATATATGTATTTATGTCTGACCATGTATGTATGTCTGACCATATATGTATTTATATCTGACCATGTATGTATGTATGTCTGACCATATATGTATTTATGTCTGACCATGTATGTATTTATGTCTGACCATATATGTATTTATGTCTGACCATATATGTATGTCTGACCATATATGTATTTATGTCTGACCATGTATGTATTTATGTCTGACCATGTATGAATTTATGTCTGACCATGTATAATTTTATGTCTGACCATGTATGTATTTATTTTTCACAATGTATGTATTTATGTCTGACCATGTATGCATTTATCTCTTAATATTTAGTACTATTTGTTTATGTCCAGTAACCTAACAGCTTGGTAAAATATAGGTTGGTAAAATATATACCAGACTTAAAGAAATATGTACTGGGGTTGAAATAAATACTTAGTCCTTTGAGACAGTGCTCCAGCATGGGTACAATTCAATGAATGAAACTTGTGAAAGAGTAAAAGAGTGCCATAATTCTTCATAGGTGGCCATTTCCAATCCTTTTGTGGATACCTATAATTGTTTTCTTCTGTTATATATTTTAACCTGCTTTTTGTTTTTTGTGTTTTATTTTTTGTCTCTTCTGTGTTTATTGTATATGTACACCTCAACATGTTTGTAATCATTTGGTATAAAATATTTTGATTGAGACCTTGCGGTCAATACAGAAAATGATATTATTATTATTGGGTCAAGGGTGGTGGATTCGCAGTATCGGTAGAGTGTCAGATGCCATGCTTTGCCACGTAGAGTTATGTCCCTTTACGTTCTGAGTTCAAATCCTGCCGAGGTTAACTTTGCCTTTCATTCTTACAGGGTCTATAAAATAAAGTACCAGTAATGAACTGGGATAATTGCTGGCCTTGTGCCAATAGTAGAAACAATTATTGGGTCAAGGTCAGGTGTTGGCAGAATAGTTAGAGTATTGCTTTGTGGAATTTATTTTGGATCTTTACATTCTGAGTCCAAAGGTTAGCTTTGACTTATCCTTATAGGTTCAATAAAATAAAGTAACAGTAATGCACTGGGGTTGATTTAATTGACTTTTCTCTCACACCAAATTGTTGACCTTGTGCCTAGATCAGTTACTATTATTATTGTTATTATTGTTCTTTGAGTCTCAGTCATTGATGTTATTTAACTGGAAAGTTTGTTGAAATGAATATCAAGCCGCTACATGCAGCCTCAGATATTCAGGACGTATCGGAGGGTTCTTGCTGTTCCCAGCAAACATGCCTTTTGAAGTGTTCCAAAAAGCGGGGCTGGACTAATCTTCTTTAACCATCCTTGGAAACTCTTTGAGATAGTAACTAGTGCGCCTATGACAATCGGGACGATCCTGACTTCATGGCAGTTCCAAATCCTTTTTACCTCCCACTTTAAGTCCTGGTATCGGTTAATTTTCTCCCTCTCCTTTTCTTGAACACTCGTGTCAAATGGGCAGGCTACATCTACAATCAGTATTATTATTATTATTGTTGTTGTTATTATTAATAGCGGTGGATTGGCAGTATCGGTAGAAGGTCAGACGCCATGCTTTGCAGCAAAGAGTTATGGCCCTTTATGGTCTGAGTTCAAATCCCACCGAAGTTAACTTCGCCTTTCATCCTTACGGGTCGATAAAATAAAGTAATACACTGGGATAATTGCTGGCCTTGTGCCAAAAGTAGAAACAATTATTGTTATTATTATGAATTTGATATCTCAGTCATTGATGTTATTTAAGTGGAAAATTTACCCTAATGAACATCAATCTGCTACCTGCAGCCTCAAATATTCAGGATGTATCGGAGGGTCCTTTCTGGTCCCAGTAAGCATGCCTTTTGGTGTGTTCCAAAACTGAGGGCTGGGCTAATGTTCTTTAACCAGCCTTGGAAACTGTTTGAGATAGTACCTAATGCTTTTATGACAATGGAGGCGACCTTGACCTCATGACAGTTCCAAATTCTTTTCAGTCTTCCCATTAATTTTCTCCTCTTTTTCTTGCACTCTTGTGTCAAAAGGGCAAGCTATATCTATAATCAAGCAAGATCTTTTTTCTTTGTCAAAACCCCCCAGGTCAAGCCTATTGAGTTCTAATTCTTTGTCCATTTGTATCTTGAAATCCCATAGCACCTTCACCTGATCGTTTTCTATCACCGACTTCTGACTTATGCTCATACCATTTCTCTGAATGAGGTAGGTAATTTGTTCAGTTTGCATAAATGCCAGTGAATCACTTTTCCTATGATATCATGCCTCCATCATTTATAGTGAGCCACAGTTTCCTCTCTCTCCTGTGCAACTAGTAGCATTCCCGCTGTAGCTTTCTTAAGGTCCACTTTCCTTAACCAGTTCCATGTCTGGAAATCTCTGAATTATGTTTTCTTCAAAAAGATACTATGAAGGGCTTTTTTATTCAGGTTGTTCTTCCACTTTTTAGTTACTTCTTTCTTGGACATCACTTGCCTTTTTATCCAGTTCTTTTTGTTTCTTTACATTCCATTTAAGAATTCCCGCACTGTACCTAATAGTCGACACATCTTGAGAATTTACTCTACTTATGGCATTTCTACTATTTAGATGTGATTTTAGTATGTTCCTCATTCTCCTTATGTTTTAGATCTTATCATCTTTATTTTATTGTTCTTGATATTATCCACCTCCAGAACACCCAATTACCTATATCCCTCTTTGGTGTCAATCTCCTTTATCATCTCAACTGTTGGTACCTCGATTCCTTTGCTTCTCTTCAATGTACCTCTCCTCATCACAAGCACACAGAAATACAAACACAACAACACCAATGAACCACACCTACACTAACTTTTTCTAGTAAGGTGGTCTAAAAAGAACAGATATCCTGTTAAAATGTTACCCCTCTGTGCCTTTTCTATAAATATTTTCATGGAAATTATTCTGATGAGCTTACTTCTTTGTTGCCTAATCTTCATGAGTTTAAAGAGAGCACCAGATTTGTGGCTTTGTCTCATCCATTTACAACTGAAGTTCCTAATTATAATTACAAATTGTATTCTAATTGTATATGACATATGAAATTATCTTCTGGTATCTTTTCTGACCATTGCAATTTGCAAAAATTCAAAAGTAACATCAATCGTCAAACTCTCTCTTCTTGAATTATGTTCTCTTTGTCTTGTCCTTTCTCTTCTCAGTAACTCCTTGCATCCTAGTGGGTTTATTGCCATGCTTAGGGTAAGTAAATTAAATATATATATATATATATATATATATACAAATATATATATATATCATCATCATCATCATCATCATCGTTTAACGTCCATCTTCCACGCTTGCATGGGTTTGGACGGGAGTTTTCTCACTTGAGGCAAGATTGGTTTTCCTGCTCGTATAGGACCGTCTGGCGGGTTTTCTACGGCTGGATGCCCTTCCTAACACTAACCACGTTTACAGTGTGGACTGGGAGGTTTTTACTGTGTTACCTACACGGCCACATTATAGTGTGGACTGTGTATTTTTAGTCGTGACACCTACACGACCTCATTTGTTTTGGACTGGATGTTGTGGTACCAACATATCTTCACATTGAAGGGGGGCGGGGTAGTGGGACAGGGGTGTATTTTGTTAGAGGTGCCTACTGACTGTAGGTTTCGCTTTGTACTTAGGCAAGGCGGGTCTTCTGTATTACTGTGTAGCGCCAAAGATCTCGGTCCATGACATTGTCTTGGAGAGGTGTAAGTGTGTGAGGTCGGAATTTATCAAGTCGTCCCAGGTTTTTCTGGGTCTGCATATATATATATATATACAAATATATATATATATATATATATATATATATATATATATATATATATAATCACTACCATCAATACTCTACATCCACTTACCGAGTTTGTATGGGCCTGACAATCTGCCACGCTCTAAGGCCAGTCATGCTATACGACTGCTCCACTCATACATTACGGTTTTGACCTGGTTTCTACAGCTAAGTAAATAAATGAAATCTAAGGTGAAGGTAATGTAAATATTTGTCTTTCAATTAGTTTGTTTTCATTGTTAAATATATTAAAATTTATTTCTATTGTAAAATGTATTTAAGAAGCATTAACTTTGAATTACATATAAATCCCAATCAGATTAATATTCCTCTCCTACTTTTAATCTGTCCATTCTATCAGTAGCTGTTTCCTAGAAATAGTCAAGGTGTTATTGATATGAGAAGTAACCAAGTTTAAAGTATTGTGTTGATCTTCAGATAATGACTTCACGACCATTGAACTATATAGTTTTGATTACAGTAAAGTGGGCACTAGTATACTAGCCAAGACATTTTGATTAATTAGAATTACATCCTTAGTGAAGAGGACAATTATTTTCTATATATCAAATTTGGGTTTAAAAAAATGTGAGATAAATCAAATATTATTTACTATATATATGAGGGCGGTGAATTGGTAGAACCAGTAGATCATCAGACACCATTCTTTGCAGTATAGAGTTATGATCCTTTACATTCTGAGTTCAAATCCTGTCGAGGTTAGCTTTGCTTTTCATCCTTATGAGGTCGATAAAATAAAGTACCAGTAATGAACTGGTGTCAATTTAATCGACTTCCCCCCCACCCCATCTAGAATTGCTGGCCTTGTGTCTAAATAAGAAACCATTATTTACCATATATACACATTTACAATACTGATAGATAAGTCCCACCTACAGTTTACTTACTTTTACAAGGTACTGTATATTTTGAATTGAGGCTTGTAGGTTCAGTAGATAAGTAGTTTTCACCTTTTATTTTTGTGATAAAAGTTGCAACATACACACGTGTAATTATGGTAATTAAAATTAATTAAGTATGGAATGCAGTAAGTGGGATGTGAGAGTTTGCTGTTGATATATTGAGTTAGACTGACAGAGTTGGTAGAGCTGAGCCAATGAGTGAGTCTCTTCATGACTGCTCAACTTGCTAGAAATAGAAGCAAATTATCTCAAATTACTCCTTGTTGTTTTAAAAAAGAAAGGACATATTGGATAATTTATGGAAAAAAACAGAATGGCCATAGCTGAAGCAACTTTGATCATAAACTTAAGAGTTAACTTGCTGTTAAGTAAAAATAACGATACAGATGAAAATATTAATTTAAGATGAAATTGATTTATTACATCACTCATATGTTATAATTTTGGATCCACTAAATTCTGGGATTATAAGATTTTTTTTATGTCTACTCTTCCATTCTTCTTGCATGGGTTGGACAGGATGTTTTTGAGAGACTATGTTTTACAGCTGAATGCCCTTCATAATATCAACCCTTTTAGTCTCCTCTTACAACATGCAGGGATATCATGTGTCTATTTTAAGAAGAGGGATACACACAAGATTTGTTTATTTACATTTATAAGAGATTTTTCTGGTAATTTCTTCCATCTTTTATTTTCTTACTATGCAAACCAATGTTCCATAAATGGAACAGCAGAATTAGTTATCTCTCTCTGAAGTGAAACTGTTTTGTTTTGTTCTTTAGATATAGCTGAATGAAATCAATAAATCACATTCTCATGGTTGAGGATCAGGAACCTGACACAACCACCTCTCTTCTTCTCCACACATTGAACCATTTGTTGTGTTTTCATGCCCTCTTCAGGATGAATAGGGTCGGTGAAACATGCATTATTTTCTGATCCAGTTTAACTGTTGGAGTTGACTCCCTAATTTTTCCTTTTACATAGGTGCTCTATTTTCCCTTTCCAAAGAGACAATAGATAATATTATGTCCAGTATTTAAATAATGTTTCTTTAAGTCATTTCACTTTAACATCAAAGAGGCAGTAGATAATATTATGTCCAGTATTTAAATAATGTTTTTTTAAGTCATTTCACTCTACCATCAAAGAGACAATAGATAATATTGTGTCCAATACTTAAATAATGTTTCTTTAAGTCATTCCATTCTACTATCAAAGAGACAGTAGGTTTTGAGATGATATTTTTATTTAAGTTATGCACTAATTCAGTACTATTATAACTCTCTTTCATAGTCAGTACATAGCTTTGAAAATTCCTCCCATAATGAATAAGTGTTGAGGAGTTTATTGAGATAATTAATAATGTGTTCATTTTTATAGAATTCTTTTAAAAAACTAAGAATATCATTTCATAAAGAAAAACATGTCTATTAAAGGATGGAATAAAAATTATTCTTTTTTTCTTTTCCTAGCTTGAAGTAGATGAGAGAGGCTGTATGAAAATTCCATGAACTAATATGAACTAATATCTGGCAAGGAAGTTCTTTAAATATCTTACACTGAAGAGATGGTAAACCTAGCACTGAGTAATGGGAACGTGTTCATCATGGAATACAACCTTAAAATATCAGTAATAACAGCTTGGAACTAATTTGTCTTACGGAAATGGAAACACACAAAACCAATCTTGCATTTATAACAATCAACTTCACCTTCTCTTCTATTGGTACCACAATATGCTTTATTTCACTTGTGTATAAACTTTTCAAGGGAATACCTTTACCAAAATTGTGGAAATATTCCATTTGTTTAGTTGATACTTCAGCATTGTTCTTTGGAATTGGTTTGTTGATGCATCTTTGTATTTTAATACTCAATGGAACAACTCCAAAATTTCTCATGTTGGCATCATCAAGTTTAATGTTGTTTGGATATATGGATGGCTTGTGTTCTTTTATAACATTCCAGACAATTTTATTATTTGTACAGAATCCCAGAAAAATAACCAGTACTTCAAGCTATCAACTTGGTTCCTCTATTATAGTACTCACTGGGATAAAGCTTGCTTGTCTATTACTTTCTATCTTGCCGGTCATACCCAAACAAGAGCAACTAAAACCTTCAACAAATAACCTCTTCCCTCTTTATGATCCCCAGGAATCTGGAGGTACTTACACTTCTTTATTAGTAATCTGTTTCTGGATAGTCATTGTGACCACATTGATTTTTAATATCATTGGTGTAATAAAATCCCAGAAAAACACCAATTTGGTACAAGACTCTAATGAAGACATGTGGCATGTTGCCACCATATCTCAAGGACAGATATTGCACAAAATACTCTTAGTTGAACAATGTGTTTACACTGTTGTGAGCATCATGATAACACGGCTACTTTTTCGGCAGTCTGTTTCCCAGACAACCCACAGCAATGACCATGATGCAGCAATTATCATGGTTAGTATCCATCTCACACTCCATGGAATTTTCACTAACCTTGGTAATGTTCTGTGGATGAAGAAAGTATGTTGTGGAAAACAAAATGGCCTCTCAGAGGAATCTCGTCATCTGAAACGACTGGAGCTCTTACGAACTGAGGTAAGTGTTATATGTTGTTATGTTTTTTTCTATTTTGTTTATTAAATCCTATATTCTTTCCAATCATTTTTATATCTGATTTTCAGTACTTACATGGATTGGATTTTTGTTGCAGAGTTTCTACATTTACTGAACTGCTATGCTACAGAGTACATTGTATATAGGGGACATAAAAAACATCACTGTCCAATTCTCCTAACTTTACTCCTCCTGAAGAAGGACTAACATCCAATATGTTGAGACAACCTTTTTCCTTTTACAACATGTGTGAAACTAATATGACTTTGTGTGTGTATGTGTGTATGCATATATATTCCAGCGAAGTAAAATGGATGTAAAATGAGGTTCATGTTATATATATTATCATCATTCAACAACTATTTTCCCTAATATATATATATTATGCCCATCCTTTACATCTATGAAATCTACTTAGTAAACATAAGTTGAATTTGGGCTAGAGTGAACTTCTTAAGCCAGGGATTGGGTGGAGCAGAAAGATGGGTACACAATGTAATTGATGTAGTTAGGGTGATAGAATTATTAAGTTTTGGCTAACCCGATATAAAACAACTATGACAATTATCTCTGCATATGCATCACAATCATCACTGACAAATGAACTGAAAGACAAAATAACAAGTGATGGTGATTTTATTATCATGGCTGTTGCTTTGAATGGACATGTTGGGCAATGTTGTTCAGTACAAGAAATTAGGAGATATCAAGGCTCCAGGAATTCTGAAATACCAATGATCTGACTATCTGCAACACTAACTTCAGAAACTTGGCCAGTTTAATCACCTATGAGTCAGGAGAGTACACTAGCCAGATAGATTTTATTTTCACTAGAAATCATGATAGACTAATTGTTGCAAACACAAAGTTCCTCCATGGTTAGAAGTATACTTCCCAAAAATTTAAGTGACTTTAGAATTAGAGCTAAATAAACCTAGAGACAAAAGTCAATTTGGGAGAAAGAACATGGAAGCTGAGAGAATGTTCAACTATTGACAAATTCTTTCTCCAAAAGAATATATACTGACTTGCTTATGGAAACACTATTTCCATAATATGCTAATGCAGACATAGTCAAACTACATTGAGTCATCCAGACTGTATCTAGATATGATATTCTATACATCAGTAGACAAAAATAGGATACAATTTAAAGTGGTCGACTATACAGACCACACATTTATGATCTATGGGTTTAGCTAGATAAGCTTTATAAGCAAAGATTGGTTACTGGAAGCTGAAAATATTATTCCCAACATGCAATGCTTATGGAGACTGGATTAATGAAATGGTTCAGAAAACATTGATGAAGGCAATAATCAACAACAAATAGTGGTTTACCCAGAGAAGGGCAATGGGCTTGGGTGGCTTAGGTATGACATGGAAACAAAGCCACAATTCAGTTTTTTGGCAGACCATAAGTGCATTCTACTTCATTCCAAACATATGAACAGTTTTTCAGGAGCACTTTACTCAACTGCTTGGGATGAATGGCTGGTCTGATTGCAGGATGAACTTCAGTGACTAACTTGACAGCCTGCTGCAATGCTCAGCAATAGAGGTGGCGTACTGCAAAAGCCAATGAAATATGGGAGACAATTGCTGTCAGTACGAGGGGGAAATTGCCTAGCTTAGATGGTCTGCCATATAAACATTTCACTTATATGCCAGACCTCTCAGCAATCTCTTCCTAGATGTCTAATACAACTGGCAGCAGAATAGGAGTATCCCCAATTGTGTCATTCAAGTGTGGTGGTGCTTCTGAGAAAGGACCTGAACAAGGGAGACCATATCAACAATTTTTGGTCCATACTAAATGTAGAGTTCAATCATTTGGCTAGTCTTTTCCAGAGGACTTTTGATCCAACACATATGGGTAATTTCAAGAAATCCTTGGATTAGTAGTGCTACAGAGGTGGGTTCATTGACAGTTCATTATAGACACTACTAATACAGAAGTGCCATTAGCAGGGCCTATTTGCGATGCAACAAAACTATCCTGCATGCACTCATTCAGTGTCTAAGAATTGTTGACTTGTAGAGTTATGTTTCACTGCTGCTATTGTACATAGGTCAGATCTGGCTCTCAGCTGAGTCCATAGTGATGATTCCCACACTGCTTTCCTTTGGCCAGGAAAGGCAGGCACTTTTATCTGTCTGGTGGCCATGGTAAAAGAGTTATGTGTTGGACAGGATTAAAAAGGCTGAAGGCAGATACTTTCCTCTTTGGCACACATCTAAACAAAATTTACACAACTTAAAGAAAGCCAATAACATGATAAAAACCAACCCACTATATATATAAGTCTCATTTTATATTTGACTGCATCTGTTCTTATTTACAAGGAGATTGTTTCTGTTTTTTAATCTACACATTCTGGATATCTCTACTTCCAGGTGCTTTATTTGGATAATTCCACTATTTTGTCAAAAAATACATTATTATATTATTCAATCTTTATGTCAATTTGGGGATACGTTTTACTCATGATTATTTTAATAATAATTTCTGGGAAATTTTGTTAAAACTCTTTCTACCTTGGTGGCTCTATTTTATTATTCCCCTAAGCACTTTTATGACACTAATTCCCTAAGACCAGTAGAGTAGTGAAAATCAGTAGGTATATATACCATATCTGTACAAAAATTGCTCTAAGTTTATAAATAATAAAAATAAATGCATTGATATCATGTTGTAAATTTTTAAGACCGTTTGTGGCCTGTTTTTGTACTCTCTAGTTTCTGTAGTTATTCCATAATGCTAGTTTATATTTTTCAGTATATAAAATATTGGATAGTAGACTTAAACCTTTAACATTTACATTACTCTATATTTACTATTATATTTTCATGGTAAAGGATTTGCCTCAAATAATTATCTCACATAATATCGAATCTATGATATTTTGATATTATTTATTTTGAGAACAATATCTTAACATCAGTATGGGGGGCTGGTTATGGCCGGTTTGAACAGAAAGCGGTGAGAGAATTCTGGTCAGATATGGCCGGTTTAAATGCTAAAGGGTTAATCATCACCTAATACCACCACCACTTGGCCTTTTGGGGCTTTTAACAGAATACATTCTGTAACAAGCATTCAAGCTAGGTTTCTAGTAATAAAATAACTTCCTTTTAACAATGGCAGAGGTCATGAAAAAAGTAATGACTGTTGCCCATCTTCCTCTCTTTCAAATGGAAGTCCATCCACTTCCAGGGGCGAAATTATTTCTGATAAAGATTTTGGTGTTTTTGTAGTGACAGTTATTTCACAGAGAGGATTAAGCAGCCAGAAATAATACAATTGATTGTTATTTCTCATCCTCCACATAATCTACAGTTACTTTTTATATTTTTCCTCTCTGTATATTTTTTAGTAGTTTCTAGTAAGAAATCTGGTCTTTTCAAAACATTTTCTTCATCCACTTTAGTTTTCAGTCTTGTTGAGTATTGGCCAAGTGGAGTATTTTCTTGGCAATGTCTTACTTAGCATGACATTTTGAAGTCTCATTTTTATTCCAGTTTTTATTTTTTAATACTTTCTGTAATTATTTTCCATCCTCATCTTAAGTGTCTGTTATCTCAGCCTCTGTTTTATATCTACAGGGATGAAGCACTTTTTATTTGTTTTCTTCATGTTTTGTAGCTATTTTGTATTAATTTTTATTTATTATTTACTATAAATTTTTGTAGTCCTATAGTAGATATTTTATAATAATTTTCTAGTTGCAGTCAACCTCTGCTTGGCTGCCTACTTTATTCTCCTCTTCTCTTTCTCCTCCTCCTTCCTCTACTTCATCTCCCTCCCTCTTTTTCTCTTCCTCTTTCTCTTCCTCTTCACCTTCTCTTCTGTCCTCTTTCCCCTTACTCCTCTTCCTCTTCTTTCTCTGCCCCTTCTCTCCCTCCTCCCATCTCTTCCTCTTTTTCATCATCATCATCATCATTATCATCCACCCACTTTCCATGCTGGTACAGATTGGACAGTATTTATGCAGAGTTATTGTCTTCCTAGATGGGTTTCAATTTTTGGCATGGTTTCTACGGCTGGAAGCCCATCCTTACACAAACCACTTTACAGCATGTAAAACAGCCACCAAATAATTCATGTCTAATCAACAAAACCTGAAACTCATAACCAAACAATATATAAATTGAAAATGGAAAACCCCTCCATTATGGGTCCCACTGAAAGAAAGTAAATATTAACATGAAAACATTGATAGAGTGAAATATATATTATTTTATTTGTGAGGTAATATTTATATCTGAATGAAACAGAATTCTACAAACTATTTAGAATAAGTTATGATGAACTTACTATTTAAAAATATGAAAAGTTTTGGTCCAACGTTCCATAGCAGAAATTAGATATTCCCTTATATTTACAAAGTGGGAGAATGTTGGATAGAATGCTTTAAAGTGTTTGTTCAGGCTCTCTGCTCTCTGAATTCAAATCTCACTGAAGTCACCTTTGCCTTTTATCCTTTTGAGATTGATAAAATAAGTATCAGCCAGTATGGGAGTCAATTCTTCCTCTATATCTCTTTCTCACTGCCTCTATTTAATCTCTTTCCTCCTCTGGAAGCAATTGATTGTGTTCAGACATGGAGAGAGAATGGGTTCCTCCAGGTTTAACCCTTTAGCATTTAAACCGACCATATCCAGCCAGAGTTCTCTTACTTCTTTCTGTTCAAACTGGCTGTAACTGTCCACTTAGACTTATGTTAAGGTAATGTCCTTAAAATAAATAATATCAACATCTCATAGATTCGATATTATGTGAGATAATTATATGAAATAAAGTGTTTACCATGAAAATATGATAGTAAATATAAAGTAATGTAAATGCTAAAGGACTAATATGTCCAAGAAATACCATATGCCACTATGATGCTCCACTAAGAGTGACAGGCCTACACATACCCACATACTGTGTCTATCTTATTTTTCCTTTTATTTGTGTTTATTTTCTGTGTAGCTCCTTCATTCCTAATTTTTTTGTAAGTTTGTATTTCATCTGGTTCTTCTTCTATCTCAAATTCTATATCTATAATGATATTATTGGTTATATCAATTTTCCAATCTTTAAAGCGACTTTTGTTAGCTCATTAATTCTTAAGTATTTGTAAGTTTGTATTTCAACTAGTTCTATATATGTTTTTGCATCTAACATGATATTACTAGTTACATTAATTTTCCACCCTTTAAAATGACTTTGGTACATTTTCCAAACCAAATTTTGTGTCAATTTCCTACCAAATCTTTAAAAATATTTTAAAATATGTAGTCAGAAACTTGAGGTCATTCATACACAAGAGATTATTGATTGTTCTACTCCCCAATAATGTTTTTATTAATTTCTGGTTTGGTTTATCATATTGTTTAATGGGCATTAGTGTCAGACAGAAAAGCATTAGAGAGACAGAATTGACAGTTATTGGAGCATTGCAGTATTTGTTCTGGCTCACTGCACTCTGTGTTCAAATCTCACCAATATTAACTTTACCTTTCATCATTTCAGGCTCGATAAATAAAATACCAGTGCTGAATGGTGGATTGGCAAACTTGTTAGAATATCAGATATATGTCATGCAGTATATCTGTTCTGGTTTAGTGTATTCTGAGTTCAAATCCCACCTCCTATCACTGGAAAAATGGTGACATGGTAGAACTAGGGCTCCAATCATTAAAGTGTAATATAACTAGTATTGCCAGACCTAAGCACTACTAAGAAATATATAGTTTTAAGGAACGAATACAGTGTTGTATGATAATTTAAATCAGAAGTTCTCAAACGTTTTGGGCTACTGGCCACCTCATGGCCACATAATACCCTCAGCACCCCCAAACCCTATTTCCAGAGAGACCTGCCTACACACAAATTGTAAATAATATATGATATATAATATAATATATACTATGTATAAATAAATATTATATATTCTTTTTATTTTACTATATTTATATATAATATGTATCATTTGATATTTAATATACTATTATAACATCTTTACCACAGCCCCCTAGACCTTTTCAATGTCCCCCGGGGCAGTAGCGCCCACTTTGAGAACCTCTGATTTAAATTAATGTCTGGGGAAAATACTTTTCAGGAAAGAGTATCACCCAATATTCATCAGTAAGTGAGTTTGACACTGTTCAAGGTTTCTTAGGAAGCAAGATGGTCTTTTACTTAATGTCTACTTAATCCATTTCTGCATTACAAAGTTTGAGACAATAATTTTGCTACTGCAGAATTTTGCTAACACACTTATAACAGATATCAAGCTATTTGACAAACTAAGAGAATCTATGTTATGATAAACATTTTGAATAAACATAGGTTCTCGAGTTTTAGGTGTTTATTTTCTCTAAGAATTAGGTTTTATACATTAATTATATTTTTTAACACATTTTCTCAAAACAAAGTGACCTACTCGAAACTGCTCCTTTTGCACTGGGCATTGATGATATAACCAAGATGGGAGTTGACTTAGATTTGAATGTCTGGTATCTGGATGATGCTTGTTGGGGGATGGGGGATGGGGGAGGGGGTCCTCCAGAAAATGTCCTTGCAATCACGAAGAGAATGATTGAAGAACTGGGTCATTGGGGCCTTCATGTCAGTAGTTCCAAATATGAGCTCTGGCTCCTTAATCACCCAGCTTCACATCAGCAGAATGTTGACCTGTTTACAGAGTCCTTCCCCTCCATCACGGTTTCTCCCTCATCAGCGTGGTACTTACTTGAAGCCCGAATTATTGACCAAACCTTCACATCCATCTTTTGATCTAAGTTAGTTAATATCGACCAACTTTTAAAAACCTTAAAGCCATTGAGCCACACCAAAGTTTTTTTATACTTAGGAATTATTTGTCAATTCCTAAGTTGTTGTATTTCCTCAGAGATAGTCCCTTTTAAAAATTCTCGTCAACTCTCCAATACTTTGATGACCTAATATTCAGTGTGCTCAAGGGTCTGGTCAATGTCTGTCTCTCTCCAGAGTCCCACAACCAGTCTGCCTTGCCCAAACGGTTTGGAGGTTTTGGTCTGCATAAATGCTTATCTTTGTCCCTACCTTGCTTTCTTTCTTCCATCTATGCTTGCTCCTCTTCAGTAGATTAGTTCCACCAGGGAAATGGTGAAGCTTTGCTACAGTGGAGACAGTTGTGTTTTTCAGCTCCCAATACTGATAAGGATAGACAGAAGCAGAGAGTATGAAACAATCTTCATTCGAGCAAAAGTTTTAATTCTCTCTTTGATCATTCTGATCAATTTTCTAGGTGTTGCTTACTTTCTGCAAGTGCTAAGTTCTCGGGGGACTGGATTGATCCCCTGTCTGTGGCCAGCATTGGTGGTCTTCTCAGTCAGGAAGAACTCCACATCTCCATTGCACTCCAAATAGGAGCCGATGTCTGTGGGGGACTGAGATATTACGTGTGGTAGCTCCGTTGACTCCACAGGCCTACATGGTTTGTCCTGCTGCCTGAATGCTGGTTGTTTTGCCTGCCACACCAAGCTAAACCTGATCATTAAATGGCCCTAGCTCGGGTAAATATCCCCTCAGTTCTGGAGCCAGCTGGATTATCCAGAAGTGATAGAATAATCCCTGGGTAAGAGGTAGGTGTCTCATCTGGGATGCCACAGTCAGTGACTATTTTGCTCCTTCCCACAACATAAATGCTGCTGTAAATGTGGGTGGGTGGGGGGTCACTGCTTCCGTTGCCGAATAAAATAAAATCTGAAAATACCGGGATCTATCTAATAATTATTTTTTCCAGCCTGTGACGTTTGAGACATTTGATGGAGTTGGGCCTCTGACAGTGAATTTCTTGTCATCACTGGTGGCTTGCCTTACTCAGGTGTAAGGTGATGCCCATGAGGGTGCCTGTTTGTTTCAGTACCTTAGCCTCGTCACCATGGCAATGCTGCGAGCCTATTGGCTTGTTTTAAAATATTCTGTTGACCCTTGTGATGTGTGAGTGATTATCACACTTGGTGGTGAATTGATAGTCACTTTTGTTTTTGTTTCCCTTTTTTTTTTCTTTTCTCTCACTTTGGTCATATATTTTGGTGCATTGTATTTGTGGGGTTCCTAGCAATAGTAGATTTTATTTGTTATGCATGTTTTTATTTTCATTCTAAAAGAATTGTGAGCAATTTGTAATGTTATTTAAAATAAAACGTTGAATAAAATATGATAAAGAAGTAAAAAAAAGAAAGGAACCCGTCTCAATTTACCAAAACCTCAGCAATGTTTTCGTCAATTAATATTTATTGTTAGGTGCAATCATTGCTATGTGGTGAAGAAGTTTGGTTTGCAACCACATTACTTGAATTTAATCCTACTGTATGATATATTCAGCTTTACACTGAACAATGCCTTGCAAATGAATTTGGTAGGCAGAAATTAAGAGGAAAGCCATCATATATGTGTGTGTATTGGTTTCTCTTCATGTGCCTTTATATCAACAGGTGGGTAAAGATGAATGATATGTGTCGTTCATAGAAAAACATAACAGGTGGTTAGCATTAAGAAGGACACCTGACTATAGAAAAACATTAAAAATCTCAGCCAACCCATGCCAACATGAAAAAGTGGACATAAAATCAATGATGACAATGATGACGGTTTAATTAGTACTGTTTTATTTCATGATGTATGTCAGTACGAGCACATGCTTCCAACTATTCTATTTTATTTTTGTCAAGTTCATGGTAAAATATTTTTGAGTTGCAGTCTTTTTCAAAGAATCATTGGATTCTTTGCACTTTGGTGATAATTTCTTGTTTCATGCCTTCTTTGATTTCAGGTATTTCTGTTTTTGTTTTGTTGTATTTTGATAGTATTTGTATCTTTTTTTCTTGACTGATTGAGGGAACAGCTTATATTGAACTCTATTTCATTAATATTTTACAGCATTCTGGTAAACATCATTTCCTAGCTTCATGGATTGATAATAAGAAATCTCTTCAAATGGGTCTAATGAAAACCTACAGTCAAAATTGGCAGAAACTGTGGGCACAGGAAATAATGGTTCTTGGAATGTTACGAAAGGTGAAACACCCAAATTTATTACAGTGTCTTTGGACAAGCAACGCTAATCCTTATTATGAAATTGTTTCTTTGCTCAGTCAAGATACAGTTTCTAGTGATTCAAGGTATTATTATTATTTTTTTTTAATTGAAACTTCCTTTGAATTCTGCTTCTTTCCCAAATCATGCCGAGTGTCAGCCTGACACCTGGGAAAAATTATTATTGTTTAGCTTTTTATAGAGGTTTAGCGATTGGTAAAAATGACAACATTCTTGAGGAGACTCTAGGGGTCAATGAAAATCAAACAGCCACTTTTCCAGAGGATTTTCAGTCCAAGGCCCATGGATAACTTTCAGAAATCCCTGGCATGGCAGCGCTACTGAGGAGCTTTGCCAGTTCAAGATACCCTCTACAGGCCTAGAAATGCCATTAGTTGGGCCTGTCAGAGATGTGCATAGGGCAATGAAACTGTTCTGCACACACTCATTGAGTGTCCAAGTATTGCTGACCTGTGAGGTATATGTTGAACACCTGCTATTACATGTGGGGCAGATCCGACTATCAACTGAATCCATCATGAAGATATCCCTGCCATCTTCCTTTACAGGGGAAGAACAGGCACTTTTTACCTTCCTGGTGGCCATGGTGAAAGAGATTGTGTGGTTGTGCACCTGAAATGTTTGAAGACAAGCACTTTCCTCTTTGGCAAAGCCCTAATTTATATTTTCAGGGTGGAGAGGGAAATACTGCCTTCCAACCAGTTTGTTGAAAGGTGGGTGAGAGAAGTGAACATGGTCTGAGTGAATGAGTTTGCTTTGAGTATGCATCTGTAAATTGGAAGAGAACATCTGAGAGACAGCACTTGCCCTAGCAGTGAAGGTTACCATATCTTTTTGTGGGATTTCTCCATGAGTGACCCTCAGAGATATTCCCAGTTTTGCGGAATTTGTTATGTTTTAGTTTTAAATATTTATTGTTTAGTCTTCTTAATAAAACTTTCTCTCTCATAAAAACCCATACTGTACACTCCTGTACCCTCTTTAAGTAAACCCTGTGTGGCTAATAAAGAAACCATTATTATTATTATTATTATTATTCGTAACGCTTTTGCTCTGACAGATGTTATACCGACACTATACCAAAAGAGTGAGCCATAACAAATGGTCAATTTTCTAACACTCTCCTTAGAATGTTTGCTGATCCTAACAAGGTTGTTTTCTGCAACAAGCTCTTTACATTCTGAGTTCAAATACTGGTGCCAATATAATTGACTTTCTCCTCCCCACAAATTTTAGGCCTTGTGCCTAGGTTAGAAAGCATTATTGTTGTTGTTTTGGAGCAGTGGATTGGCAGTATCGGTAGAGGGTCAGACGCCAGGCTTTGCAGCAAAGTGTTATGGCCCTTTATGGTCTGAGTTCAAATCCCGCCGAGGTTAACTTTGCCTTTCATCCTTACGGGGTCGATAAAATAAAGCACCAGTAATACACTGGATTAATTGCTGGCCTTGTGCCAAAAGTAGAAACAATTATTGTTGTTGTTTTCTTCATTTTACTCAGCATTTCACTGATCTGCTATTATTTGGATTGGCCTTGGGCCTAAATCAGAAACCATTATTCGGATTGTTAAATATCAAACTATCTCATGCAGCCGTAGGCATCATTTGTATGGTTCCTGCTGTGCCAAACATACAAGCATAACTAGCCAAAACTATAAATCTGACAGACACAGAACCAGGAAATATTTAAGAGACATCTCAAAGGCTTGAAATTTTCATTGGGTTTTATAACTGGTTGTCTTGTGATCAAAACTTTCTAGAACATTTGAAAATAAAGACAGGGCTGAGCATAAAATGTTGACATGTTAGTTGACAGGTTAAGGTAGCCAAGGAATGGTGACAATCTAGGGTAAAAATATATGATTCATAGACATAGTGTGTTGTATATGTTGGTAGTGAGTTGTATATAGTTGTAGTATTATATATGTTGGTAGTGTGTTATATATAGTGGTAGTGTGTTATATATGTTGGTAGTGTGTTGTATATAGTGGTAGTGTGTTATATATAGTGGTAGTGTGTTATATATAGTGGTAGTGTGTTATATATAGTGGTAGTGCGTAGTATATATGTTGATAGTGTGTTCTATAGAGTGGTAGTATTATATATGTTGGTAGTGTGTTATATATAGTGGTATTCTGTTATATATAGTGGTATTGTGTTGTATATGTTGGTAGTGTGTTGTATATAGTGGTAGTGTGTTATATATGGTGGTAGTGTGTTATATATAGTGGTAGTGTTTTATATATAGTGGTAGTGTCTTATGTATAGTGGTAGTGTGTAGTATATAGTGGTAGTGTGTTATATATAGTGGTAGTGTGTTATATATAGTGGTAGTGTGTTATATATAGTGGTAGTGTGTTATATATAGTGGTAGTGGTTATATATAGTGGTAGTATGTTGTATATAGTAGCAGTGTGTAGTATATATAGTGGTAGTGAGTTGTATATAGTGGTAGTGTGTAGTATATAGTGGTAGTGTTTTGTATATAGTGGTAGTGTGTTGTATATAGTTGTAGTATGTTGTATATAGTGGTAATGTGTATTATATAGTAGTAATGTATTATATATAGTGGTAGTGTGTTGTATATAGTGGTAGTGTGTTATATATAGTGGTAGTGTGTTGTATATAGTGGTAGTGTGTTATATATAGTGGTAGTGTGTTATATATAGTGGTAGTGTGTTATATATAGTGGTAGTATGTTGTATATAGTGGTAGTATGTAGTATATAGTGGTAGTGTGTAGTATATAGTGGTAGTGTGTTGTATATAGTGGTAGTGTGTTGTATATAGTGGTAGTGTGTTGTATATAGTGGTAATGTGTTATATATAGTGGTAGTGTGTTATATATAGTGGTAGTGTGTTATATATAGTTGTAGTGTGTTATATATAGTTGTAGTGTGTTATATATAGTTGTAGTGTGTTATATATAGTGGTAGTGTGTTATATATAGTGGTAGTGTGTTATATATAGTGGTAGTATGTAGTATATAGTGGTAGTGTGTAGTATATAGTGATAGTGTGTTGTATATAGTGGTAGTGTGTTGTATATAGTGGTAGTGTGTTGTATATAGTGGTAGTGTGTTATATATAGTGGTAGTGTATTATATATGGTGGTAGTGTGTTATATATAGTGTTAGTGTGTTATATATAGTGGTAGTGTGTTATATATAGTGGTGGTGTATTATATATGGTGGTAGTGTGTTGTATATAGTGGTAGTGTGTTGTATATAGTGGTAGTGCATTATATATAGTGGCAGTGTGTTGTATATAGTGGTAGTGTGTTATATGTAGTAGTAGTGTGTTATATATAGTGGTAGTGTGTTATATATAGTGGTAGTGTGTTATATATATAGTGGTAGTGTGTTATATATAGTGGTAGTATGTTGTATATAGTGGTAGTGTGTAGTATATAGTGGTAGTGTGTAGTATATAGTGGTAGTGTGTTGTATATAGTGGTAGTGTGTTGCATATAGTGGTAGTGTGTTATATATAGTGGTAGTGTGTTATATATAGTGGTAGTGTGTAGTATATAGTGGTAGTGTGTTATATATAGTGGTAGTGTGTTATATATAGTGGTAATGGGTTATATATAGTGGTAGTGTGTTGAATATAGTGGTAGTGTGTTATATATAGTGGTAGTGTGTTATATATAGTGGTAGTGTGTTATATATAGTGGTAGTGGTTATATATAGTGGTAGTATGTTGTATATAGTAGCAGTGTGTTATATATAGTGGTAGTGTGTTGTATATAGTGGTAGTGTGTAGTATATAGTGGTAGTGTTTTGTATATAGTGGTAGTGTATTGTATATAGTTGTAGTATGTTATATAGTTGTAGTGTGTTGTATATAGTGGTAGTGTGTTGTATATAGTGGTAGTGTGTTGTATATAGTGGTAGTGTGTTATATATAGTGGTAGTGTGTTATATATAGTTGTAGTGTGTTGTATATAGTGGTAATGTGTATTATATAGTAGTAATGTATTATATATAGTGGTAGTGTGTTGTATATAGTGGTAGTGTGTTGTATATAGTTGTAGTATGTTGTATATAGTGGTAATGTGTATTATATAGTAGTAATGTATTATATATAGTGGTAGTGTGTTGTATATAGTGGTAGTGTGTTATATATAGTGGTAGTGTGTTATATATAGTGGTAGTGCATTATATATAGTGGCAGTGTGTTGTATATAGTGGTAGTGTGTTATATATAGTGGCAGTGTGTTGTATATAGTGGTAGTGTGTTATATAGTTGTAGTGTGTTGTATATAGTGGTAGTGTGTTATATATAGTGGTAGTGTGTTGTATATAGTGGTAGTGTGTTATATATAGTGGTAGTGTATTATATATGGTGGTAGTGTGTTATATATAGTGTTAGTGTGTTATATATAGTGGTAGTGCATTATATATAGTGGCAGTGTGTTGTATATAGTGGTAGTGTGTTATATGTAGTGGTAGTGTGTTATATATAGTGGTAGTGTGTTATATATAGTGGTAGTGTGTTATATATAGTGGTAGTATGTTGTATATAGTGGTAGTATGTAGTATATAGTGGTAGTGTGTAGTATATAGTGGTAGTGTGTTGTATATAGTGGTAGTGTGTTGTATATAGTGGTAGTGTGTTATATATAGTGGTAGTGTGTTATATATAGTTGTAGTGTGTTATATATAGTTGTAGTGTGTTATATATAGTGGTAGTGTGTTGTATATAGTGGAAGTGTGTTATATATAGTGGCAGTGTGTTGTATATAGTGGTAGTGTGTTGTATATGTTGGTAGTGTGTTATATGTAGTGGTATTGTGTTATATATAGTGGTAGTGTGTTATATAGTTGTAGTGTGTTATATATAGTGGTAGTGTGTTATATATAGTGGTAGTGTGTTATATATAGTGGTAGTGTGTTATATATAGTGGTAGTATGTAGTATATAGTGGTAGTGTGTAGTATATGGTGGTAGTGTGTTATATATAGTTGTAGTGTGTAGTATATAGTGGTAGTGTGTTATATATAGTGGTAGTGTGTAGTATATAGTAGTAATGTGTTGTATATAGTGGTAGTGTGTTATATATAGTGGTAGTGTGTTATATATAGTGGTCGTGTGTTGTATATAGTGGTAGTGTATTATATATAGTGGTAGTGTGTTATATATAATGGTAGTGTGTAGTATATAGTAGTAATGTTTTGTATATAGTGGTAGTGTGTTGTATATAGTAGTAATGTGTTATATATAGTGGTAGTGTGTAGTATATAGTAGTAATGTGTTGTATATAGTGGTAGTGTGTTGTATATAGTAGTAATCATCATCATCATCATCATCATAATCGTTTAACGTCAATCTTCCACGCTTGCATGGGTTTGGACGGGAATTTTCCCACTTGAGGTAAGATTGGTTGTCTTGCTCGTAAAGGACTGTCTGGCAGGTTTTCTATGACTGGATGCCGTTCCTAACACCAACCACATTTACAGTGTGGACTGGGAGGTTTTTACCGTGTTACCTACACGGCCACATTACAGCGTGGACTGTGTTTTTTGTCATGACAGCTACACAACCTCATTTGTTTCGAACTGGATGTTGTGGTACCAACATAACTTTACATTGAAAGGGTGGTGTGGATGGGGTGGGGGTAGTGGGACAGGGGTGTATTTTTGTTAGAGGTGCCTACTGACTGTAGGTTTCGCTTTGTACTTAGGCAAGGCGGGTCTTCTGTATTACTGTGTAGTGCTAAAGATGTCGGTCCAGTGACATTGTCTTGGAGAGGTGTAAGTGTGTGAGGTCGGAATTTATCAAGTCGTCCCAGGTTTTTCTGGGTCTGCCTACTCCGTGGCTACCGTCGATTTTTATCGCCCTGCACTTTTTTATACAACTGTCATCTTTCATGCACATCACGTGACCGTACCAACGTAGTCTTCTCTCGAGTAAACAACATCTCATCCCGCTTATTCCTAATTTCTCTCTTAGTTCGTTTATGCTTTGCCGTTCACGTATATTACTATTTCATATCCAGCGGAGCATGCAAGCTTCGTTCCTCTCCAGTCTCCATATATCCTCTGCACACAGTGCCCAAGTCTCACTGCCATGTAACATTGCTGTTCGTATGCAGGCATCATACAGCCTGCCTTTCATTTTTAGAGAGAACCCTTTAGCGGTCAATAGTGGTATAAGCTCTCTGAACTTTTTCCATAACATTTTGACTCTAGCTACTGTACTTTCAGAGCACCCTCCACCACTGCTGATTTTGTCACCCAGGTAACGGAAGGTGTCCACTATTTGTATAGAACCATCTGTGCAATGGAATGAGCTAGTATTCCACAGGTGTCCACTATTTCTATAGAACCATCTGTGCAATGGAATGAGCTAGTATTCCACAGGTGCAATAAGCAGCACTTGCTGCTACTTATTGCACCTGAGCACCGGCAACATATAAAATCTATATTCTTAGTTAGCTTACCTGTGATCCCATTACATCTTTTATGCACCCATACTTTGCCTTTGGGACATAAAATGGAGTTTCTGCCTACTCCTTTTCTATACACTGAGCATGGCCATTTCCCAGATGGGACCGGTGCCCTATTTTCCTTCCTACAAACTAGTACTTTAGTCTTAGACAGGTTAATTTTAAGGCCTTTTGATTCTAGGCCTTGCTTCCATGTTTGGAATTTCTTCTCTAGTTCAGCCATTGATTCAGCTATGTCACGTTCACGTGTTTTTGAGTGGTGCAAGAGGTTTAAAGAAGGACGCGAGGACGTGGAAGATGACCCCAAGAGCAGAAGGCCCTCAACAACCAGGACTGAGGTCAACATTGAGCGCATCAGGCAGATGGTGCATAGCGATCGTCGGCTGACTGTTCAACTGATGGAAAATGAGCTGGGCATGAATCAGGACAGCGTCTGGAAGATTCTCACTGAATATTTGGACATGCAGAAAGTCTGCGCGAAGATGGTGCCAAAACTGCTGAACGATGACCAGAAGGGTCGACGCATACAAGTGTGCCAGGACATCCTCAAGCATCTTAAAACCGAACCAGACTTGCTAGGGACAGTCATCACCGGTGGTGAGTCATGGATCTTCGAGTACAACCCGGAGGGGACACGTTTTGAAGACATGGACGGCATCAAAAAGGCCGTGACGACGGAACTGCGGAAGATCCCGGAAGGATCCTTCCAGGAGTGCATGCAAGCATGGCAGAAAAGGATGGAAAAGTGCATTATACTCCAGGGGTTTACTTTGAAGGAGAAAACTCTTGTGTGAAGTTTGGGTTTGAAATAGATCCTTTGTGACATCAGTCCTGGAACTTTTCTGACTCATCTCATGATCATCACCGTTTTATGTCCGTTGTTCCATGCTAGCATGGGTTAGACGGGTTGTCCTGTTGTGGGCAGTGTCTGGTCGGCTGACCATGCTTTGCTCATACAGGAACTGATTTTGGCTTGATTTCTACAGCTGGATGCCCTTCCTAACACCAACCTCATTTACAGTGAGTGCTGGGTGCTTTTTTCTGTGGTGCCTACACGTCCACTTTACAGTGTGGGTGCTTTTTTGCCGTGGCACCTCCATGACCACTTTGCAGTGGGAGGGTGTGGGGGCATATTCTCTATATGCTTCAGCTTCGGCTTGTACCCATGGGAGGTCGGGTACTCTGTATTACTGCGTGACGCCAGAGGTCACGGTCATGTGTCATCGCCTTTGAGGGGTGTAATTGGGTAAGGTCGGCTTTTATCACCTCATCCCAGGTCTTCTTGGGTCTCCCCACTCCGCGGTTTCCATTGACTTCTAGTGCTCTACACCTTTTTATGCAGCTGTCATCCTTCATACGCATCACATGTCCATACCAACGCAACCGCCTCTCCTGCACACAGCATTTGATTCCTTTATGCTCAGTCTCTCTCTCAATTCATTTATGCTTTGCCGTTCACGTATATTACTATTACACATCCATCGGAGCATGCAGGCTTTGTTTCTTTCTAATCTATGTAAGTCTTCCACCTTCAGCGCCAGGTCTGACCTACACCTTTCCTACATACTGAGCAAGGCCATTTCCCTGAGGGGATCTGGGTTCTGTTTTCTCATCTACTTACAAGGACCTTAGTCTTTGTCAGGTTGACTTTGAGACCCTTTCTTTCTAGTCCCTGTTTCCAAGTTTGGAATTTCTTCTCTAGTTCTACCATAGATTCAGCTATAAGTGCGAGGTCATCAGCATACAGGAGTTCCCATGGGCATCCGGTCTTAAACTCCTCCGTTATTGCCTGCAGGACTATGATGAACAGGAGAGGGCTAAGAACAGAGGTCTGTTGGACACCGACCTGTACGCTAAATTCTTTGCTATACTCATTGCTAATCCTAACTTTGCTGACTGCTCCCCTATACATGGCTTGTACAGCTTTCACAAGCCATTCATCTACTCCTAGTTTTCTAAGAGCCCACCAGATTACAGCAAGTGGAACTCTGTCAAAGGCTTTCTCGAGATCGACGAATGCCAGGTAGAGTGGCTTACTTTTAGCTAGGTACTTTTCCTGTAACTGCCTCACAAGGAAGAGGGCATCAGTGGTGCCTCTTTCTGGTACAAACTCAAATTGCATCTCATCTAGTTTCACCCGGTCCCTAATCAACTGTGCTATAACTCTTTCTGTTACTTTCATGACCTGGTCCATCAGCTTTATACCTCTATAGTTTCCTCTATCTAGTGGATCACCTTTACCTTTGAAGCAGTTGACAATGATGCTACTGCACTAATCTTTGGTATGACACCTTCTAGTATTACCTGGTTAACAATACGTGTGGTTATAGTGTGACCTACAGACCCAGATGCCTTCAGCATCTTGGCAGCTATACCCAATGGACCGGTTGCCTTCCCCATCTTCATATCTTTGATGATTGCCTTAAGCTATACCCGATGGCTCGTATAAATATATATATATATATACATATATCATTATGATCATCATCATTTAATGTCCGCTTTCCCTGTTGGATGGATCAGCAAAATTATATTATATATATATTGAATTAAAATATTTATTGTATTTGCAAAACTGAAATATATTCAAAAGTGATTATTTTGTTTTAGGATAATCTGTATGGAATTTCCTGAATATGGATGTCTGCGAGAATATCTTAAGAATATGGAGACCCCATTGTCTGCAGCCACACAATGTATGATTATAAGGGATGTATCACAAGGTTTGAAACAGCTACACCAATTAGATATCCTCCACAAGCATCTCTCCTCCATCAGAGTGTACCTTAGATGCAACAATGGAAATGTAAGACATACATTACTTTACAAATAATTCATTGCAAATAAATAACAATAAATTAGTTTTAAGTTTGTCAGAGATTGATCCAAGATTACAGAAATGGCTATATGGTAGGTTTGTTTATTATCATGTGGTTCTGAGTTTGATACCACTGTGCAATACCCTGTTCAAGTGTCTTTTGGCTACTCAATATATTGCCAAAGCTACAAATGCTTTCGGCAAGCTCCATCATATATGATCATTGAATCTTAGTTGTCATAATTGTTTCTACGTTAGGCACAAGGCCAGCAATTATCCAGTGTATTACTGGTACTTTATTTTATCAACCCCGTAAGGATGAAAGGCAAAGTTAACCTTGGCGGGATTTGAACTCAGAATGGCAAGGGCTGTAACTCTATACGTCAAAGCATGGCATCCGACCCTCTACCAATACTGCCAATCCACCGCCCTCCTAGTTGTCATAATGTGATTTAAATTTAGTTATGTTTTTCATTAACATTTTTTTAATATTAGTTTTAGAATATTAAATTTTATATCCTGATTGTGACTTCAATTCCAAAATGAATATAACCATGTATATCCAATGGCAGCAAATTGTTAAGGTCATTAGAATCATCATCATCATCATCATCATCACCGTTTTACATCCATCTTCCACTCTAGCATGGGTTAGATGGGTTGTCCTATTGTGGGTTGTCTTGCTCATATGGGAACTGATTCTGGCTTGATTTCTACAGCTGGATGCCCTTCCTAACCCCAACCTCATTTACAGTGAGTGCTGGGTGTTTGTTTTGTTTTTTTTTCCTTTGGCTCTTACACGTCCACTTTACAGTGTGGGCTGGGTGCTTTTTTTGCCATGGTACCTCCACAACCACTTTGCAGTGGAATGATAGGGATCCCAGTCATATCATCTAATTTCTACAGCTGAGTAAACTGGAGCAATCTGAAATAAAGTGTCTTGCTCAAGGAAACAACACATCACCCAGTCCAAGGATTGAACTCACAACCTTTCAATTGCAAGCCCAATGCTCTAACCACTAAATAGGACAAAACGCTTTGTGGTATTAGTTCCAGCTTTCAGTGTTCTTAGTTGAAATCCCACTAAGGTCAACTTTACTTCTTTGAGGTGGTGTGGGGGATAAAATAAAAAAAACAATCTAATGGTGTGGACTGGTAGAATTGTTAGAGCACCAGATAAAATACTTTGTGGTATCTATTCTGAATTTAAATCCTGTTGTAGCCTACTGAAGTGGTAGACATAATCCATCACCTGGTTCAATGCCTCTACCTAACCCTTAGTTGCTTTTAGCAGAACCCACTTTGTTGCAAGCATTTGAGGCTGGTCATTAGTTTGAGGATATCTTCCTCTCTCTTTCCCACCAGTTTTGGTGACCCTGAAAATGTTGTATATTAATGGCACTAATCTAATCCAGGCCTTACCTGGATCCCTTATTCCTGGATGAGGGCTTCCCTTAAGATAACATAGACATTGCTATGCTTCTTCACACTTATAAATAAAGAGTACAGTGGCATGCTTATTTTTCACATAAATGCCATCCTATTTTATACAAAGAGATTAAGAATTGCTGTGTATAGACATAGTAGCCATAACTACGTGATGATGATAGATAAATATTCTATTATTTTTCTCATTTCAGAATTCATTGTTTCGTGCTTACCTTGGGGATTTTGAATATGTAAGCATATTTGGTTCTCAACTGCAAGGAGCAGATAACCCAACATGTAAGAATCGTCAAACATTCTTCCTTCCAGACATTCGATCTTTTGCTCTGATTACTCTGGAAATGATTTTGTCAGTATGTGACAAATTAGTTCAAACGGCAGAAAATAATCAACACCATATAAAGACAATGGAATCTAATTCACAAAGTAGATCTGAGGTAATGTTGAACAAACCAAACTCAACTCACTGGCAGCCATTAGTTAAACCTGGAAATAAAACAGTCATAAAGAATAAAATTGGTTTTTTTCCAACAGCAAGTGAAGAAAGTTTAAATCAAAACTGGAGTGAAATGAATCCCAACTCGTTAGATAAAAGTAAATTTCCTCAAGCTCAGTCAAAAATAAAAATAATTTCTGTAGCCCCAGCTAACACAGCTACTGTTCCATCAGACCATCCTAAAAAAATTTTACGGCATTCTTCTTTTTCAACTGAGAATGAAGATTCCATTAGTAGTAACATTTCTATGCTTGGAGAAGCTGAGAAAGACAGTGTGAGTGAACTCAGTCCAAATGAATTTAATGACTTTATTTCACCGTATGAAGATAGCAGACATGATAATTTCTTTTCAGAAAATAAGTTTATTCATCGGAAAACATCTGTAGATTCTGATCCTTATAATTACCACTGGAGCTTCTTTACAAATAAGCATGAAAATATGAGCTTCGTTTCCGATGAACAACATCCTAACAGTTTTTCTGAGGTGAATAATTTAAACACACCAGTAAATAGTAGAGATGAACATTCAGGTCATGAAACAGCAGCTTTTCATGAGGGAACTCAGAGTCATGTGGGAAAAGAAGTTAATAATATGACTGAACAAGATTATGTTTTAGATGAAAACTACTTGAGTAAAGTCCAGAGAAAAAATAAAGCAAGAATGAATTTACAGGAAACACTGACTTCACGAGGAATGGCTTTTAATCATATTTTACCCCCAAAACAAATTAAAGACCCTTTTAAAAAAAGAAAACAATTTAATGATACACTGTCTCAGAAACCATCTCTAATTGAATCTTCCAATAAAACCATTCTTTCCTATCCTAATAGCTATTGTAAACCATATAATAGTAAATTCAATAATGACTTTAGGAAAACTACAAACAATTATCAATTCAACAATTTTTGCAGTTATCAAACTAGCAACAGTTCTGTTCTAGAATCATCTCAGAATTCTTCTAGTGATTACACCAAAGATATATCTTGTCTTTCTTCAGCAACAAAAGCTTTAACTCAAAAAATTCTCAGTGAAGAAAATACATTATTCCGAAGGAGTCATTCAATTGAAGATATACACAGAAAAATTATTGACAGTGGTTTTGAAACAGAATCTACTCCTTCCAACAGTTCCAACCAAATTATATGCCACTACAACCTTGAAAAACATCAATGTTTGGGGAATTGCTTTAATGCAGAAGAGAAATTCTCACAAAGTTCGGATGATTATTTATATGTATCTGACAACAATTTCAGCATGCAGAAAAATACATGTTCAGTATCCAAACTAGAAAATAACATACACAGTCCTCCTTCACATCAGAACAGTTTTATTTATCCGAAGTATATAAATGGTAATAGTTGTTCAAGAAATGATGAAAGAGTTGAGGTATCTTCTTACAAAGCCTATGACAACAAGATAGTTAATCAAACTGAACTTCCATCAATGAAATCTGAATTACAAAATAACAACATAGCTTCAAAACGATATAGAGAACTTAAATGGAGAGGTATGCCATTGAAAATATCAATTGTGCCATCGGATACTTCTTCCAATTTTAACCAATTCTCAAAACATTCTCCCAGTGTATCAGTGTGTTCAAAAGTCACTACACCAGAGATGGAATCAAAAACATTTTTTTTTCCTCAACAAAAGACGAAGAAGGAGAATTATGATCAAACATGTAATGAAAGAAAAAATAGTTCTAGTTTATATAAACAATCGATTGATGGTAGTCCAGTATTTACAACTAAAGTAATTGGTAGCCCCTGTCCTCCTACACCAACAACTATTATTCCTAACTCACTATTTATGACATCAGAAAAACCTGTACTTGAATCTCGTATCAGTTGTAATGACATACCAGAAATTGGTGGGAATTGGAAGATCGGCTCAGAAAAGAACAATATACACAACCAAGACACTTTCTCAGCTCCCAGTCGGCAATTGAGTAGACTTAACAGTGCAACTTTATCTCACTGCTCCTCTTTATCTAACCTCAGTTTACCTGGGAAAACCATTCAAAGTAAATATAAACTTTTACCTGGAGTAAATGAACATCATCTGGGTTATTGTATTGATTTAGTAGAAAAACAGCCCTTTCTCTCTATGGACGACTTACTACCTGCTTCACAAAGTGCATTTATTCATCTTAAAGATAAGCTCAGTGCAACATGTGAACTAACAAATGCAACCAAACAGGTAAGACATTTTTTTAATCTTACAATTTCTTAGCATTTATCCCACTTTGTAGAGATTCCACCACTTGTTATACTGATGAAACTGAGATATTAATTCAATTGATACATCATTCCGTCTGAGATTGGAAGCCTTCACCATTAGCTGAGTCACCAAAACACATTTCTCACAGTGGAATAGAACTCAGAATGCAAAGAGCCAGAACAGGTACATCAAGACATCTCATTTGATACCCTAATAATTCTATTTCAACCACCATAAACAGCTCCTTTATCTATTGACTCCTAAGAGATGAAAAGTAAATTTGACCATGGAAGAATTTGAACTCAGAACACAGAAAGCCAGAACAAATACTGCTAGGTATTCTAGTGACTACCTTGTGAATCTTACAGCTAATTTACATGAATTCAAAGTAAAGGTTGGGTAGTGGTGGTATTGGTAATACATATATCAGTGGTAATGTTGGTGGTAATATGGTGATACCAGCAGCATTAAAGGAGTTGTTGTTTGTAATGGTGGTGGTGGTGAGTTGTTTAGTCCCATGTCAGGCCTAATCAAAGGCAGACTTGTGGTTAAAGGATCTCCAACCTTGACCATACAGTCTTTCCTCAGGCACATAATTCAATATGTCTTTTTTCCAGGATGGTAAGGTATGAATTAAGAGAGATTTGGCTCCTCAAATTTCTTGTGTTCTTGACAGTTGGAGAAATAGTTGAGATAGTAATGGTGATAGTGGTGGTGGTAGTGGTCATTTTCTTCTTCACACTTAATATCTTTGATAGTATATTGATGTATTCTACATTTGATTGTGTTGTATTATAGATATGTTGATATATTTTGCATTTTATTTGTGTTGTTATCTTTTTTGCAGTTAATGGATATAGTGGTATCATGTTGGTATACTGACCCACCACAATCAGCAGCCAAACTATGTGAACAACTGAAGGATCCAGTTATGGAAACAGCTGTTTAATAATCACACCTATTTAATATTATTCATATTGATATTGATATGGATATTTCCTCCTCACTCTCTGAAAGAAGATCGATACATTTCAAAGGTCTTTGCAGCATAATAAATAGTCCTTGTAGTGGGCCTTATGAAATATTGTTCATCATAAATCAGATTAAAATAGTGTATGTAGTCAGTGATGAAAGTTGGTGAGAAGTATGCAGGTGGATAGCATTCTCCTACTTTTCAGTTTTCAGAGTTGGCGGTGGGTATAGAATCTCCCCCACCTCTTCGTAACTTCAGTCACATAGTCCATAGCATACCCCTAGTTCCTAAAACTGATTTCCATCCCTGCAGTACAATAGAGTACAACATATGACACTAAGCTAATCATAAAAAATATAAATGTCGAATGTATGTTAACCTAAAATTAACAACTTCAATGTAGATTTTTTACTACAAAAAATAATCGAATAAGTTGGGCGTATAAGCCCTAAGAGACAGGAAAGGGTAGATAGCATTGCCTGTTAATTTCAAACTAGCTTACACTCAAAATTCACATTTCACTCAATGCTCCTTAAAAATCTGATAGCTAATTTACATCCTGGAAAATTTGCCAGCCCACTTTGGTGGAATCAGTAATGCAGCCATCCAGCATATGACCAGTTGAATTCAGGTCCCACAGGCAATGCTGTCCACTTTTCCCATCTCTAGGAGCTTATATGCCCAGCTTACTTGACTATTTTTCATAGTTAAAATCTTGCATTGAAGCAACTAAGTTAACATACATTTTAAATTAATAATTCACTCCATAAAATATCTTAGAATCAGATCCAAAAATTATGTTACAAAATTTGACTAAAACACTATTATATTTGCATAATTATGGCATTGGATCCATGCATAAGTTAAACTATTCTTCTTTTTTTCTTCTTCACCCATTTATTCCTGAAAGGGTCGTTGGAGCAGAGTCCTCAAACACTCCTTCCAGTGGGTTCTGTCAGAAGTAACTATTTCCAATTAATCTGGCTGGATCCCCAAGCGTGACCAGCCAAGCTCATGGATGTTATTCAACCATCTTGCTTGGGTCTACGCCTGGGTCTCCTACTGGCTGGTTTTGCCCATAAAAATCTGTCCAGTGATTCTTTCCTGAGACATTCTAAACATATGCCCATAGTATTGGAGCTGTAAGTTAAACTCAAGTTTCTATAGATTTTATGAATTAAAGATTACAGACGGTTTTGAGAATTTATTTTACATTACAATTTGATTGATGTATTTCTCTAGTTGTTTTCAGGTGCCATATTATATCAATTCATTGCCTTAATAATTACATCATGAACTTTAACATTTTTCATCTAATACATCGTCTCATAGTCTACAACTTAGTCATCATACACTTGAATATCACTGTTGCAATTTTCTATGGATTACCCACACAAATATCCATTACATTAAATATCAAATTATTACATTCAAATTTTTCTTTAAAATGTCGAAAAATATTCATGTGTACCTGGTGGGAGAAAAAGAAGCTTATCCATAGACAGAAGACCTGTCTCAATTGCTAAAGTGTAGATCACTTATGCAACAATATAAATCTACTACCCAAGAACAGTTTTCAGGTCAACTTCCCTGCTAAAGAAGCCTGGCAGACCTCTTGACATTTTCCCCTACTATCTGCATCTCCACTCACTGACTCCAAGGCTTTTATTTCCTCTTCTATCATTTTTGGTCATGTGTTTTTTGTTCTACTTTCTTCCCCATTCACTTCCTCTCTTCTCCTTTATTTCACCTGCTGTTGCTCTCTCTCTCTCTCTCTCTCTCTCTCTCTCTCTCTCTCTCTCTCTCTCTCTCTCTCTCTCTTTCACTACCACTCTGCCTCTCTTTTACCCCCCCCCTCTCTTACATCATCTTCTATTGTATTTTTAATGGGCTTCCACACAGTTTATGTCAACTACATTTCAGTCCAAAAGCTTTTGTTTGTCAACCAAAGACTATGATAAAAGACAAGTATGGTAAAAGATCAAGATGCTGCTTGGTGGAATTGAACCCTAGATGACATAGTTGTGAAGCAAACATCTTAACTGGACTGTGCCTTATGGAATAAAAGGTTCAACAGGACATGTAGTGATAACCATGATAAAACATATAGAAGGGATTCTAAATGTAATTGGTTTTCAGAATCTAGAAATGATAAACTAAATAACTACACATTATAAATGTATATGTGTGTGTGTTTATGTATTTGTGAGTGAATGGATGTATGTATATATGTGTATGCATGTGTATGTATGAATGTATGTCTGTGTGTGTAGATCAGTCAGTACTCATGGGGTCCAACACAATCCTTTGCTCTACAGAATGTGTTTTATTAAAGCACCAACACTAGGAAAGTTTCCATGGTCTTGACACAACTAAAGGGTCCTCCTGATCTTTTGTTTGGCAGATTTTCTGTGACTGGATGCTCTTCCTATAACAACCAACTTCTTTACAGAGAGTATTGAGTGAATTTATTGTGTAGCTCACCAACACTAGAAAGGTTGTTGTGCCTTTGACACAACTGGAGAATCCTCACAACCCTTTTTGGCATGGTTTCTACAGCTTGATGCCCTTCCTGTCTGTCTCCAGCCACATTTTCGTGGCACCAGCATTAGAGAGATTGTCAGTTATTTACTCAACTAAAGAGCCCTCTCTACTCAAGGAGGGAAACGGTAGGGCAGGCTAAGTAGAGGGATTTTGAGTATGGTGTCATGGGTATATAATAAGTGTGGTGAGGTAGTGGTAATTAATAGAGTAAGGAGTAGAAAGGGATGGCAGGATCATCAAATACTGTGGGAAGTATTGTGATAATATCAGCTAGTAATGGGTTATGACTGGTATATTAGGATTTCAGTGAAGTGATCCTGGCCAGAGAGTGAGTGTTAATGTTTAAGAAGAGTGGGGAGGTGATCCTAGAGGTAGCGTCATGGTGGAGTGTACAGTGACACTCAACCAATTCTGCCAATCCACACAATAGTGGCAATGAAGTACCTAATGATTCAATACTGGCAGCAACATACTAGATTCAGTTTGAATTGAAAATGAAAATTAAAACAGTTACTGAAAAGCAGATGATATGTTTCCTCTTTCAATGTGGTGTTGATGTGTGGTAAAACAAATGTGGTTATGATTTTTCCAAAGAATGTTGAAGAATGTTCGTTTAACTTTACTATGAAGTTGCTAGATTATATGAGAATAAAGAGTAACATATCGGTGAGAAAACTGTCAGGTCTTGTGTTGGTTATTTGTTTGCAACATGAGTTTGCTTTGAGCACCATTGAGAAGATACTATTTCAACTGAACTATCCACTGTAATCTAAATATAAAATACAAGAATTGTGGAACATGTCTAGCATTTGGGAAAGCGTGCTATCGATGTGAAAGAAAGGGTGATTTTAAAGCTTTTTTTGTTTGACCAGCAATGTTAACTTCATTAAATTTGGCGCATCATAAAACACATGTAAACTTGTTAAGAGATGTAACAGAAACAATTATGATGGCAAATTCATTAATTTTGGAGTTGATACTTGTAGGGCTTTAACTACCTTTGAGTGGTTTGAATTTGTTCATGTAGTCGTTAAATGTCATGGTGTAAACAATGCACATATACTTGTTTTGTTGTTTTTGGTTGATACACTTTATGAATTTAGATTAATTTAAGTTGAGCAAAAAGTCAAAAGATTCTATTTATTTATACCAGTGATTTCCCAACTTTTTTGTGACAAACGATCTCCCTAAAACATTTGTATACTTACTACTGCCCCTTAACTTTTATTCTAATACAATAAAACTAGGGACTATAATTAAAAGTAGGCTTAACATTTTACATATAAATATTAATACGATTAAAATACGAATAATGAATATAGTAAACATTGTTTATTAATTGTTAAATAACATTTTCCTATCTTTGGCCGAATTGTCAAAAAAGATTTTTGATCAAATTTTTGAAAAACTAAAATTTTGATTAAATTTTCTAAAAATGTGTTTGGAAAAATTTTTGTCTAAATTTACGATAAAAATATCTGACAAAATTTTTGAAAATTTTGAAATTCTCAAACCAAATATTTTAATTAAATTTTCAATAAATAACATTTCAAAAACTTTTCAAAAGCGTCTTGAAAAATGTAGAAAATTCTCAAATAATATTTTAAATTTCGAAAAAAACATTTAAAAAGAATGTTTCCGCAACATGACTTGGCCAGAAAAATATTTGGGCAATTTTTTTTTTTTTTTTAATTTAAAAAATTCTCCTAAATACATTTCATTAATTTTTCTAAAAAAAAAACATCTTTGGCAAGATTTTTAGTCAAATTTTCGAAAACCAATTATTGTAAAAATTTTCGGAAGGTTTTTCAAAATATTGCAATTATCGAAATAAAAATTAAAAAAAAAAAAATTAAAATTAATTAAATTTTCTAAAAAAAAACGTCTTTGGCAAAATGTTTTGCCAAATATTTGAAATTTTTTTTAAATACTCGAAAAAAAATTTTACGCCAAATTTTCCAGATTTCGCCAAATTTATCTATCTTTTGATTAAATTTTTCAGGAAACGTTTTTTTTTTAAATTTTTGCATAGTTTTTTGCAAAATGTTCAATAAACGAGCCATCCATCTATCTACCTATCTGTCTGACTAACTCTCTGTTTGTCTGTCTGCCTGTCTGTCTATCTACTTATCTATCTATCTATATTTGACCCCTTCTTTTGTGCCCCTGTGGCTAATAAAGAAATATATCTATCTATCTATCTGCCTGTCTTTCTGTATGTCTGTCTGTCTATAGATAGATATGTGGGCCAGTAGTTGAAACTACCAAAGTCCACCTCAATGGCCGATGACCATGGAGTTCTGTGTCCGTTTGTATTCTTATTTTTTTAAATAATTTTTTTAAGGTTTCCCTTAACAAAATGTTTTTCGTTCGTTGTCTCGTACTCTCTTTTTTTATTTTTCTTCAGTTTATTAATACTAAAACAATGGACGTTTTATCTGTTCTTCCCCCATTTATTGCAATGGCTTGCGCATTTTTAACACGATATCTTACTTTCTTCATCTTGCTTTTATTCTTCCTTTCTTTTTTTCTTTCTTTTATTCATGACTCTCGTGCTATAAGAGGCCACACACTTTTTCCATGGCGTCACATAAAATTCTATGTGTACTTGTTGGAGCTTAATTGCTATAAATCAATGTGTTGTTTCACATCTCTTACTCCACTGGACAGTGTCTGGCTTGTGTCAGACGCTGCGACTCCGAGTAGACCAGCAGTACTTTGGTAGGGGTCGAAACTGCCAAAGTCCTCAACGGCCGATGACCCCGAAGTTATGTCCTTCGTTTGTATTTTTATTTAAAAAAAACAATTTTTTCAGCTTCTCCCTCCCCATTGCTTTTTGTTCGTTGTCTTGTCTTCTCTTATTTTTCTTACGCTTATTAGATAGATATGTTTCTTTATTAGCCACAGGGGCACAAAAGAAGGGGACAAATACAAAGGGGGAAGTTTACATACAATAATATTATTTATACTCCCAGGGTTAACCCACATCCAAATTGTAAGTTGAACTTTTTATTCTGTTCGAGTTTATTAATTATTTGCAATTTTTGTCTTTGCTTTCTACTTGAAAGCCCAGGTCGAGTGTTTCTTGGCGTACTTTTTTCTTTGTTCATTTTGAAAAATGTGTCAACGTGATCTTCGAGACAATGGCTGCCTGATACCTTCGCATCACTATCACATGACACTGAGTGTGAAGATTACTACTGTAATGGCGATCTCATACCAAGATAGGCAGGCACCAACTTGTTCCGAAGATGCTAATTTTCCTCGCTGATGAGGTTGCCCTTAGCCAGAATTACGTAAGGCTTAATAGTATTACTTAATTTTCTGTGAACCCCAGCTCCGTATGGACTGTCGACAGTAGATAGAGTAGTGGAAACTAATTAATTAGTCCAGGAAGAGGGAATCTAATTCTCTACCCACACGATTTAACGTATTAGTGTGCACTCTGTTTTCATTTGGGTTGATATCTTAAATATACTAGCTTAATTTAAACATCGAGTGACTTTGTTTCAGTATTATATATATATATAGTAATAATAATAAATTTGAAGACTAAAATCCAAAGAGGGCTCGATAAGGATAAATATATATCAAATATATAAGAACCGTAGAGCAAATATTTATTAAAATAACAGATTAAAGTTTAAGCAAAGAATCGCTGCTTTCACTCTTAACGGGATCTTCTGAAACTAACAAAGTCAATCTGTAAACGCAGAAGTGGATATTTCAAAAAACGTTGCAACCGGAGGTAGACAGGAAGACGATACTTTGGTTCGTGGAGACGTTCCCTGGCAAAGAACGGGAAAAAACGAATATAATACGTCATTAATAGGAGCGGTGAAAAACAATTACACGCAAAGACAGAACCACGTTTATGGTATAAAAGAAGTCGTAGACTAATGTTCTCTTAGGTGGTTCATAGAGACGTTCTCTGGCAATGAATGGTAAAAACGAAGATAATACGTCATATATGGAGCGTAGAGAACAATTGCACGCAAAGACAAAACCACGTAAATGGTATAGCTGAAGTCGTAGACTAAAATACTAACTAGGAAACCGAATGATTCTCCACTTCAGAGTTAAGAATAAAGTAAATAAAATACAATACAGAGGTAATTGAAATTAAAACAACAACAGACGTTTTCGAATTCTTTACCTTATACTTTCACCTGTGTAGGACATCTCGCTTTTTTCTTTTGTCTTTTTTTAGTAAAAAAAAACCCACATTTTCTTATATATATATATTTTCTTATATATATATATATATATGAGAAAAACGTGCTGCGGCGTTGCTAATGGGTTACATATGAATAAAGTTAGTCCTTCATCAGTGATCTTCCAACCATCATTGGTATTTCATCGCTTTAAAGACCATATACCTCTGGTTGGTGCGAATATATATATATATATATATATATATATATATATATATATATATATATATATATATAGTGACGAAACATAAGTCAATTGCATGAACTCATAATCATTTATTTACTGCTATATATATTTCGATGATAGCCATTGAATGGCTATGACCTCATCAGGCAGTTAGTCAGTTCTTAGATATGCCAGCTCTGTGTGCATAGTGTTGATGGTATCAGAGCCTTGGGACATATGTATATATATATATATATATATATATATATATATAGTATTAGTTATACTATCTATGGTTATGTAAATACAAAACCTTATGCAGTTATAAGTATTTTACATACACCCTAAATAGTGGTAGGCAGTAATATATTACTACCTTATTACCAGTAAGTTAAGTAGCTCAATGTAAAAACATCAGATGATTTACAGAGCAGTTATATGATATATAAGAATCAAAGAGCTGTTCAAAACATTATTGTGCTTACAGCTGTTTCCTCCAAACTGAGGTTTGGATTCTTCGGAGCAATTTATTAATGCATGGACAGTTATATGACCTCCTTTTCAGCCGAGAGACATACCGATACATATTCAAACATTGTGGGTCAACATTCATTACAGAATTTAGAGTGGCAGTACACACTTCGAGATTACATTTATATTAAGAGGTACAATCAAAAATCAAAAATACAGGTTAAAATACAACATGAAGATAAGCAGTTATATAGTGGACATGTTATGTGTGGCACGCATGTGCGTCTTGTTTATATAGTGTGGCAGAGAGATATGTGTGGTAGAGGCACTTAGGTAGGTAAACAAGAGTCTTAGGTTGGTAGATCTGGTGGCAAATTCTTTATATGATTGATATAGTCTGTGTGTGGAGAAATGTTATAAGCATTAAAAATAGTGCAAGCATTAAAAGTGTTAAAAGTATTGGAGATGCACAGCGAAGGGATGTCAAGTATTTCATGTACTTCGACATTTTCATGGTCAGGGGAGTGTATTTTTCGATTATATGCCCCTCACATAATCCACGACAATTCGATATTGAGCGTTTGACAATCCAGTTAGAGATCGTAGTCTGGTGTTCTTTAGTTCAATACAGGAGGCTGTTACCTTTCGAGAAACGCCATTGAATACCACCCGGAAGTGTGTGTGTGGCTAAGGGGAGTTAATGCATGCGGGGAGGTAACTCCGGGGTTTCTATACCTAAGCTAATCAAACCTCGGTTTGGAGGAAACAGCTGCAGGCACAATAATGTTTTGAACAGCTCTTTGATTCTTATATATCATATATATATATATATATATATATATATATATATATATATATATATATATAGAGAGAGAGAGAGAGAGAGAGAGAGAGGAGAGAGAGAGAGAGAGAGGAGAGAGAGAGAGGAGAGAGACAGAGAGAGAGATGCATAGATAGATAGATTTCTTTATTTGCCACATGGGCGTACAAAAATGGGACGTTACAAGACGCGACGGCGGGGGTTTTACATAGACAGGTAAGTAGGTAGAGAGACAGATTAATTGCTTGACTGGTTGATGGCTGGTGATTGATAGATAATTAGATAGAAAGATAGAGAGAGAGGAGAGAGATATAAAGAGAGTGGAGAGCTAGAGAGAATGAGTGAGAAACAGAGACAGACATTTGATAGATGGGCAGATAGTTAGATTGAAAGAGAAAGAGGGAGAGATTAAGAGAAAGTGAGAGGCAGAGAGCGCGAGAGACAGCGATACATAGATTGAACAATAGCCGGGGAAATAACTCATATTTAAAAATAAATTTTTCTAAGGGGAGGGAACTCAGGGGTTAAATTTTCTAATCAAAACCTATTGAGGTGATAATTCATATATATAGATAAATGGATTGGCGATTACATAGATTGGTAGATAAATACATAAATATATTGAGAGGGAGACAGATAGAAAGATAGTAAGGTAGGGGGACAGATTGATAGAGAGATAGATGGAAAGATAGATAAATAGATATATTTCTTTATTTGCCACAGGGGCGTACAAAATGGGACATTACAAGACGTGACGGAGGGGGTTTTACATAAAAATCATATAACTTTAACATTAATAAATAACAATAAACTATATATTATGAAATAACAATTGAAATCCCCAATAGGAGGAAACGTTACTGCAGGGTTGTTTTACACCCCGTGGATAGACAACCTCAACACCAGGAACACGTTTTGTAGGTGTTCCCGTCTTCCCTCTGTTCATCTTCCTCAACCTACAGGTTTATATACAGAGAAGGCTCATTCACTCGGGCTATTTGTGCCACATTCACCCACCTTTCAGCGAATTTGCTGGGGTGTAGCACCTCTCTCTCTCCACTCTCACATTCCTTCTGAAGTGGTACTTAAAGAAGGGGATAAGTTGTTGTCCGGAGAGAAAGGTGTTTGCCGTCAGTCCTTTTAACCTCGTCCACCATATTACCTCTTTTGCCACAGCCACCAGACAGAGGAAAACCGCCTCTCCTGCGTTCTTAAATGAAGGCGGCGGGGTGATCCTCACGATGGACTCGGCTGACAACTGGATGCGTCCCACACGTCACAGTAGCTGTTCGACATAATTCCACAGGTCGGTCACCCCTGGGCACCGGACAATTTCATGCAGAACGGTTTCGATGTCCTGCTCGCATCTTGGACAGGTCCTTTTGGCAGGATCTCTGCCAGGGCGTCCGTGCCTATAGATTTTGTCTCGAACTGGTAGAGCTCCTCGGTAGCACTGCCAGGCCAGAGACCTTTGGAAGTTATCCATAGGCCCTGGATGGAAAGTCCTCCCGAACAGACTTGTCAGTTCGTCCACCTCGATAACTAGAGTTTCCCCGAGAACGTCGTCGCACTTATCCTCCACTATACCTCTATAGAATGTCGAAGTGGAGTATCCGCTGATTGCCGTTTCCGCTTGGTAGAGGGCTGTGAGCGCCTGAAGGCACTCGAGAAGATAGATAAATAGATAACTAGATGATTAGCTAGATAAATAGACAGATAGCTAGATCCGTAGGTATATAGGTAGATAGATAGATATGTATGTATGTATGTATGTATGTATGTATGTATGTATGTATGTATGTATGTATGTATGTATGTATGTATATAGGCAGGTAGGTATAAAGGTAAGTGGGTAAATATATATATATATATATATATATATATATATATATATATATATATATATATAGAGAGAGAGAGAGAGAGAGAGAGAGAGAACAACAAACGAGGAAATAACTCATAAACAAAAATGATTGCCTCTAGGGGAGGAAACTCATGGGTTAAATATTCTACTAAATATATAGTAGGTAAGATAACTGATATATATATATATTATATAGGCTTAACAATGGAATGAGAGTAAGAAGAAAGCAAGAACGGGGGTGTCTCGGATATTTCATATATATATATATATATATATATAAATATATGGAAAGTTATATTTAAATTGTTGGGTTAACAACGAGTAAATATTTATAACTGATATAAAAGCACTCAACAAGTATTTGGAGTATATTTACGATATTAAATAAATGGAAACTATATTTATAAAACCATATTTATTTCATTATATATATTTCAGGGATATCATATTAACAATATGTTATGCCTTCTTCAGACAAAATACAATATAAACAGTCTTATAAATAAATAGATACGACATACCTTTCAATCGACTTGCATTTGGGAAGTTGATTTGGCAGGTATGTCAAATCAACTTCCCAAATCAACTTCCCAAATGCAAGTCGATTGAAAGGTATGTCGTATCTATTTATTTATAAGACTGTTTATATTGTATTTTGTCTGAAGAAGGCATAACATATTGTTAATATGATATCCCTGAAATATATATAATGAAATTTTATAAATATAGTTTCCATTTATTTAATATCATATATATAAATATATATATTCATTTTCCCTTCCCCGTCTCTGCCTATCCTTTGCACTCACTCCTTCGTTCACTCCACCTCGCTTCACACCCCTGCTTTCTCATCCCTCCCCCTGCTTTCACCCAACGCCCACCATGCCCAGCCTGAGATCCTTTCTCCACCAACTACATAATCGCCTCAACTTTTCCTCCCCCCTCCTCCCACCCTGCTATCTCCCCTCTGCCCTTCAACTCTCCTACCTTCTCTTCGCCAAAACCCGGCACTCCAGCCACATCCATTTCCTCAGCCACTGCCTCCGCCTCCACCTTATCCCCCTCGGCTTCCGTCTACACTTCCACCCTTCCCCCGCCACTTCCCCCTCCACGCAACGTATCCTCACCCGATCCTCACGCCTCCTGATGCGCAACTCCATCCGCGCCTCCCGTTCCACCCTCCGCTAACTTGACCACCAACTGACCCCCACCCTCCTCCGCCTTAACTCCACCTGCCACCCCCTCCTCGCCCAAGCCATCCTCTCCTTCATCCAAAACCTCAACCACAACCTCTTCTCCTTCCTCAGCTCCACCAAAGCCCGCAAGCTACACTCACTCCTCCCAACCACCCCCATCCACCACCACCCGCCCATCCCCATACGCCCACCACTCTCCACTTCTCCCTCGACCCCCCCCCTACCCAATCTCCCCCACACCCAAACCCCACCACTTGTTGTCACCATACCTCCTGACCTCCCCCTCTCCGCACCTGAGCGCTCACTCCTTAGTAGAGGCCTTCGCTTCATACCCCACACTCCGCACAGCGACGAGTTCCGCACCCGAACAGAAGTCGAGCGATTCGTGCGATGCACGAAGCTACAGGCACATTTCGGCCGAACGCCACCGGCTCCGGACGCCCCAGACCCGTTTCTCGCCCTGGGCCGACGACCATCTTCTTGGACGCCGGCCCCAGGGCAATTTAGCACCCTGGACGCGTTCGTCGATGCCAGCCGTAGCGCAGTAAATCGTTTCGACTTCCGCCACCGTTCCAAACGGTACAATATCTCACGGGGCGAACTCCTCGCTCTCCGCTCCCTCCGTAGCCGAGATGACATCGTCATCAAACCGGCGGACAAGGGAGGCGCCGTGGTGGTGTGGCGCGCGGACCTCTACACGGCCGAAGCCCTCAGGCAGCTCTGTAACCCCCTCTTCTACCGCCCTCTACCCTCCGATCCCACCCCCCCTCTACCAACAACAAGTCTCCTCCACCATCCAAGACCTTATCGCCTCCTCCCTCCTCCCCCCCACCGCTTCCCACCTCATCGTCCGCACCCCCCGCACCCCCACCATCTACTTCCTCCCCAAACTCCACAAACCCGACAACCCCGGCCGCCCCATCGTCTCCGCTTGCAACTGCCCCACCGAACTCATCTCCGCCTTTCTCGACTCCATCCTCGCCCCCCTTGTCACCACCCTCCCCTCCCACATCTCCGACACCAACCACGCCCTGCGCCTTTTCGACTCCTTCACCTACCCACCCGGCCTACAGCCCTTCCTCTTCACCCTAGACATCAAGTCCCTCTATACCGTCATCCCATACGCCGACGGCCTACGCGCCCTCAAACACTACCTCGACCTTCGCCTCTCCCCCATTCCCTCCACCCCCACCCTCCTTCGCCTCGCCGAGCTGGTCCTCACCCTCAATTGTTTCTCCTTCTTGGGTGAGTTTTACCAACAGGTCACGGGGGTAGCCATGGGTACAAGAATGGGCCCGAACTATGCCAACCTTTTTGTTGGCCATGTTGAGACCCAAATCTTTGCCCAGTACACCGGCCCCACGCCCAAACTGTACGGTCGGATACATTGACGACTGTATCGGAGCCACGACCCTCACCCGAGAACAGCTCGACTCCTTTCTCTCCTTCTTCTGCTCCTTCCACCCCTCCCTCCACTTCACCACCTCTATCTCCACCACCCACGTCCACTTCTTAGACATCTCCGTCGCCTTCGATCCCTCCCACCACTCCCTCGTCACCTCCGCCTTCTTCAAACCCACCGACTCCCACTCTTACCTCGACTTCACCTCTTCCCACCCCACCCACACTAAACACTCCATTCCCTACTCCCAACTCTTCAGGATCCGCCGCCTCTGTAGCCGAGATGCCGACTTCGAGTCCAAGGCCCTTTCCCTAGTCAGCCATTTCATCCGCAGAGGTTACCCGCCCCTCTCTCGTCCACACCGCTCTCACCCGCGCCCGTGCTGTCCACCGCTCCACCACCCTCACCCCACGCCACCGCACACCCAATTACCGTCTCCCCTTCCCCATCACCTACCACCCCTCCACCTTACCCCTCCACCGCACCATCCGCCGCCTCTTCCGACGCCTCCAGTCCGACCCCTCCACCTCCCACATCTTCCCAACCTCACCACTCCCCTCCTTCAAACGCGCACGCAATCTCCGCACCCTCCTCGTCCACAGCTCCCTACCCGCCAACCCACGCTCTGTCCCCCCCCCGGTTCCTTTCCCTGTTCTAGGCCCCTGCAACACCTGTCCCCACATCACCAACACCACCACCTTCCAGGATCCCAACGGCCACTCTCTCTCTGTCCGGCATGCCTTCCGCTGCACCTCCTCCAACCTAGTCTACGGACTTATGTCGGACAGACGGGACGTCGCCTGGCGGACCGATTCACTGAGCACCTCCGGGATATTCGTCTCGGTGGTAGTTCCCCCATCGCCCGCCACTTTGGTGGCCCTGGACATTCCGCACGCCATCTCACAGTCTGTGGCCTACTCCAATGCCACGGAAGACCCGCCAATCTCCTTAGAGTCGAACAAAGAACTATCTTCATCTTACAGACCCACACTCCCCCCAGCCTGAACTCCCCACCCTTATTCCTTTAGCCTTCAACCGCCCCCCTCCACCCACACATATCCCCCACTAACACCACTAACACACCCCTCCTTTTCACCGCCCACCCCACAACTAACAATACTAACACCTCCACTCCACCCCTCATCCGACCACCCTTCCCCAACTAACATACTAACATCCCTCCCTTCTTCTCCTCCCTCCCTCCTTATCACACGCACACACCCACCGGCACATATATACACGCGCTCACACTAAACACACACCCTACTACCACCACTAACCCTCACCCCCACACCTCCATCCCACCACCCCGCAACTAACCTCACTAACACCCCCTGACCCCAAGCACACGAACACACGCACCCACTTACACCACCCACCCCACACGCAACTAACATCACTAACACCCCCAATCCCACGCACACGTACCCACACACCCTCGTACACCACCAACTCTACACACCCTACCACCACTAACCCCCACTCACACCTGCATTCAACCCTTTCTCCACCTCCCGTATACTAACACCCACTAACACCCCTTCACCAAACTACACACACACACCAGTACACCACACTCCCTCCATAGAACTACACACACCCTTCTCTCCCCGCTCCACCCACACCCTCGCTCCACACTCACTCATCCCACTAACACCTCTAGTAATACACACACACACCCACCTCACTCCAACTTTCACACCTACCCATCCTCGCCCCTTTACCATTCCACCCGACTGCTGCTATGCCCTCTGACCACCTCCCAGCACAAACAGACACACAGCACTCCCACCGCTTGACCACTTCCTGTTGCACGCGCACCCCACATCTCTCCTCTTCCGACCATCTCTTCATGGAATACTCGTATGTGGAACTTGACCACCACGGATTCTACTAAACATCATAGGAATTTACCAACATTTCAACCATCCTCTTACGGAATCACCTATATAACTCACCCACACACACACCCAAAAAATTCTTTTTCTCCCACACGCTACCTACACCCACAACACGCTTAAACCCCACACACACGTGCTTTCCACCACATATTTACACCCTCAGCCTCCTGATTTCTCTCCCCCCACTCCTCTATCCACACACGCACAGACACTCCGACCTACACCCCCCACACACACACCTCTTCCTGAACATGCAACCCCGTTCTTCCCCCAACCCTTACTTTCACATATACACACACACACACACATGTACACCTACACACACACACACACCACCTTCAGCCCTCCCCGCTCGGACACCCCGTCTCCCTCTCCCCACTCCACCCGCCACCACCCCTACACACCCCACACCCGTCCACCACCTGTTTTACCCCTTTTTAATTTCAGTTTATTTTGATCATGCTTTTATATTTATTTTTATTACATTCCTTTTATTTTGACCATGCTTTATTTTTATTTTTATTTTTAATTTCATTCGCACCGTTTCCTTTCGCTATATGTCTCTCCACCACTCCCCTACACACCCTTTGAACTCTGTTCCCACACACTTCTCACCCGAGGAAGGGCTTATGCCTGAAACGTCGTTCCCCACCACCACCCCACTCTCCAGAGCGTGAAATTAATAAACATTCGTTGTACTGCCTCTCTGTTTTGTTCCTGTTCAAATTTTTCCATTATATATATATATATATATATATATATATATATAGAGAGAGAGAGAGGTAGGCAGATAGGTAGGGAGGTAATTAAGTAGGTAGATAGATATATTTCTTTATTTGCCTCAAGGGCGCACAAGAAAAGGGGACAATACTAAGACACATGTCGGGGATTTTACATACAGTCGTGTAAAAATATTGCAACAAACAATTATAACAATCGAAATCCCCAATAGGGGTGAGGCGCCACAAATGGGTTGTTTAATACCCCGTCGATAGAACAACCCTCAACTTCAGGAGCGTGTTGTGCAAGTGCTCCTTTCTTCCTTTTTGCTCTCTTCTTTAACCTACAGGCTTATAAACAGAGAAGGCCAATCACTCGGGCCATTTTCGCTTCATTCACCCACCTTTCAGTAAATTTACTGGGGTGCAGTGCCTCTCTCTCCACTCTGATTCTCCTAAAGTGATAATTAAAGAAGGGAATCAATTGTTGTCCGGAGAGAAAGACATCTGTCCTCAGTCCTCTCAATCCCGTCCACTATATAACCTCTTTCATCATAGCCACTGTACAGAGGGAAACCGCCTCTCTTTCGTTTTTGAAAGAGGCTGGCGGTTTGATCCTTACTATGGACTCGGCAGTCAACTGGATTTGTTCCATACGCGACAGCAGTTGTTTTGCATAGTTCCACAGGTCGCTTACGCCCGGGCAGTGTACAATTGCGTGCAAGTAGGTAGATAGATAGATAGATATGTTTCTTTATTAGCCACAGGGGCACAAAAGAAGGGGACAAATACAAAGGGGGAAGATTACATACAATAAAAACGTGTAAAATATTATCACAAATGTAATTTTAAAATTAGTCGATTTTCCCCAATAGGAGGAGACATTTCATATGGGTAACACATACCCCCGAAAAAAATGTGCAACCCTCATCTCCAGGAGTACGAAGAGTTTGTACTCCTTTCCTCTCCTCCTCTTTTTCCTCAACCTACAGGCTCGGGCCATTCTCGCCACTTTCACCCACCTTTCATAAAACTTGCTGGGGTACAGCACCCCTCTCTCCATCCTGATTCTTCTTTCAAAGTGGTATTTGAAAAAAAGAATCAGTTGTTGGCCGGAGAGAAAGGTGTCTGACCTCAGATTTTCAACCTTGTCCACCATACAACCTCTTTCGCCATAGCTATCACACAAAGGAAAACCGCCTCGCCTTCGTTTTTGAAGGAGGGTGGCGGTTTGATCATGACAATGGACTTGGTGGTCAACCGGATTGGTCCCACCCGCGACAATAGTCGTTCTACACAGCCCCACAGGTCGGTGACGCCCGGGTAGTGTATGAATGCGTGCGCGACGGTTTCTTCGTCTCGCACGCACCTCGGACAGATCTTTTTTGCAGGGTCCCTGCCCGGGCGCCCATGTCTGTAGAGCTTGTCCGAACTGGTAGAGCTCCTCGGTAGCACTGCCAGGCCAGGGACTTTTGGAAGTTGTCCATCGGTCTCAGGCGGAAGGTCCTACCGAACAGACTGGCCAGTTCGTCTTCCTCTACGCCCAGAGTTTCACCGAGCACGTCGTCGCACTTGCTGCGGTTCAACCCTCTATAGAATGACGAAGTGGAGTCTCCACTGATCGTCGGGTCCGCCTGCCAGAGGGCTGTGAGCGCCTGAGCACATTCGATGTGCCAGTCGCCCATTTTCCTCGGTCTTTGCTTGACCCAGGACTGCAGCTCGGTCAGCGAGACGAGTCGTGGGAAGGCTCGCCTCACGAACGGGGCCCACACCGGTTGTCCGGTGAGGAATACGTAGAGATGCCGCAGCCTGAGCGCGTGTTTGCGCATCGCCAGCCACGGTATCCCCAGCCCTCCGTTGGAAGGGCGTTGGCAGCAGATGGATCTTCTCACCAAAGGAGCCCGCCTCTTCCAAAGGAATTGGAAGAGCGCGCGCTCCATTTTGGCGAGCGTTTTGGCTGGACAAGGCACGACGGTCAAGCGGTAGTAGATGGCGGACGCTATAAAAGTGTTCGCCACCTCCGCTCGACCTTTCAAGGATAGTTTGCACTCAGCCCACTTCTGGGTGAGTCAAACACCTCATTCCAGTTCTTCTCCACCTGGAGGTCCGGACCAAACCAGACCCCGAGCAGCTTTACTGGTCCTTCCGTCTAGCGTCCGACGACGCCATCGGAAGGCATCGGTTTGCCTCTCCACGATCCGAGTTGCAAACCGATGGACTTGTCCTGGTTCAGCTTCGCTCCTGTGAACCTTTCGTATTCCTTCAGTAAGGTGCCGACTTCCTCGATTTGCGAGGCGCTCGACACCATTACTTACACGTCGTCGGCGTAGGCCGACGCCGCTTTCCGCAGTCCCGGTTCCAGAGGGATGCCCTGCAATAGCTCCAACTTCCGCAGTAGTGGCTCGAGAGTCAATACGTACAGAAGGGAGGAGAGAGGGCATCCCTGTCGAATGGATCGCGTGATATGGAACCGCTCCGAGAGGTAGCCGTTCACCTTAACCCTTGAGCAGATATTGCTGTTATGCATTGCAGCAATCCAGCCCCTGAACACGGGTCCGAAGCCTGCCGCCTCGAGCACGGCATCCAGGTAACGATGGTCAACCCTATCGAAAGCCTTAGACTGATCCAAGTTGATCAGGGCCCCACCGAAGCCGGGTTTACACCCTACCCTCTCTATGATGTATCGCATGAGGTGGAGGTTGTCGTGTATGGACCTGGTCGGGATTGCGCATGTCTGCGCTTCTCCCACCAGGTTCTCGACGACAAGCGCCAGCCTCTTTGCCAATATCTTGGCCAAAATCTGTAACTCTGTGTTTAGCAGAGTTATGGGCCGGAAGTTGCCTATGTCATCCTCCTTATTCTCGTCCTTCCTGACTAGTGTGACTACGCCCCGGTCACAGAACTGGGAATTCTCCCGTTCTGTTGCCAGTTGCAGTAGACCGCTTCCAGGAGACCGGAGTATAAGTCCGGCATTGCTACGTAAAATTCGTAGGGTAGACCGTCGAGACCTGGAGATTTGCGTTTGCCGCATTGACTCAGCGCGTCCCCTATCTCAGCGGCTGAAATCGGCTTTTCGCAGAACTTTGCCTCGCTGTCCGAGAGTCGCGGTAGGCCGTCGAGGTATGGACCGAAATCCATAGCCCCTCCTGGCGCGCCGCCCTGCCCGAACAGCCGAGGAAAGTGCCGCTGAAAGGCCACACACATCTGCTTCGGCTCACGTATCACGCGTCCGTTTTGGTCCTTCAAAGACCGAATCGTGGACTTGTTGTCACTTTTTGCCTCCGTCACTCGGGTCCAGCTAACAGCTTTGGCTCCCTCGTTTCCCAGAGCACATATTTTGCTTCTGACAACGCACCCTCATGCTTTGCGTCGAAGAACTGGTCCAAGGCCGTTCTCGTTGCTAGCACGTTGGCTACGTTGCCACTTCTAATTGCCTCTTCTACTTTATCTACCAGTTCTTACTCGGTTCTATTTCTATCTAACGCTAATTCTTTACTAAAAACTAACGAGTCTAATCTAACTGCCCTCTTGAGAGAGTACCACCATCTGTTGTTGACAATGGCCCCTGTCAAGTGCTGTTTAACTAAAGTGCTAATCCGTCTACTGTAAGCTTTACATGTCAGTAACGACAAGTTCAGCTTACGGTAGCCGGGTCCTTGTCTATAGTTTCTATCAAGATAGTCAGAGAGTGTGAGAGAGAAAGTAAGGGGGAGAGAATCAGAGATAGACATTAGATAGGTAAATATATTGACGGAAAGAAGGTTGAGACAGAGAGGAAAAGAGAGAAAGAGAGAGTGAGGTAAAGAGAAAAAAAATGATACATATATAGGACAACAGACGGGGAAATAACTTATAGGTAAAACTTATTGTCTCTAGGTAATACTGACGGGTGTAGTAGGTGAGATAACTTATATATATATAAGCATCCTCCTGCATATATATCTAAGCAGTCCTCCTTTTCGGGTAGTGTTATCGATGCTCAGAGAGTGGGATTAGTCGAGTGCAAGGCCTTTCCCCACTTAAAAAACCTTCAAAGCACAAGCATTGCTTGTTCAGGATATGTTACAGGTTCGTAAGAAGGGAGGGATGTTAGTATGTTAGTTGGGGAAGGGTGGTCGGATGAGGGGTGGAGTGGAGGTGTTAGTATTGTTAGTTGTGGGGTGGGCGGTGAAAAGGAGGGGTGTGTTAGTGGTGTTAGTGGGGGATATGTGTGGGTGGAGGGGGGCGGTTGAAGGCTAAAGGAATAAGGGTGGGGAGTTCAGGCTGGGGGGAGTGTGGGTCTGTAAGATGAAGATAGTTCTTTGTTCGACTCTAAGGAGATTGGCGGGTCTTCCGTGGCATTGGAGTAGGCCACAGACTGTGAGATGGCGTGCGGAATGTCCAGGGCCACCAAAGTGGCGGGCGATGGGGGAACTACCACCGAGACGAATATCCCGGAGGTGCTCAGTGAATCGGTCCGCCAGGCGACGTCCCGTCTGTCCGACATAAGTCCGTAGACTAGGTTGGAGGAGGTGCAGCGGAAGGCATGCCGGACAGAGAGAGAGTGGCCGTTGGGATCCTGGAAGGTGGTGGTGTTGGTGATGTGGGGACAGGTGTTGCAGGGGCCTAGAACAGGGAAAGGAACCGGGGGGGGGGGGACAGAGCGTGGGTTGGCGGGTAGGGAGCTGTGGACGAGGAGGGTGCGGAGATTGCGTGCGCGTTTGAAGGAGGGGAGTGGTGGGTTGGGAAGATGTGGGAGGTGGAGGGGTCGGACTGGAGGCGTCGGAAGAGGCGGCGGATGGTGCGGTGGAGGGGTAAGGTGGAGGGGTGGTAGGTGATGGGGAAGGGGAGACGGTAATTGGGTGTGCGGTGGCGTGGGGTGAGGGTGGTGGAGCGGTGGACAGCACGGGCGCGGGTGAGAGCGGTGTGGACGAGAGAGGGGCGGGTAACCTCTGCGGATGAAATGGCTGACTAGGGAAAGGGCCTTGGACTCGAAGTCGGCATCTCGGCTACAGAGGCGGCGGATCCTGAAGAGTTGGGAGTAGGGAATGGAGTGTTTAGTGTGGGTGGGGTGGGAAGAGGTGAAGTCGAGGTAAGAGTGGGAGTCGGTGGGTTTGAAGAAGGCGGAGGTGACGAGGGAGTGGTGGGAGGGATCGAAGGCGACGGAGATGTCTAAGAAGTGGACGTGGGTGGTGGAGATAGAGGTGGTGAAGTGGAGGGAGGGGTGGAAGGAGCAGAAGAAGGAGAGAAAGGAGTCGAGCTGTTCTCGGGTGAGGGTCGTGGCTCCGATACAGTCGTCAATGTATCCGACCGTACAGTTTGGGCGTGGGGCCGGTGTACTGGGCAAAGATTTGGGTCTCAACATGGCCAACAAAAAGGTTGGCATAGTTCGGGCCCATTCTTGTACCCATGGCTACCCCCGTGACCTGTTGGTAAAACTCACCCAAGAAGGAGAAACAATTGAGGGTGAGGACCAGCTCGGCGAGGCGAAGGAGGGTGGGGGTGGAGGGGATGGCGAGGGGGAGGGGAGAAGGTCGAGGTAGTGCCGGAGGGGCGCGTAGGTCGTCGGCGTGGGGCATAACGGTGTAGAGCGACTTAATGTCTAGGGTGAAGAGGAGAGGGTGTGGGCCGGGTGGGAAAGTGAGGGAGTCGACCAGGCGAAGGGAGTGGTTGGTGTCGGAGATGTGGAAGGGGAGGGCGGTGACGAAGGGTGCGAGGATGGAGTCAAGAAAGGCGGAGATGAGTTCTGTGAGGCAGTTGCAGGCGGAGACGATGGGGCGGCCTGGGTTGTCGGGTTTGTGGATCTTGGGGAGGAAGTAGATAGTGGGGGTGCTGGGGGTGCTGACGATGGGGGTGCTGACCGTGGGAAGCGGTGGGAGGGAGGAGGGAGGAGGAGACGAGGTGTTGGATGGTGTAGAAAACTTGTTGTTGGTAGAGGGGTGGGGTCGGAAGGTACAGGGCGGTAGAAGAGGGCTTCGGCCGTGTAGAGGTCAGCGCCCCACACTACCACCGCGCCTTCCTGGTCCGCCGGTTTGATGACGATGTCGTTGCGGCTACGGAAGGACTGGAGAGCGATATATATATATATATATATATATATATATGAATAAAGTTAGTCCTTCATCAGTGATCTTCCAACCATCATTGGTATTTCATCGCTTTAAAGACCATATACCTCCGAGCAACGGCTAAAAAAAGTCGTTGGGACACGTAAATAAAGGGGACACGAGAGTGTAAACAAACAAAGATGTTGAAGTAACGAAAAGTGAGGAAGAACCAGTCAAGTCCCAAATTTCCATGAATATAAGTTCGGTGAAATCGTGAACGAGAGAGAATAAAGACCATCAAACCTGGTTGGAATGTGAGCAAGGAAGGAATTCCGTACAGGTCTAACGGGAGGAAGAAGGAATCTAGTCTGTGAATTCGGTGAACATAAGTTCTGTGAAATCGTAGACGAGAGAGAAAAAAGGCGAACCAGCCTGACCAAGCGTGCGAAAGAAAAGAATTACGCACAGGTCAAACGGGAAGAAGGAGGAGGAGAGGTAGTGACAGAGGGGGAGTGAGTGAAGGGTGAGGAAGAGGCTAACAGAGAGAGTGACTGTTAGAGAGGGTAAAGATACAGAGAAAGAGGAAGCAGTAAGAACGAAATAGACGGGTCATAGCGGGGGAAAAATATGTGTAAATGTGAGAATAAACGTGCTGCGTGGTTGCAATTGGGTTACATATGAATAAAGTTAGTCCTTCATCAGTGATCTATATATATATATGCTTGTGTGTGTGTGTGTGTGTGTGTGTGTGTGTGTCTATATATGCATGTTTCCATGCATGAATGAATATACGAAGCTTTATATTTAGTAGAATGTACATCCACTGAATCCAGCTATTTGCACTATCATATATTTTGGTTTCTATTAATTCCCTGGTGAATTTGGTTGACCAAATGCTTTACTTAATTGTTTTATTTATTTATTATTTTAAATTATTCTTTCTCTTAGACTTGGCCCCTAAATTAATATGCATAATGCCAATGAGAGATGTGTGTGTGTGATGTGTGTGGAAATAAGAGTGGAACGAAAGCAATAACTATTAACATGTGTGCGTATGTATGTACGTGCGCGTATGTTTGTGTGTGTGCGTGCGTGCAGCGTTCCACAGAAAGTAAAAACTATCAACATGTGTAGTGTGTACCTGTGTGTAAGTTCACGGGTGCGTGTGTAAGTTTGCGTGCGTGTGTGCGTTTCCATGCGTGTATGTGTGTGTACGTGGCGTTCCACAATCGCCACGCAGTTTATCTGTCTGTGTGCCTGTCTGTCAGTCTAACATACACAGAGTTGTGAAGGGAGTAAATAGGGATTTTTTTTACATTGACGGACATCTTTTATATTTATTTTTGTGTCATATAATTTGCTGTTTTATTATTATAGCTGACCACTTATAGATAAGCATGTTATCCATATCCATATTAATTTGGCATTTGTATAAACCATTTCAAGTAAATAGGGACCTTTTTTACATTGACGGACATCTTTTATATTAATTATCTATATCTACATATAATATAAAAGATTGGAACTTCCATCATCCTTTTGAGAAACATGGAACAATCACGTCTATGCAATGATACACGTTTTACAGTCAGGCAGAAAATGAAGCATCTCTTAGAGGTCACTATTCTAGAGCACCTAGAATTGTTCATAAACTATGCACGAACGGTACAACGAAGAATCTGGTATATCTGGAAGATTTCTTTTACTGTTTTTGTAATTACACAGGCACCACGGACTCGCCTCATACTGTAACCAGACAAACATCCAATACAGTCATTTTCTCTTTTACCTGTCTTCTCTTATCATCTGTTTACCCGGGCGAAGCTGGGTACGTCAGCTAGTATATATATATATATATATATATATATATATATATATATATAACGAAGGAAATATGGCAAGGAACCAGGTGGACCATAACGCACCAAAGTACTCAATACTAAGGGTAGTAGAGTGGGTAATAGGAACAAGTAAGACCCCGACGGCTGAGCTCAAGCCGTTTCGACGGCTAATTCTGTACTGAATGAAAAATTAATTCTGGTATTTAAATAGCCGAACTTATCAAGGGGTAATTCCATATATGGTCAAGGAGATAATCACCAGGATTGGTCACATCACAAGTTAGTAGTAAATCTGTGATGGCAAGTTGGTGGGGGAAGGGGTAGCTAAACCTGCCAGTAGGAGAAAAGGGGGTGAGGGGGTGGAGTAGACCCATTCATGCGTTGGTAGTGCCAGCTACAGCTGGGTGTGAGGTCAAAGAGGATACTGGGGAGGGGGAGGGGGAGGGGGAGGAGGTCGAAACGGTAAGTAGAACAATGAAAGGTAAAACTGTAAAAGGTACTGAGAGAGAAAAAAAAATATAAGCAAAATCTGGTTACTAAGACTTAAGTCTCTCGCTATTGCTAGGCTGAAGAAATACATAAATAAATAAATAAACAACTAAGTGAATAAAAGAATAGATAAATAAATTAAAAAAAAAAAAAAAAATATATATATATATAATGTAGAAAAAAAAAATAAATGATAATAATAGAAAAAAACTAGGTGGGACGGAAATAAAGGGACCCTTATACGAGGTATAAGTGCGTGTATCGTACGGTGACGGGTCAACAAAAGGGGGGCCAGAATACTAAAGAGACTACCACGAAAATAATAAAGGTTTCTACCCCAAACACAGGGCCAGCAACCACCCAGTGCAAGAAAGTAAACTAGTACGAGAATATAATTCAGGGTCCCGCAAAAAAATACTGGTGCTAACTCTAAGGGTACCGCCACGAAACAAAAGGTCTTATACAAGCTACATGAAAGATCGTACGAAGTAAAAGTAAAGAACGGAAAATTAATACAGGAACCCCCCCCCCCCCCCCCCCCAAAAAAAAAAAAAACGGGAAAAAGAAAAAAGAGATACTGGATAAACGAGAAATTAAAGCAAAGATGCTACTAAGAAATATAGAAGGCACGGAAAAAGGGGACAGCGGTCGGAGAAGGGGGCGAGTATCCGAAGTCTAACACCTCTGCTATAAAAAGCGGAGTCAGCCACATCTATCATAGACTAGGGGAGGGGGTGGGGGTGCTGAAGCTACAAGGGACCGATGGGCTACCTCGGGTGGGCGAGAAAGAGACGACGACAAAGAAAGGGAACTGGGGTGGAAGGACTAGGGAGGGAAGGGGGAAAGGAGGAAATATAGAGGAAGCGATAAAAGAATGTAAAAGAAGATCTTAAGTCTCCATAGGCAAGCAGGGGTTACCCATTACAAAATAGGCAAGTGGGGTATTATAGCCCTAGTCTACCCCCCGGGTCATTATGGGGTTTGAGGGCGAGGTAAGTCCTACGTAATCGGTGTTTACATGCAGTAACCAGTTCATCTTTCTTGTTTCGGAGTTGGTCCGTCGAAAACAGCATTTGTAATGTTTCCTCCGAGCATAAATTGCACGGACGGCGTCCTCCCGTGTAAGAGTTGGCTCTGGACAGTAATTTCCAAGTGAGATCATAGTTGATGTTATTGTCCTTGAGGTCCCATATGTGGCCCGAAAGTGTAGTGGCGTGACGCCGGGCCGGGTTTCGGAAGGTATGTCTGTGTTGATATAGCCGGGTCTTGAAGTCGCATGCGGTTAATCCTATATAAGCTTTGTTGGAGGTGTCCGTGCTCACGTTGCACTGGTGGATCACATTACGGTCTCTGCATCTGTTGTCGAGGGGGCAACTGGATCTATCAGGGTAGTTGCACCTCCTGGTCGGCTCTCCACTGCTATTTAGGTTGTTTCTTCCATCGGGGTTGAGTTTTTTGTTGTTGGAGGAGACGATGTTTTGTGCGAAGTTAGGTGTATTGCTGTAAGAGAGTTTGATGGTATTTTTGTTAATTATGTTGTGGTAGCGGTGTTGTGGTGGGAAGTGTTTTTCAATGAGCCTAAAGAAAATTTTCCCGATGGGAGTTGTCACCTCAGCGTTGTGGGGAGGATTGAACCATGTTACATTGCGTGAGCGGCGGTGTCGCCTGCTGGTTCCGCTAATGGGAGCTGGACAGTAGGATATTTCCTCCCGGAAACCACTCCGCTTGAGGGCCTGGTTGTAGTAAAGCGCATGTTCATCGAATATCTTCTCATTAGCTGACAAACGGGATATACGGAGGGAGATGTTTTTGACCAGGTTGTTGGTGATGTTCCTGGGATGGTTAGATCGGCGGTGGATGCAGGGCAGGTTGTCATTGGGTTTCCTGTATGCGTAGTACAGGTCATTATTGAGATCGAGGGTAACGTCCAGGAAATTAACTCGGGTCAGGGACGTTTGTAGGGTTATAGAGTTAGCACCAGTATTTTTTTGCGGGACCCTGAATTATATTCTCGTACTAGTTTACTTTCTTGCACTGGGTGGTTGCTGGCCCCGTGTTTGGGGTAGAAACCTTTATTATTTTCGTGGTAGTCTCTTTAGTATTCTGGCCCCCCTTTTGTTGACCCGTCACCGTACGATACACGCACTTATACCTCGTATAAGGGTCCCTTTATTTCCGTCCCACCTAGTTTTTTTCTATTATTATCATTTATTTTTTTATTCTACATTATATATATATATATATATATATTTTTTAAATTTATTTATCTATTCTTTTATTCACTTAGTTGTTTATTTATTTATTTATGTATTTCTTCAGCCTAGCAATAGCGAGAGACTTAAGTCTTAGTAACCAGATTTTGCTTATATTTTTTTTTCTCTCTCAGTACCTTTTACAGTTTTACCTTTCATTGTTCTACTTACCGTTTCGACCTCCTCCCCCTCCCCCTCCCCAGTATTCTCTTTGACCTCACACCCAGCTGTAGCTGGCACCACCAACGCATGAATGGGTCTACTCCACCCCCTCTCCCCTTTTCTCCTACTGGCAGGTTTAGCTACCCCTTCCCCCACCAACTTGCCATCACAGATTTACTACTAACTTGTGATGTGACCAATCCTGGTGATTATCTCCTTGACCATATATGGAATTACCCCTTGATAAGTTCGGCTATTTAAATACCAGAATTAATTTTTCATTCAGTACAGAATTAGCCGTCGAAACGGCTTGAGCTCAGCCGTCGGGGTCTTACTTGTTCCTATATATATATATATATATATATATAAGGATTAGAATACTGGAACGTGTTGGAGTTAAACACCCTCTTCGTATTATAGAAATGACAGTAAAAGGTATAGCTCAATGCAGTTAAACAGAGCCAAAAATTAAGAGAGTAAAACAAAGAATCTTTTAATACATCAAAAGTTTTTATTAGCCGACAATGTTTCGTCCTATTAAGGACTCATCAGGGCAATCAAAACAACAAGAAGTAATATCGGCAGATACAAGCCGGAAGCTCCGAAGAATATGGAGTGTACATACACTAAAGTCTTGCAAAAATATATAATAATAAAAATAAAAATAAAAATAATAAAAATATATAATAAGAATAACTAAGGATGTATATAACATTAAGAACCATATTACAAATATAGTCCAAAGCAACTAACCTAAATCTAAACAAATGTGGTTATATAGAGCAGGAATTATATGTAACACAATGTAATATAACATAATACATTATAATAATATACCTTTACCAACATTAAAATTACAATTAAAAATCAAAAGGTACAATATATACATGTATATATGTGCGCACACACACACACACACACACATATACAACAATACGCACATCTATGTTCAACTACACAAATTAAGCCTTATTAGAAGTTTGAATATAAAAATAAGCATGATAAGAGTGAAAATAATACAAATACATCTACCCAATATACATGAGGCAATAATATGATATAATTACAAGAGACACATATAATAAATAATAAACAATAAAATTATATAATTCAATATAATATAATAGATAATCCCCAGTTAATTTACAGAAACAATATAGATGTCACAATAAAATATGATGATAATATGTTAACAATGTACTAACATTTACAATAAACAATATATACAAATCGATTCATACTGGGTTACAGAGTAAATGAGGAAAAATAAATTATATAATACTCAAAAAAACACTATGATGGTACAGAAAAAATTATGATGGTAGAGAAAAAAATATACAGACATCTTACATGATATGTAAAGTCTAAATATCATAATGTTATATATAATGAACAGTAAGTAATAAGGATCAATATTACAATACAATATAATATAATATATTATAAATTGACATAAAATAATATATAAATACTTATAATTACAAGGTTAGTAGACAGACATATGTGGATGTGTAAGTAAAGCCAGACAGTGAATAGTAAATAGAATATAGAATAAAATAAATAAATATAATCAACCGGAAATTACAAAACAAAAACAAATATAAACACATATATATATATATATATACATATTTAGGCCTCACATGCTGTTAAGAAGTTAGGTAAACACTAAGGAAAACAATCACTTTAATTGACTCAAAACCCTATTTGATAAATTAATATTAAAAATATCAAAACTATCCAATAAGGTAGTATAATATTAGCTGTAGTTTAAGTCATTAAAGTTTATAAACATTAATGTTTCGTTACAAATGTTTACAAAAAGGAATGAAATTTTTTACTATCATATACATAACGATATCTAAAAAACTGACTTAAGTAGAATTAAGGTAGGCTAATGGGGACAGAATTGATGAAATATATGGAGGGTGCAAAGGGGCATAAAATATAGTCGATATACTATAATAAATAATAGAACGGAGCGTAAAAGAGGGGGGGGGGGGTTAAATATAATCATAGTCAATCTGGAGGGGTGTACAATAAGTTTATGTGCGCATGGGGAGGGGGAGGGGAGGGGGGGGGTTATCAAAAGATGAATCTGAATAAAATTAAAAATAAAAATAGAATTAAAATTAAAAATAAAATTAAAATTAATAATAAAAATAAAAATAAAGATAATAATAGAATAAAGTAAATGGCGTAAAGTGTGTAATCTTATATATATTAACAAGGTGTAATAGTGAAAACATAGATATGGTACAGTAGCCAAATGATTATGAGAGCTAGAATGAAGAGTCATCAAAAACCAATGGTAATAATGATGATAACAATAATGTTGGCAAACAAAAGAACCTAAACTAAAAAAATAAGTAATGGAATATATCTGCTAATGGGTACAATTTGTACTACTAGAACGTTTGGGTTTATAATAAAAGAAAGAATTAGAAATGGCGTGGGGGCAAGAAGAGAATATCTCAGACTTTCTATTAAGTAAGGATACGCTAGAGAAAATTATAGAGTGTGTCTCAAGTATACAGAGATTACAAAACTTAGAATGTGTAGAAAGGTGGTTAGAGCGTGCTACCAAACGCCAGTTAAGGCTATATGGTATATAAGCTCCCTTAAGATCCCAGATATAATGCGCTAAAGAAGTAGAGTTCTTAAACCTAACATGTTTGAAGTTAGAGATATGAGAGTTAAACCTAGTCTTAAAAGTGTTTGAAGTAGATCCTATATAAGTTCTATTAGAGGAATGTGCGCACATATATACATTTATATATTGTACCTTTTGATTTTTAATTGTAATTTTAATGTTGGTAAAGGTATATTATTATAATGTATTATGTTATATTACATGCTTTCCAGCATAGTTACGTCCCTTAACGATCTGAGTTCAAATCCCGCTGAGGTTGACTTTGCCTTTCATCCTTACGGGGTCGATAAAATAAAGTACCAGTAATGCACTGGGTAATTGTTGGCCTTGTGCCAAAAAGTAGAAACAATTATGTTATATTACATTGTGTTACATATAATTCCTGCTCTATATAACCACATTTGTTTAGATTTAGGTTAGTTGCTTTGGAATATATTTGTAATATGGTTCTTAATGTTATATACATCCTTAGTTATTCTTATTATATATTTTTATTATTTTTATTTTTATTTTTATTATTATATATTTTTGCAAGACTTTAGTGTATGTACACTCCATATTCTTCGGAGCTTCCGGCTTGTATCTGCCGATATTACTTCTTGTTGTTTTGATTGCCCTGATGAGTCCTTAATAGGACGAAACATTGTCGGCTAATAAAAACTTTTGATGTATTAAAGGATTCTTTGTTTTACTCTCTTAATATATATATATAGTTAAAAGAATAGAGGTGTAACACACAAGTTATTATATATTGGTAAACGGAATAGAAAATGCTGACAAATTGTTCACAGTTGAAAAATGGTTTAATTAGGAATAAAAGAGTATTAGTGATTGTATGGGTTAGTATTCAGTTGTGGTTTTAAGTTTTTAAGTTTTTACCGGTTGCGCATTTCTAAATGCTTTTCAAAAATAATTTTGAGATAGAGTGTCCGTGCTGTTTGCTCTGATCTGAGCAAACAGCACAGACACTCTATCTCAAAATTATTTTTGAAAAGCATTTAGAAATGCGCAACCGGTAAAAACTTAAAAACTTAAAACCACAACTGAATACTAACCCATACAATCACTAATACTCTTTTATTCCTAATTAAACCATTTTTCAACTGTGAACAATTTGTCAGCATTTTCTATTCCGTTTACCAATATATATATATATATATATGTGTGTGTGTGTGTGTGTGTGTGTGTGTGTGTGTGTGTGTGTGTGTGTGTGTGTGTGTGCGCGTGTGTGTAAATCAAATTAAATTCATTCAATAGTTAAACACACATAGGAATAATAAGATTGTTACCAAATGGCCAGAAGATTGACAAGTCGACCCTAAATATGACTAATAGCTCTAGGAAAGCCACGAACGACACCACATATTTTAAACTTTGATTTTGAAAGTAAGTTTATAATTATCAATTTTCATTATACCTTTGTAACTGTCGCGGCGGCCTAGTTGGAAGAGTCATAGTCGGTGGTGATCCTGGTCGGGAGTAGGGTTCTCAGTAAACCTTTTCAGTTTTTTTTTCTATGGAATGTAAAATAAAAACTGAAAAAGACTACATGTACCTCTCGATCAGGATTGAACCTAAGACCAGGCTCTTCACCGTCTCTAGTACCTACTACTAGTCCAGTGAGTCAGCTACGAAAAATCAACTGAAAATTCATACTTATAAACCTACTTCGGGAATCGAATCCTGACCGCCAGGATGAAAGTCAAGAATCCTAACCGCTAGACCACATGGAAAGCTATTGCTCCTTCGTGCAAATAGCTTACTTTTACTGTAGAAATGTATATATACATATTTACACTAGGAGGCGTAACATCACCCGTACAGCATTATATATAAATATCGCTAGTCATTTTTTCAATACGTTGCTTCACTAAAGGTCAGCTGCTGTACATCCTCGGTAGTATAGTGGTAAGTATCCCCGCCTGTCACGCGGGAGACCGGGGTTCGATTCCCCGCCGGGGAGGTTTAAGTTATTTTTACCTTGGAAACATTTTTTTTCTGTTATATTTTTACGGACTCTCTGTCTTAGATGCCCAGCATATATTTCCAGAATCTAACAGTTATGACTACTTCCAGCAACTGACATTTCCTCCTGGCACTCTAGCAATTTTTATTTTTTTCCACTTTATCATTCAACTCAACAATCACTGAAATTCTCAAATACAATGATACCTCGCAATCCGAGTTTAATTCGTTCCACGACCGAGCTCGTTGTACGATTTACTCGTTTTACAAATCAATTTTCCCCATTGAAATTAATTAAAGTATAGTTAATCCGTTCCAGCCCCTACCAAAACCATCCCAAAATCATTTTTATGGGTTTTAAAACAGAAAAGATGCAGTTACAAGAAAAATGACAATTCTAAAAACAAAATAAAAGAGAATGAAAAAGAAATATGTAAACTGGTTTTATTAATTTAATTACCTTAAAAATGGGACGATTTGTGTGCGAGGAACATGATGGAACGGGGAGGAGGAGAGTCTCCTTTCATTAAGACTTCAGGAAGAACAATTTCTAGCGTTTTCTCTTTCACTTAGAAACATATCAAGAGAAGTCTGCTTTTTCCTGCCTTTCAAAATGTTATGAAAATGCGCCAGAGCAGTGTCATTAAATACACCAGCTGCACGACCTCTAGATACTTTTTCAGGATGATTTTTTCTACAAATTCAGAAACATCCTGCCACTTTGCAAACACTGCCTTTATGTCACCCGTAGAGATAGCAGTCTCCGCTAAAATGTCCTTCACGGGGGAACAAATCTCTTCCACTATTTACTATAAAATAATAGCAAAAAACACCCAAAATAAAAAAAAATCACTGGGAAAAACCCATTAGTGATGCTGCCACAACGAGATAAACACGTGAACTGAGTGAGCGGAGGCTGCGCTTATTTGAAGAGCGTGTGCGAACTCAGCGTCGACTTACGGTCGCTTGAATGAAAGTCGCTCGTACTGCCGATTTCCACTCGTATTACAAGACAAAAATTCGCACGAGTCTCGACTCGTGCAGCAACTTACTCGTACAAGGGGGCACTCGAACTGCGAGGTTCTACTGTACTTGATTCATATTCGCACTAAACGGAACTCATAGCTTAGTTTCCACCTTACAGTTCTCTAGTGCTGCCCACATATTTGAGAGAAATATATTACGGAAGATTTTAGTGTATTCAAAAGCCAAATATGATTGTTGATTTCATATAAACGATCATCATGATATAAGAGAAGAATGCATTGCAAAAGATTGATTGATCGTAAAAAAAAATCGCCATAGGATACGCAGACTTATTGTATGCATATAAAAGTGAAATATTGCACAAGTTACTGATGATTAAAACATTTTTCGATTATGACATCACCACTATCTCACTTTTGAAAAGTACGCCTGGAAATTGTTACAAAAAATAATGTTTTCTTATATAGGCACAAGGCCAGTAAGTTTGGGGAGGGGAAAGCCCATTGAATCGACCCCAGTACGAGACTGGTACTTTATTTTATCGATCCCGTAAGGATGAAAGGCAAAGTTAACCTCGGCGGGATTTGAACTCAGATCATAAAGGGCCGTAACTCTAAAAGATGAATTGAGTAAAACTATCAGAGTTCCCACGCCGGGAATCGAATTCGGGACGGCTGGCTGAAAGCCGGGAACCCTAACCACTAGACCACATGGGAAGCTATTGCTCTATTTTGCAGATAGTTCACTTTTAAATGTCACAATATATTAATAAACTGTAGCAAATGTATTTGCACAAGCAGGCATAACATCACATGCACAGCATTAATTTATGTATAAGTATCGCTAGCAATTTCTTCAATACGTTGCTTTACTAAAGGTCCCGGGTCATTCTGCTAGTATTAAATATATTACATATGTTTGTGCGACATCATATACGATCGATTACTATTGTATTGAAAAAAGGATTGATAATTTCGCATATCACTATGATATGGATCAGGATCTCTACTGGTTGTTTGATGAATTTCAATCTTTATAGAACATACTTAGCAGTTTTGTCCGAGGGCGCAGCCCAAACACCACCATCCTTAGGCCCAGAGCTCACCACTCTCTCCCTTACTTCTGTGGCCCAAGAGTCCTTGCTTTTTTCTTCCTTTTCCTCTCAATAATAGTCTATAACAAAATACTGGTGTGTATGAATATAACAAAAGACTCAGTTGTGTATATAAAGTTTAATTAACAAGTTGAAGTTATGTAGTATAGAATTGTTGACATGTCAAGATAAGATGAAATATGAAGTAAAGTTATTTGTTACCGTTTTGAAGTTAGCTCGCAAGAGACCATGTTAGGGTTGCCAGAGAGTAGAGACTCGGCGAACGCGCCTGGCCGAAAGGGCAAATGAGAGAGAGATCGCTCTGAGTATCCCTTTTATAGGGTCTCAAGACGGAAGTGACAAAAAGGGTTCTGCCACCCCAACGGGAAGTAACTCCAGCTACTTCCTGTCTAGAGAGCGTTAATCTATTGGTGATGTGATCGTCACAACAAGGGAGGCAACTCTTGCTACAAGTCCTTTCCTCTACTTCCCCATACAGCCAGATCAGCCTTTCTTTACCCCTTACCCTTTTTCTCATTACTTAATTTTGTTTTGTATCTTTCTTTTTCATATTTATGTAATTAACAGTGATTTTAACACCAACTTTGTTTAGTTTAATTTGAATAAGATTTTTATTTATATAATGTAAATGTAGGCGTTAGGAAGGGCATCCAGCTGTAGAAATCAAGCCCCAACCAGTTCTGTATGAGCAAGACATGGTCACCTGACCTAGATTTGCCCACAACAAGACAAATCATCTAACCCATGTTAGCGTGGAAAAATGGACGTAAAATGGTGATGATGATGATGATGTAGATACGTTTTAAAAGAGCAAAAATGGATGCGTGCTCCTACTCTCCACCTCTTTTCTGTGTTGCTTATCTCTTCTTGCTAACAGCTGAACCCACAGAATAACTACATATAAATGTATAATGACAATGACCCAACGATTCATGCGAATACGGTATGATAACCTTGAAGAGAGGAAACTTGATATTAATCAATACAATAATAGGAACTCTTGGATTGTTTCTAAAAACAGTCATATAAATATTCCAAACCCCAAGACTAACACACCTATACAACACAGTAAGTAGCACAACTAATCACAGTACTTTTAATGCAACAAAAGACACCAAATCAAACGAAATCCTCCGTATATACCTAAATTACAGAGCTACGTTAATAATAATTTACTAAAGAATACTCTTTGAATAGTTCATTTATGATTGTAAGAAAATAATAGTTAAATCTGGAGATTAAATTGAAATGACAACTCAGTCATCTGCAAGCAATCTAATATTTCAGCTTCAATTTAATACTATTAATACATATGCGATCAAGCTATTATGATGAGAAATTCCCTGTTAACAAAACAAAAACAGCAATGACAAAATCTGCAAACAGAAACAAAGAAGACTCATTTAAAAGTCATATATCTATTCTTAAATAAGTCAAATAAGTAAGGTTAACATCCGGCAAGACATATGACTACTAACAATATGGTTGATAGTATAACGAGAGCCGCCGAGCGAGAGGTAATTGACCTGAGAATTTAGTCAGCAATGCAGTTTGGATTTGCAACTGATACTAATTCGTTTGACATATACATTTGAAAAACAAATCCAACGTTACTTCTCATTATGTCCAATAGTCCAAGTAACATTATTTTGAAAAGCCAAGAGCTATTAACTGGCAGAAATGACAAATGTTTCGTAGAATTCGACACATGTCGGTCTAAAACTTGCCTTTCAAAGATTTAAATGCTATTGTTGCAAGCGATGTTTTATAATCTGTGATTATTCTGCCTGCAAAACACCTTACTGAATATAAATACTTACCTTAATATATAACGCAGTAGTTCTAAAACAGCCTGCCTTGACAGGGTAGTGGGTTGCGATACCATTCTCTATGTGAAGCAAATATTTTCTCTTTTTTAAACAAAAGACATTTGTAAAATAAATAGCCAAACTGTAGCCCAATGATATAATCAACAAAAATTCTATATGACGAATACTGAGCCAACCAGTGAACAAACGATAAACAAATAACTCCAGTAAAACATACCACAGATTAGAGAAACAGGATGTAATTACACCACAGACTAGCAAAGACAAAATAACTACAAAAATTGATCAAGCAGGAAATGATGTATAAATAAACAATAAAAAAAAAAAAAAAAAAAAAGGGAATAATATATGAAAAACAACATACAAATAAATAATAACAAAACCGACCTTAAATAATGATTTTTAGTATAGGCACGAGGCCAGTAATTTCAGTGGAGGGGAAAGTCGATTAAATCGACCCCACTACGTTACTGGTGCTTTATTTTATCGACCCTATAAAGATGAAAGGCAAAGTTAACCTCGGCGGGATTTGAACTCAGATCATAAAGGGCCGTAACTCTATGTTGCAAAGCATGGTGTCTGACTCTACCGATACTGCCAATCAACCGCCCTTAAAACCGACCTTAAATAATGAAAATAGAACAACAAATTAACAAATATATCGACGACTATCGTAAACAACACTAAATATCAGCCAAGGAAAACGATCGCCATAGATAAAATAATTGTTTCTACTTTAGGCACAAGGCCAGCAATTACCCAGTGCATTACTGGTACTTTATTTTATCGACCCCGTAAGGATGAAAGGCAAAGTCAACCTCGGCGGGATTTGAACTCAGATCGTAAAGGGACGTAACTATGCTGGAAAGCATGGCGTCCGACCCTCTACTGATACTGCCAATCCACCCACCGCCATAGATAAAATAATGGTTTCTGATTTAGGCACAAGGTCAACAATTTGGGGGAGGGGACAGTCGATTAAATTCACCCCTAGTGCATTATTCTATTAACCTAATAAGGATGAAAGGCAAAGCTAACCTCTGTGGGATTTGAACTCAGAACGCAAAGGGACGTAACTATATGCCACAAAACGTGTCCCCCCGACGCTCCACCAATACTGCCAATCCACCGCCATAGATAAAATAATGAGCCCGATGCAATGTATATAATAACAAGCGAGCATTCCTAAAAAAAAGAGTTCTCGCACGAAATCGAAGTGACGTGAAACTTGCACTGCAAGGAGAAAGTGTTTTCTTGTCTTTTAGACAGAAATTATTCTTGATGGTATTTATATATACTTCTTTCTTCTATTAAGTTTTGATGAAACTGTTATTTATTTATTTCGTAAACGTCTTATTACTGCGTCGCTGAGAACATTTTAATTGTATTTAATTATTTTTTTGCAACATTTTAATTGTATTTAATTATTTTAATTGCAAAAATTAAAGATTAATCTTTACTGAATAATTCTTGCCAAAATCAAACATGATTTTTATTATTATTCAAAAATGTACCAAAACACGTGCAGTGTGTTTGATATTAATTCAAGAAACACTTTCTTTTTCAATCTACCAATTTTCAGTATTCCTAATAAACAATGTCACAGAAAAAATTCTTTTTGATGTTTTCTAAGAAGATATGTTAAGTCATTAATCAAAAAGAACGTATCATACTAAACTTCAAAGCTAGCCATCCTTTTGCTGCAAATCTATCGTAGCCGTTAACTCACAGGTTCCAGTATTTAATTATAAAGATTTCACTTTGTATCCTATGTGTCAGTTGTATATCTTAATTTATCTCCATCTTAATTCACCCTTTCCACATCTTTTCTTTTATTATTATTATTTTAAGATGCTCACGTTTTTCTTCAAATACAACTTGTATGTGGTTTTTTCATTCTAAGACATATATTCAAACATAGGCAATAGATACGCACACAGTACAAAAATGTGATGAGTTCGTATGTAAAATTATGTGTGCAAAGTTATATTTGATTTTAAATATTGACTTTTTGTTCAAGGCAAATATTAATTTATAACGATACAGGATCTGCTAAAGCAGACACACACGGATATATCTGATAGCTCACAGCAATGGACTATTACACAAGTGTACATATCAACGCAACTAAGTGTGCATATATGTATTGGTAAATGTATATTTATTGAATAAGGTGTCATAAGCAGGCGGAAATATATCTGTGGGATATAAAATTATAGCAACCTTATAAAAACGTGTTTATACAGTCTATGTAGAGATGCGCGCGAGCACACGTACTGTCACACGCACCACACACGCATGCAAGTACACACAATGAGGTAGACGAAAAATTCAATACAGTTAAAAGTCTGAAAATAATGATCTGTTCGTATAAGACAAGGCAACAACGTATACGCATTTCAATGTATTGAAACATTTTTACATAACACCCGAAAGATAGCAGACATTTCTTAATAAATTTTAATTATTGGTGCATTCTGGTTCTACTTTATGTATGTAGTGACTATTTTCTCTCAAGGGTCACCAATACCAACATGGATGAATCATCAGCTTTTTAACTGAAATATACTGAGTTCGTCAGTTGGAAAGCCGAGACCATGGTATTCTTTGAATCTTTAACCGAATTCATTATATTTACACCATCATTGCTCTCATTTACACTGTCGGTTACTGTTTAGACTAGTGAAACGTACCACACTATATCTCTTTTTAGACAAGTGGTCAATTTATTACTTTGAGCACGGGCATGTGTGTGTTTGAGAGCATACGATATGCCAACCCTTCTGTTACTTGTTCAGACTCAATCAAACCGGCCATTTGACATTCCAGAGATCTTGAAAGAATGCCAACAATTTGAATTGGTTTTGAACTTGCAAAATATTAGAAATTTTGCAGGCATAATATCCTGACACATTTTTTTACAAAAGGATTTGGTCTTTGATTTAAAAGATGCAGAAAATATAGCGATTTGGCATCAATACATTTCTTGAGAGCATCAGTAATATAAGTGAAGTGAAATGGCTGGAACAATGAATCAAATGAAGGGTGTTGTCTGGGATGGATTAGGCTTGCATGGAGCTCCTGGATAAACATTTCATCTAGGTATAATATATTAGTTATGGTAGCAAAAAAAAAAAAAAATTATTTGGGGCCCTTTATATATGAATGTAGGCGGCAAATTGGTAGAGTCTTCAGAACGTCGGATAGAATGCTTTGCGGTATTCGTTTCGGCTTTTTGCCCTCTGAGATCAAATCTTGCCGAGGTCACCTTTACCTTTTATCCGGCTGAGGTCGATAAAGAAAGTACCAGTCTAGTGTTGGGGTTGATTCTTCATCTATATCTCTATTTCGCCCCCCCCTCTCTGACTCTCTCTCTCTCTATCTCTCTCTCTCTCTCTCTCTCTCTCTCTCTCTCTCTCTCTCTCTCACACACACTTTCTATCCTTCTCTGGGAAAAAAATCTGCTGTATTTAAACCTGGAGATGGATAGGTTCCGCCAGGCTTAAAATGCCGCCAGAAAGGCTGTATGTCACTACGGCGCCCCTACGACTCCATCAGAAGATACAGGTATAGATGTAGGAATGTAGCCTCAGTTCTATGTTGCACACTACTATTGTTTGTAGTATCCTCCTTCTTTGAACATTGTGTACACTGTTTCTCGTTCAAGATCCTATACAAGTTGAAGATGATCTGAAGACCTTTCATATGCAGTATCTCTATATAACGAGAAATTCTAAACTTATATCTCAATTTAATGCAAAAGCTACATCTTTATATGTCGAAAAGCTGCATATTTATATCAGAGATTCACTTAGAGTAGACGATATAACTGGAGAATGATATTAATTCAACGAATGGTATTCTGTCATTTTAGTAACAGGATCGAAAATACTTCCATTATAGCGAATTACAAACAATTGCTTACATCATTTTCTTATAAAGCGCTATGAATTATATACTCCCAGCTGTCAATCTGTCTATAAACTATTCAACTCTAAACTATTTAACCCTAACCCTAAACTAAACATACTTACGTATCTTCCTCCCATATCACCTGTCTATAGCTAGCTAACTACTAGCTACCCACTCACTTACAAATAAACTACCTATTTGCTTACATATTATTTATTCGTATGCTAACATTCTATCTAAATTAACTACCTTCTATCTATCTATCTATCTATCTATCTATCTATCTATCTATCTATCTATCTATCTATCTATCTATCTATCTATCTATCTATCTATCTATCTATCTATCTATCTATCTATATATATAAATCTAGCTGTCGTCTGTTCTACAGCGTAGATGTAATTCACTTCGCGCAGAAGTTTTGTTCAAATTTATTGCGAAAATTTTGTAAGTTCAATTTTAATTTTGATACTATTGTGTAGCTTGACCCCCCGTCTGAACTGTCAGGCGGTGGTTCAGCTCATCTTTACCCCTCCTAGGGGTGAAAAACCTGTTTTTAAAAATTTTGTGGCATAAAAAAATTTCAATCGTCTGACAGAAATGTTAAACGAAGCTAACGTAAATAGTGGTGGGGGGACAGCGGTAAGAGTTGTAAGCTCGCACGCTTTAGTCCCCCCCCCCTTCCTTCCCAACTAACGTCATAGAGAAGGAAGGAAAAAATAAAATAAAAATAGACGAATCTGCGGAGAAAAATGACGAAAACACAAATCTGGACATGGATTCCAACAACGAAAAAAAAAAATTTGAAAAATTGCATGACAATATTAATACCACAAACAAAGACACAACAAACACAAAAATAACATTTGAAAACAACATCATAACAGAAAGCAAAGCAGACGACAAAGTCAACACCAACAAGATTTCATTTGCACAAACAACAAAGAAATCTTTGACATATATACCTGAAAATATTTCAGATGTGGCACAAAGAATTGCAGACGCCAAACAATATATAACTGAAGGAGAGAATGGTATTTTATCGGTAAAAATGCCTCAAGAACTCACCAAAGACATTGAAAGTCAAACGGTCGTTTTCCGCACCATCAACAACACTTCTAAAAAACCTGAACAGCCAACTCAAACAGATATCAAAACAGTACTCACAGAAGTACTTAATGAAACCACTTTCATAAGAAAAGACAGACTGTATGGAAGCCTAGCGATTATTATGAAGAACGAATCGCCGGCAAAAAAAAGTGCTTTGTCACGGATTCGTTCGAAAAATTTTACCTTTTATCCATCTTATATGGGTAAAAGAACTCAACGCATATGGCTGGATGCAATGATGCCAGATGTGGACTACTGCTGGCTCATAGCTGGCTTCATCGATCCAGCGAATGACAACGTGATTTCCATTTGGAAAACCACAGGCAATGCGTTCAGTGGAACAGGTATAGAGCTTGTAGTGCAAATGAAGCCTGAACGCATCGCCCAAATACCCGACAGAATCCTATTAGAGGGCCACGGGTATATAAACATTAGCGTGGAGGGGAGAAGACCGTCCTGTCATATCTGTGCAGGCAGAGGGCACCTGAAGGCGGCTTGTCCCCAACTCAACAAAAAGAAAACCCTGCTACCAACACCAGCTCCACCACCACCACCACCACAACAGATAAACAAACAACAAAACTCAGTCCCACCCAACCCGTCCCTCAGTAAAACTACACCACCACCACAACACAAACAGTCACAACACATTACCCCAAAACAAAATACAGGCCCACCCAACCCCTCACTCAATAAAACAACACAACCACCGCAGCCACAACACACAACACAGTCTAACATAGTGACATCCATCTCCCCCACAAAGAAAACCAACACGGAAACATTACCAGCAAACATACCTCTTCCCTCCAACACTGAAGATAACCCAACGAATTCGGAGGAAGAAACGGAGTCCTTCAGACAGATTAAAAGGAAAAAAAGAAAACATGTGCAAAACACACAAGGCCAAACAACCCCACCCAAATGTCAACACAATCCAACAAAACACAAAACACCCCTCCAGCAACAAACAAAACCAAACCTGCCCCTCCCCTCTTCGAAACACTCACACCATCGGAAAAAAAGACATTACCCTATACTTACATCAACAGAAACAATAATAAATTAAATGAACTCATAAACAATAATCCTTCGGTACAAACCGAAGGTGTAAACTTTGTTTCTTCAGAAAACTACCCACATTTAAAATTAATAAAGATCCCAATGAACCTCTACCAAAAACTAAAAAAGGATTTTAAGGAGGACGTAGGACCACCCTCTGTCAAACCCATAAACCGCGTCCTACTAAAAAGCTTTCCCCCTCCCCTTCCCCTCCCCAACACAACTCCAAACACCCCAACCCCACCACACACTGACGACCCCACACCACCACAAGACACCCCTTCACCCAACACCCCCGACCCCATGGAAGTCGTGCGACCCGAACCCCGGGAAGCAGAAAGGTAGGTCTCTACACTCTCCTTTGGCTCTGCCGCCCACATGGATGTGTTAAGAGTAGGATGTTTGAATGCACGTGGCCTGGGCTCAACTTGGAAGCAAGCAAAGCTTCTAAATAACCTCAGGTCATGTGGTATAAATGTAATGGTTATCTGTGAGACTCGGATCAGCGTCGTGCGGCAGCTGGCCCCCACCTTCGATGACTTTGAGGTGCATGCATCTCTCTGTCAACCTGGAGGTGGGGGTGGGGTTGTCGTACTGCTGCTAAAACACCTGGGTCTTGCCGTACAGGTTGTTCACTCGGACCCGGAGGGTCGTTTGTTGGTGCTAGACGTTGGCAGTAGTGAAGGTACGGCCTTGAGACTGGTCGCCGTCTTCTCCCCTTTCGGAGCTGAACGGCCCGACTTCTTCCAGCGTTTGGAGACTTTTCTGGGAACGTCGCGTTCCATGCTTCTAGCGGGCGATTGGAATGACATCCTAGATGCACGTTGGGACTATGCGGGAGCATGTCCTAATAGAGGGGGGTGTAACATCCTCAAGGGGTTACTCGACCGTTTTAACTTGGTCGATAGATATCGACTAGATTTTCCAACTGTGCCTACCTGGACTTGGAAAAACCACAGTGGTCAATCTAGATCGTACTTAGATAGATTCTTAGTTAGAAGTAAGGATAGGGACATATTAAGCTGTCCAGAAATGCGCACGGTTGGCTATACGGATCACAAATTAGTGACCTGCGTAGTCAATCTCGAGAAAACACATAAACAGGGTCCCGGTTACTGGAAACTTAATTTGTCTTTACCGGCAAAAGAGACTTACAGAAACCGGATTAGCATATTAGTTAAGGAGAGGTTGACGGGTGCAATCGTCAACAACCGATGGAGGGCATCTCTCAAAAGAGAGATTAGAACAGAATCAATAAGTTATAGCAAGATGTTAGCTGCCGATAGGAATAGAAACGGGAAAGAATTAACAGGTAAATTAGAAGAGGCAATCAAGAGCGAATATGTGGCCAGAGTGCTGGCATCGAGGACGGCCTTGAACCAGTTTTTCGATGCAAAGCACGAAGGCTGCGTCATTCGAAGTAAAATACGTGCTCTAGGTAATGAGGGGGCCAAAGCCGTTGGCTGGGCCCGCGTGACAGAAACTAAGAGTGGAAATCGATCCACCATCCGGTCGTTGCAAGACGAGGATGGACGGGTGATCCGGGAGCCTAAGCAGATGTGCGAGGCCTTTCAAAGGCACTTTGCCCGATTATTCGGGAGAGGCGAGGGTCCGGGCGGGGATGTGGATTTCGGTCCATACCTCGACGGCCTGCCGCGTCTCTCGAGCGAAGAGGCAGAGTCCTGCGAGGGACCAATCTCGGCTGATGAGATCGGAGATGCGCCGAGCCAATACAGCAGACGCAAATCTCCAGGTCTCGATGGTATACCTTACGAACTTTATTTAGCAATGCCGGTCTTCTTCTCCGAACTCCTCGAAGCGGTCTACTGCAATTGGCAGCAGAACGGGAGAATTCCTTGTTCTGTAGCCAAGGGCGTAGTCTCGCTGGTGAGGAAGGACGAGAACAAGGGGGATAGTATAAATAATTTTCGGCCCATAACCCTGCTAAACACAGAGTTAAAGATTTTGGCCAAGGTGTTAGCAAAGAGGTTGGCGCTTGTCGTGGGTAGCCTGGTGGGAGATGCGCAGACATGTGCTATCCCATCCAGGTCCATTCACGATAACCTCCACCTCATGCGATACATCATAGAGAGGGTTGGCAACAAACCCGGCTTCGGTGGGGCCCTGATCAACTTGGATCAGTCTAAGGCCTTCGATAGGGTCGACCATGGTTACCTGGATGCGGTGCTAGCGGCGGCTGGGTTCGGTCCTGTTTTCAGAGGCTTTATAACTGCCTTACATAGCAACCACATCTGTTCTAGGATCAAGGTGAACGGCTACCTTTCGAAGCCGTTCGAAATCACACGATCCATTCGACAGGGGTGCCCTCTCTCCTCCCTTCTGTACGTATTGACTCTTGAGCCTTTACTGAGGAAATTGGAGTTGTTGCAGGGTATCCCCCTGGAACCAGGATTGAGCAAAGCGGTGTCGGCCTACGCCGATGACGTAACAGTAATGGTATCGACCGACTCGGAGATCGAGGCGATCGGTACCTTACTGGAGGAGTACGAAAGGTTGTCAGGAGCGAAACTGAACCGGGAAAAATCCATCGGGCTGCAACTCGGAACGTGGAGAGGCAGACCGATGCCTCCTGACGGTGTCTTCGGACACTGGACGGAGGGCCCGGTAAAGTTGCTTGGGGTCTGGTTTGGACCGGACCTCCAGGTGGAAAAGAACTGGAACGAGGTTACGAACAAGGTGTTTGCACTAACCCAGAAATGGGCCAAGTGTAAGCTGTCCCTAAAAGGCCGGGAGGAGGTGGCGAACATTTACATAGCGTCCGTCACTTACTACCGCCTGACTGTCGTGCCTTGCCCTAAGGAAACACTCACCACCATGGAACACATGCTCTTCCAATTTCTTTGGAAGAAGCGCCCTCCTATGGTGAGAAGATCCATCTGCTGCCAACAACCTTCGAAAGGAGGGCTGGGGATGCCGTGGTTGATGATGCGTAGGCACGCATTAAGGCTACGGCACCTACAGGTATTCCTCACTGGTCAACCGGTGTGGGCTCCGTTCGTGAAACGAGCCTTTCCGAGACTCGTCTCGCTCACCGAGCTGCAGTCCTGGGTCAAGCAAAGATCCGGAAAACTGGGAGACTGGCACACTGGGTGTGCTCAGGCGCTCAGGGCTCTCTGGCAAGCGGGCCAGGCCATCGGTGGAGAATTCACCTCATCATTCTATAGAGGGCTGGTGGCTAGCAGGGGCGATGACACCCTTGGAGAGTCGCTGGACATGGAAGAGGACGAACTGGCCAGCCTGTTCGGTAGGACTTTCGGCCCGGGACCAATGGACAACTTCCAGAAGTCACTAGCCTGGCAGTGCTACCGGGGGGCTCTACCCGTTCGAGAGAGGCTCTACAGACACGGGCGCCCGGGCAGGGATCCCTCGAAAAAGATTTGCCTTAGATGCGTGCGTCACGAAGAAACCGTTGCGCCCGCATTGGTGCAATGTCCGGGCGTGGCTGATCTGTGGGGCTACGCCGAACGACTGCTGTCGCGGGTGGCGCCGATTCAATTGACCGCCGAGTCCGTGATGACAATCAAACCGCCTCCCCTCTTCACAAAGGAAGCAAAGGCGGTTTTTCTGTGCGTAATAGCCATGTTGAAAGAGGTTGTTTGGTGGACACGATTGAAAGGTCTGAGGTCAGGCAACTTCCTCTCTGGCCATAGTCTGGTCTACTTCTTCCGATATCACTTCGGAAGAAGGATAAGAATGAAGAGAGAGGTGCTTGGCCACAGGCAGTTTTATGAAAGGTGGGTGATAGTGGCGAGAATGGCTCGTGTAAATGGGCCTTCTCTGTATACCATCCTGTAGGTAAAGAAGTGAAGGAGAGGGGAGCACCTTCTCCATGTGCTCCCCGGGAAAAGGATTGCACACTTTTTCGGGGGTGTGTGCAACCCCCATCACGTCCCCTCCCTTTTGAGGTTGTTTTCGATTATTTTCATTTTATACCCTTTTTACTCGATTGTATGTAAACTCCCCCTTTGTATTTGTCCCTTCTTTTTATGCCTTTATGGTAAATAAAGAAATCTATCTATCTATCTATCTATCTATCTATCTATCTATCTATCTATCTATCTATCTATCTATCTATCTATATATCTATCTATCTATCTAGAGACACCACAAAACCACAAAAACAACAATCACCAACACAAACATACAACCACCAACACAAATAACAACAAAAACACCACACCTAAAACTCATAAGGGTTTCGATAGAGACCTATCAGACATTGAAAGAAAGGTTTTCACAGGACGTTGGCAACTCCTGCCAAAAACCAATAAACCGTGTCCTGTTGAAATGTTTCCCCACCCCACTCAACACCCCCACCAGAACTGAAATGGAGATTGAACAACCCGATCTCCAGGCAACGAAAAGGTAAGTGCACCTTTTCGTCCTTTTCTCCAACTCTTCTTCACCAACATGGCTAGTTTATGAGTTGGAAGCGTGAATGTGCGTGGCCTAGGGATGCCCTGGAAACTTTTAAACGACCTTAGGTCACACGGTATAGATGTATTAGCCATCACCGAGTCCAGGATCCACAACAAGCAGTAACTAACCCCATCTTCAATGACTTTGAGATCAACGCATCTCTCTGTCAGCCGGGAGGTAGAGAGGGAGTGGCTGTAATGTTTCAGAAGAACCTGGACGTCGAAGTACAGCAAGTACACTTGGACACGGAGGGTAGACTGGTAATCCTAGACGTGAACCGTATTGGAGGTGGAGCCTTCAGACTGTTGGCTGTTTATGCCCCGACCGGACAATCGCAATCACGGCCAGACTTCTTTAAGCGTCTAGAGTCTTTTCTGGGAATGTCTCGCTCCTTACTTTTAGTGGGGGACTGGAATGGTATCCTAGATGCACGATGGGACTATGTGGGAGCATGTCCCAGTAGAGCGGGGTGCAACAGCCTCAAAACTTTAATCGGCCAATTCCAACTGGCCGATAGGTATCGACTAGATTTCCCAACTGCACTACAGTGGACGTGGGCAAACCGCAGCGGGACATCTAGATTGTATTTAGATAGGTTCTTCATTAGAGAAAGGGACAAGGAAATGTTAAGCTGTCCACGAATGCACATGGTTGCCTATTCAGATCACAAGTTAGTCGTCTGCCTAGTCAACCGTGATAGAATACATAGACAGGGACACGGATACTGGAAGCTGAACATGTCGTTGCCGGCACGTAAAGCTTACAGTGAACGGATAAGTAGACTAGTCAAGCAACAGTTAACGGGAGCCATCGTCAACAATAGATCGTGGTACTCTCTCAAGAAAGCAATTAGAATAGAATCGATAGGGTATAGCAGAGAGTTAGCCTTAGAGAAAAACAGAATAGAAAGAGAACTAGTAGCCAAGGTAGAGGAGGCACTTAGAAGTGGCAACGCGGCTAGAGTGTTAGCGTCGAGAACGGCACTGGACCAGTTCTTCGATGCGAAACACGAAGGCTTGCGTGGTCAGAAGAAAAATACGTGCTCTAGGAAACGAAGGAGCGAAAGCTGTCAGCTGGGCCCGAGTGGCGGAGGAAAAAAGTGGCAACAAGTCCACGATTCGGTCTTTGAAAGACCAAAACGGACGCGTGCTACTTGACCCCAAGCAAATGTGCGCGGCCTTTGAGCGGCACTTTGCGCGACTGTTTGAGCAGAACGACGGTGAGCCGAACGGGGCAATGGACTTTAGTTCATACCTCGACGGCCTGCTGCGTCTCTCGAACACGAACGCCGAGTTCTGCGAAAGACCGATCACGGACACTGAGATACGGGACACTCTGGGCCGCTGCGGGAAACGCAAGTCACCCGGTCTAGATGGTCTACTCTACGAGCTTTACATAGGCATGCCAGACTTGTTCTCTGGCGTCCTCGAAGCCGTCTACTGCAATTGGCAGCAGAACGGGAGAATTCCCAGTTCTGCAGGCAAGGGCGTAGTAACGCTGATCAGGAAAGACGAGAACATGGGGGACGAAATTAATAACTTCAGGCCCATAACTCTGCTCAACACAGAGTTAAAGATTTTGGCCAAGGTGCTAGCGACGAGGTTGGCGCTTGTCGTCGAGAACCTGGTAGGGAAAGCGCAAACGTGTGCAATCCCGATCAGGTCCATATACGACAACCTCCACTTCATGCGATACATCATAGAGAGGGTGGGTAGTAAACCCGGCTTCGGTGGGGCTCTGATCAATTTGGATCAGTCTAAGACATTCGATAGGGTCGACCATCGATACTTGGAAGCGGTTCTTAGAGCGGCCGGTTTCGGTCCCGTGTTCAGAGGATGAATCGAGGCGATGCACACAAGCATCTGCTCGAGGGTCAAGGTGAACGGCTACCTATCGGAGCCGTTCGCAAACACGCGTTCCATTCGACAGGGGTGCCATCTCTCCTCCATTCTGTTTGTATTGACTCTAGAGCCACTACTGCGGAAATTGGAGCTGTTGCAGGGCATCTCTCTAGAACCGGGACTGCGCAAAGCGGCGTCGGCTTATGCCGACGACTTGACGGTAATGGTGTCGAGCACCTCGGAAAACGTGGTGATCGGCAACTTACTGAAAGAATACGAAACGCTGACGGGAGCAAAACTAAACCCGGACAAGTCTGTCGGTTTGCAAATCGGTACGTGGAGGCAAACCGATGACGTCCGACAGCGTCGTTGGACGCTGGACGGACAGACCGGTGAAATTGCTCGGGGTTTGGTTCGGTCCAGACCTCCGGGTGGAGAAAAACTGGAACGAGGTCACGGCCAAGGTGTTTGCACTCACCCAGAAGTGAGCAGAGTACAAACTGTCCTTGAAAGGTCGAGCGGAGGAGGCGAACACTTTCATAGCGTCGGTCATCTACTACCGCTTGACTGTCGTGCTTTGTCCCCGTGAACACCTCGCCAAGATGGAACGCATGCTCTTCCAGTTTCTGTGGAAGAAGCAGGCTCCGCTGGTGAGGAGATCCGTCTGCTGTCAGCACCCTACCAACGGAGGGCTGAGAATGCCCTGGCTGATGATGCGCAAATATGCGCTGAGGCTGCGGCATCTCCAGGTATTCCTCACCGACCCCCAACCGGTGTGGGCACCGTGTGAGACAGGCTTTCCCACAGCTCGTCTCGCTGACGGAGCTGCAGTCCTGGGTCAAGAAAAGACCGAAAACGATGGGCGCCTGGCACATTGAATGCGCTCAGGCGCTCACAGTCCTCTGACAAGCGGGTGCAGCAATCAGTGGAGACTCCACTTCGACATTCTATAGAGGGATTGTACGTTACAAGGGCGACGACGTGCTCGGAGAGACTCTGGGCGTCGAAGACGATGAGCTCACCAGTCTGTTTGGTAGGACATTCCGCCCGTGACCTATGGACAACTTCAGAGGTCCCTGGCTTGGCAGTGCTACCGAGGAGCTCTACCGATTCGTGACAAGATCTACAGGCACGGACGCCCCGGCAGGGATCCTTCCAAGATTACGTGTCCAAGATGCGCGCAGGACATTGAAACAGTCCTGCACGCAATTGTACACTGCCCGGGCGTAACCAACCCGTAGAACTATGCAGAACAACTGCTGTCGCGTATGGGACTGCCGAGTCCATAGTAAGGATCAAACCGCCAGCCTCTTTCAAACACGAAAGAGAGGCGGTTTTCCTCTGTACGGTGGCTATGGTGAAAGAAGTTATATGGTGGACGAGGTTGAGAGGACTGAGGACAGATGCCTTTCTCTCCGGACAACAATTGATTCCCTTCTTTAAGTATCACTTTAGAAGGAGAATCAGGGTGGAGAGAGAGGCACTGCACCCCAGTAAATTTACTGAAAGGTGGGTGAATGAAGCAAAAATGGCCCGAGTTATAAGCCTGTAGTTTGAAGAAGAGAGCAAAAGGAAGAAAGGAGCACTTGCACAAGACGCTCCTGGAGTTGAGGGTTGTTCTATCGACGGGGTATTAAACAACCTATTTGTGGCGCCTCCCCCTTATTGGGGATTTCGATTGTTGTAATTGTTTATTTTTATATTTTTTACACGACTGTATGTAAAATCTCCGGCATGTCTTTGTATTGTCCCCTTTTCTTGTGCGCCCTTGTGGCTAATAAAGAAATATATCTATCTATCTCGGAGCAGATAGACGTGTTTTTGTTTCGCTCCTGCATTTTGTCGGAATTTATTACGAGAAGCGGTAGGTCTGTTTAAGTAATTTGTTATTTGTTGTGTTTAACCCCTCGCCTGGGCCTGCAGACGTTGAGTAAAATAAATTTCGCCCCTCTTTGGGGCGAAATTTAATAGTTATAAGTTGTCGATAAAAAGTCGTTTAGTGACAATGGACGCCATTAATACGACGCATGCCACGCTCCCCAAGGAAAGTGATAGAGAGAAGGTAGCAGAACAACGCTGTAAGCCTTCCTTCCTCACTCCCGCAAAAGATACCACGGAATCAAAAGAAAAAATTGTGGAAATGGGTGAAAACCCCAAAAGTAACAATTACACAAACAAGAATAACAATGGCAATAACAACACAACCAACAACAGCAACAATGACAATAACAACACAACTAACAACAGCAATAATGACAACACCAACAAAGGAAAAAAGCAAGCCAACACGAATAATAACAACAACACTGATAACAACACTAAAGAAAACGGACCCACAGCTGCAGTCTCCTTCGCTCAGGCAGTCCGAGAAACGCAGACATACAAGGCAGTGGACATCTCGAATGCCAAGAAATTGCTGAAAGAAGCAAGGAATTGTGTAAATTTCGGGGAAGGTGGGGAATTCACAATTACCTCCCCCGAAGAAATAGAAGGGACACAGTCCTCAGGACTGTAATCTTTAGGACAGTTTCGAACACGACTAGGAAACCGGCTCAATTGTCCCAAAGCGAAATTGAGCTGGTCCTAAGTAGTGCCTGGAAGGATATCGCTTTCATACAGAAATGGAAATTGTATGGAAGCATATCTGTTTTAATGCAAGATCAATTGGGGGCACGGAAATATTCTGTGTCGCCAATTGTATCCAAATCATACACCTTTTTCCCCACATAATTGGGGAAAAGAACTCAAAAGATAAGAATCTCAGACATCAGGCCAAATGCGAGCATTTGGTGGGTGCTAACGGGATTCTTAGAAGATGAGGACACAATCCTTTCGATAGGCGAATCCACCGGGGGCGTATTCGGCGGCAATAGCCTTGAAGTTCTGGTCCAAATGAGACCAGAACGGATAGCAAGAATAGCGCAGCGTGTGTCCCTGGATGGAGTCGCCTTCATAAACATTTCTTTTGAGGGCAGGCGGCCTTCATGCTACCACTGTTCAAGAAGTAGTCACCTAAGGGCTTCCTGTCCCCTTTTAAATCCCCCCCCCAAAAAAAAAGCTGCTTCTGCCCACCCCACACACAACACCACCACCACCACCACCACCACCACCACAACAACAACAACAATAACAACAACAACAACACGAAAAAATAACAACACAAGACACTGTCCCACCCAACCCCTCCCCACCTAAAACAAATACAAAAGCAACCACAACAAAACCCCAAAATATACCCCTCCCCAACAACAACATGGACGAGGACCCCTTATCGACGTCACTCAGTGACGACGAGGGAGAACCCCTTCAACCTGTAAAAAGAAAGAAAAGAAGGCACCACATTAATAAAAATGCAACAAACACACGACCACCAGCACAAACAGAACAAACATCACAAACAAAAAAACCCACCCCTCCCGAAAACATAACACATACTACAAAACGCAAACACACAACAATAACAACAAACAAAAACAAACACAACACAACAAAAACAGTATACATACATCAACACAAACAACAAAACACTTGTGAAAACAATAGACAAAGACCCTTCGGTGGAAACCGAAGGGAAAATGTTCACCAACGCGGCGACTCGACTAAACCGCATTTTAAAATGATTAGGATCACAAGGGACACCTACGCAATGCTCAAACAGAACTTTCCCGAGGACGTGAGGAACCCCTGTACTAGACCTAGCAACCGCGTCCTCTTGAAATGTTTCCCCACCACACAGTGATGTCCCCACCACATCCCAAACAACCCCACCGACACCCCGTGGAAATTGTGCAACCTGGTCCCCAGGAAAAGGACAGGTAGGTGTCTTTTCCTTTTTCTCCACTCTAAACTCTTCACCACCAACATGGCTGTTATAAGAGTTGGATGTTTAAATGTGCGCGGCCTGGGGATGTCCTGGAAACAGGGCAAACTCTTAAATGACCTCAGGTCGCACAGAATGGATGTGATAGCTATTTGCGAGCACCAACTTGCCCCCATCATCGACGACTTTGAGATCTATGCATCTCTCTGTCAGCCGGGGGGTTGGGGGAGGGGTGGTCGTTCTGGTGCGAGAACACCTGGGCCTCGCAACACGGAAGGTACACCTGGACCCGGAGGGTCGACTGGTGGTTCTAGACGTAGGCAGTAGTGAAGGTGGAGCCTTCAGGCTCGTGGCAGCGTATGCCCCATCTGGGACACCGCGACCGGACTTCTTTCAGCGCCTAGAGACTTTTCTGGGAACGTCTTGCTCCTTGCTTTTAGTGGGGGACTGGAATGGTATCCTGGATGCACGTTGGGTCTATGTAGGGGCATGTCCCGATAGAGGGGGGTGTAACAGCCTCAAACGGTTAATCGGCCGATTTGATCTGACCGATAGATATCGACTAGATTTTCCGACTGTGCCACTGTGGACGTGGATTAATCGTAGCGGAACATCTAGGTCGTACCTAGATAGGTTCCTAGTTAGAAATAAGGATAGAGACATATTAAGCTGTCCACAAATGTTCATGGTTGACTATTCGGATCACAAGTTGGTGACCGGAGTGGTCAACCTTGATAGAACCCATAGACAGGGAGCCGGTTACTGGAAGCTAAACTTGTCCTTACCGACAAACAAAGCTTACAGTAAGCGGATTAGCACTCTAGTTAAGCAGCGGTTGACGGGGGCAATTGTCAACAGCAGGTGGTGGGGCTCTCTCAAGAGAGAAATTAAAATAGAATCGATAGGTTTTAGTCAGGAATTAGCATAAGATAGGAATAGAACTGAAAGGGAATTGATAGATAGAGTAGAAGAGGCGATTAGGAGGAGCAACGTGGCCGGTGTGTTGGCGTCAAGAACAGCCCTAGATCAGTTCTTTGACGCGAAGCACGAGCGCTGTGTTGTCAGGAGTAAAATACGTGCTCTGGGTAACGAGGGAGCCAAAGCTGTTAGCTGGGCCCGAGTGACAGAGGCAAAAAGTGGAAACAAGTCCACGATTCGGTCTTTGAAGGACCAGGATGGACGCGTGATCCTTGAACCTGAGCGGATTTGCGCGGCCTTTCATCGGCGCTTTGCACGACTGTTCGAGAGGGGCGGCGGGCCGGGTGAGGCCATGGATTTCGGTTCATACCTCGACGGTCTGCCGCGGCTCTCGGACGGGGAGGCGAAGTCCTGCCAAAGGCCGATTTTAGCCGCTGAAATAGGGGAAGCGCTGAGCCTATGCGGCAAACGCAAATCTCCCGGTCTCGATGGTCTACAATACGAACTTTATGTAGCGATGCCGGACTTGTTCTCCGATCTCCTCGAGGCGGTCTACTGCAACTGGCAACAGAACGGGAGAATTCCCAGTTCTGTGACCAAGGGCGTAGTCACGCTGGTGAGGAAGGACGAGAACAAGGGGGATGACATAGATAACTTCAGGCCCATAACTCTGCTAAACACAGAGTTAAAGATTTTAGCCAAGGTGTTAGCGAAGAGGTTGGCGCTTGTCGTCGGGAACCTGTGGGAGAAGCGCAGACATGCGCAATCCCGTCCAGGTCCATACACGACGACCTCCATCTCATGCGATATATCGTAGAGAGGGTAGGGAACGAACCCAGCTTTGGTGGGGCCCTGATCAACTTGGATCAATTTAAGGCGTTCGATAAGGTCGACCATCGGTACGTGGATGCGGAGCTCGCAGCGGCAGGCTTCGGATCTGTTTTCAGGGGCTGGATTGCTGCAATGCACAGCAGTAACACCTGCTCGAGGGTCAAGGTGAACGGCTACCTCTCGGAGCCGTTCCAAAGCGCGCGATCCATCCGACAGGGATGCCCTCTCTCTTTCCTTCTGTATGTGCTGGCTCTTGAGACACTACTGCGAAAGTTGGAGCTATTGCAGGGAATCCCCTTGGAACCGGGATTGTGGAAAGCGGTGTCGGCCTACGCCGATGACGTGACAGTAATGGTGTCGTGCGCCTCGGAAATCAGGCAGATCGGCACCTTACTGGAGGAATACGAAAGGTTTACAGGAGCCAAGCTGAACCGGGACAAGTCCGTCGGTTTGCAACTCGGAACATGGAGAGGCAAACCGATGTCCTCCGACGGCGTCGTCGGACGCTGGACGGAGGGACCGGTGAAGCTGCTCGGGGTCTGGTTCTGACCGGACCTCCAGGTGGAGAAAAACTTGGACGAGGTAACGGGCAGGGATAGTTTGCACTCGCCCAGAAGTGGGCCGAGTGCAAACTATCCCTGAAAGGTCGAGAGGAAGTGGCGTACACTTATATAGCGTCCGTCATCTACTACCGCTTGACCGTCGTGCCTTGCCCAGCGAAAACGCTCGCAAAAATGGAGCGCGCGCTCTTCCGATTCCTTTGGAAGAAGCGGGCTCCTTAGGTGAGAAGATCCATCTGCTGTCAACCCCCTTCGAACGGAGGGCTGGGGATGCCGTGGCTGACGATGCGTAGACACGCATTAAGGCTACGGAACCTCCAGGTATTCCTCACAGGTCAGCCGGTGTGGGCCCCTTTTGTGAGGCGAGCCTTTCCGTCACTCGTCTCACTCACCGAGCTGCAATGCTGGGTCAAGCAAAGACCGAGAAGGGTGGGCGACTGGCACATTGAATGTGCCCAGGCTCTCACGGCCCTCTGGCAAGCGGATCCAGGAAACAGTGGAGACTCAACCTCATCATTCTATAGATGGTTGGTGCGCAGCAAGTGCGACGACGCTCTCGGAGAGGCTCTGGGCATGGAGGAAGACGAGCTAGCCAGTCTGTTCGGTAGGACGTTTGGCCCGGGACCGATGGATAACTTCCAAAAGTCCCTGGCTTGGCAGTGCTACCGAGGAGCTCTACCCGTTCGGGACATGCTCTACAGACACGGGCGCCCGGGTAGGGACCCCTCGAAGAAGATCTGTCCGAGATGCGTGCGTGACGAGGAAACTGTCGCGCCCGCATTCTTACACTGCCCGGGCGTTGCTGACCTGTGGGGCTATGTGGAATGACTACTGTCGCGGGTGGGACAATCCGATTGACCACCGAGTACATTGTCACGATCAAACCGCCTCCCCCCTTCAAAAACGAAGGAGAGGCGGTTTTCCTCTGTGTGATAGCTATGGCGAAAGAGGTTGTATGGTGGACGAGGTTGAAAGGGCTGAGGTCAGGCACTTTTCTCTCCGGCCAACAACTGGTCCTTTTTTTCAAGTACCATTTTAGAAGAAGGATCAGAATGGAGAGAGAGGTGCTCTACCCCAGCAAGTTTTATGAAAGGTGGGTGAAAGTGGCGAGAATGGCCCGAGTGAACGGGCCTTCTCTCTATATCAGCCTGTAGGTGAGAGAGGAGAGGAAGGAGGAGAGGAAGGGAGCACCCGCTCTTTGTGCTCCTGAGGAGGAGGGTTGCACATTTTTTTCGGGGGTGTGTGCGACCCACGTCAACGCCTCCTTCCTATTGAGGACTTCGATTGTTGAATTTGATTTGTTATATGTTTTTACACGTCCCTTGAAATGTATGTAAACTCCCCCTCTTGTATTTGTCCCAATCTTTGATGCCCTGGTGGCAAATAAATAGAAAGTTATCTATCTATCTATCTATCTATTCAGCTGCCTGCCTGTCAATCTATCTATCTGCCTACATATCTATCTGTCTGTCTGTCTGTCTGTGTACGTGTATGTATGTATGTCTCAGTATGTATACACCTTCCACCAGCTCCATATCTGCCAATTATCAACAAATTGAAGAGCTATTGCATTCTATAAAATCGTATTTGTTGCATAAAAACTCACCTAGTTACAGGCAAGATGTTTTACTTGAATTAAATGTGTACGAACTCTTATAGGGTTTCTACTCGACTCTGTGATTGGCCTTGTGGGAGGAGAAGAGAAAACAACAGAAAACGAACACTACCAACTGAGCAAACATAAATTGTCGGATCACGTCGTTTCAACCGGAAGTGTTAATGGAAAAATGACAACTGTAGAGTGATTTCTCTGCACGTTTATTTCGTGGATCTAATTCGATGCGCAACTATATTTATACTGCAGTACCAACAGCAGCAGCAACAACAACAACAAAAATAACAACTACTACTACTACTACTACTACTGTGTAGTTTAGTATTCTACTCACTGCCTTAGACAACAACAATAACGTAAACGACGATGACAACGACAACGACACAAACCGACGACGTCGACGACGAGGGTAGTGATGGTGATGATGATGATGGTTATAATAATGGTTTCTGATTTAGGCACAAGGCCAGACATTTGGGGGGAGGGGAAATTCGATGAAATCGATCCCAGAATGTTATTGGTACTTTATTTTATCGACCCCGTAAGGATGAAAGGCAAAGCTAACATAGGCGGGATTTGAACTCATAACTCTATGCCGCAAAGCTGGGTGTCCGACGCTCTACCGACACTGCCAATCTACCGCCCTTAATAATGTTTCTGATTTAGGCACAAGTCCAACAATTTTGGCACAAGGCCAACAATTTCGCTTTTGATAGGATCTTCAGGAATGCATAACTAAGAAGAAGAAGAAGAAGAAGAAGAAGAATTTCAATGTGTATGGTAATAGATTCATTCCACTGTATTTTTTAATATTTGAAAAAAAGATGTCACAAAAAAAAACATCAACAACAACAACAGCAACAACACGAAAAAGATTTTGTCCTGAAACTTTTGTCTGGTGAAATGTTGACATCCATCCCTAAAACAATAGTCGTAGTGACAGTCATATTAATAGTAACTGTAGTGACCCATCTACATAGAAGGAGAGCCATTATTGCAGTAGCATCAGAGCATCTCACCAATGTGATAACCTGTTTTGGGAACAGGAGACTAGTATTCTCGAAAGTGACCGTGGAAACTTTTGTCCCCGGGGGCGCCATAAAGTTTTTCATCCTCTGGGCCGCAATATCACATGCATTGATATACATCTACCATGGTCTTTACCGATAATGTCGTCTAGGTCAGGCATGTCAATCACGTGGCCCGCAGGCCGCATGCAGCCCTTTACAAGTTTACCTGTGGTCCGCGCACAAAGGTTGTTACAGCGCGAGCGTAATATAAAATAAAAAAAATATTAGTTGTAATGCATGCAATTAGTTGTCATGTGTGGTCCTCAGACAACACATATGTGAGCCATGTGGTCCTCGCGGGATCACAGTTTGACATGCCTGGTCTAGGTATAATTGTTATTGGTTTCCCCACTTTACTCTCAATCATTAATTAATTCGTTTGTTTTCTCCCAGTTTTAACAAGTGATCGAGCCAATCCGTGTTCCCTTCCAGGCCACCGTAAAGTGGTGGGCTTATCCGTGTGCCTTTTATCATTTGTGTGTGTGTAGGTGGGGGGGGGGGGGGGTCTTCTGAGCTCGTTTCTTTCATTTTTGTGTCTTTCTTTCCAGCTGCTTGTTCATCAGTGATGATGTTATTATTTTCAGTGATCTTGGAGGAATAAGTTCAGGCAGGCTGTATACATCTTATACATCAGGTTCTGGCATGCAATGGGTCGGTAGTTTTTTTGCGAAGTGGGTGTCTTTGTTCTTGGGGACCAGTAATGTTTGTGCTAATGTCAACCATTCTGGTATAAGTGTATCTCCCTTAAGAACTTGTTGGTAGAGGTCAGTAAGATACCTCCGATAGAATATCAGTTTTTTGTATCAGTAGCCGACAATCATGTCTCTTCCTGGTGTTTTCTTATCTTGGAGTTTTCCTATCACAGTCTCAAGGGTACCCTCACTTATTTCGTATGTTTTGTTGTAGTGTAGGAGCAATAGTTCTTTCGGATTTCTTTTAGCCACACTGCATCTTGGTTGAAATTCTTCTTTTCACCCCATATTTTGCTTCAAAAGGAATCTATGGGGCCTCAGTGGCACTTATTATTTTGTTCTTCATATCTTTATAGACTGATGTTAGGTTTCGTCTGAATCTTTTATTAAGCACTTTTCTCTCATCTACCTTCTTCAGGTATCGGCGTTTTTCGCTAAACAGCTCTCAATTCTTGTTTGAGGGTGATCAGCTTATATTGAAGACTTCTGGTTCTACTGTTACCAAACATCGTCTCTATTTTATTTTTCACTCTTTGTTGGTGAGGAGTGAGGGTTTTTTGTGTTTGTTTGCATGTAAGGAGCATTGTCACATATCCTATGGTTTTTCGTAGGTCAGCAATCTTTTTTTCTATTTTAGTTATATATGATGGCATTTTTGGTGGTGTTCTGTTCTTGTTAATATCTCTGCTATCACCAAGATAATGCTTCTCTGTCGTTGCTATGGCATATAAACAGGCGTTGATTTGCCAGAATGTTGGGGGCTTTATCCGTCGTAAATATTAATTTCCTATTTCGTCAATAACACGTAATATTTCATTATTTGTTTTTTTTTTTATTAAATACTAGCAGCCATACCCGGCGTTGCCCGGGTGTTAGTCTACCATTAGTAAATAATTTTTTTAAAGAGAAAACAACGTAGCACGAATCACAAACAAATATTTATTTTTAACCATAAGAAGTATGTGTTGTTCGATGTAAAAACCGTAAAATGTCATGGCATAAGAAAGGTGAATGAGTGTAAAAGTGTGACGTTGACGCGGAGAAGCTCCAAACGCAAACTATGCCACAAGGACGTCAGCAGCCCAAAAGTGAGTCACATGGAATTTATGACAATAATGTGAGGTGTTTGGCAATTCAGGGACTGAAGTCGTTGCGGGATGGCGGAGATAATGTATGACGACTTTGAGTGAAAGGTACAAATGAGGGGGGGGGGTCCATACGTTTGCTACAGTAGAAACATGTAAAATTTCCGTTATGCATTGCATATATGTAGGCATTCTAATGATTTATGTAGTTTGAAATGCTTACCATTCTGTATAGTTGTGGCTGCCAATAGAAACTGTGACGTTGCTTTCCTTAGACTGATTGCAGTGACATAGACCAAACACGAAGGACCCTCAAAATTCCTCAACACAAATTCTGCACCAACCCCGATTGCAAAAGTAACAGAGAATAACGAATAGCGATTATTACGCCAAAAGAAAAAATGCTGAAGCAACTTCTATTGCACGAGATGCAGAAAACGAAACACAACATTCGATGCGACAGCAAATAAATGCTGAGGCAACTGCTGCTGCTTGGGGTGTAGAAAACGATTCTCAACCCTCACTGCGACAGAAAGCAAATATTGAGGCAACGTCTATTGCAGGAGATGCAGAGAACGAACCACAGCGTTCATTATTGCGGCATAGAAATACTGAGGCAACTTTTGTGGCTGTGGATCGCGGATAAAATAGCTATCATTTAGTTATCTATTGTTTCTTCATAAGTACATTTGAAACTTATTGCCTCGTTTAATTGATTTTTTATGTGGTTGATTATGCTGATTGGGAGAAGAAATGGTGTATATATTTTATCAAATGATTCTATGGACTTACTTTCTTATATATTGCTCTGATTGTTGATTATTTAATTAATTAATTCGTCATTGAGCCACACCGTGAATGGTTGCCAAAAACATATATATATATATCTATGGCTCTGTCTAGTTTATGTATATGTAAACCTCTATATTTTACACACACACACACACACACACACACACACACACACACACACACACACACACGCACGCACGCACGCACGCACGCACGCACGCACGCACGCACGCACGCACGCACGCACGCACGCGCACACACACACACACACACACACACACGCACGCACGCACGCACGCACGCACGCACGCACGCACGCACGCACGCACGCACACACACACACACACACACACATATATATATATATTTATAAAAATACATATCTGTAACAACATTCTTTAACGTATGCGCAATAATATATGAAATAAAATTAAAACCGGGCTTAAATTTGTACAGCAGTCTGTGCGCAGACGCAAACTCACGTCATTTTCCAGTGTTTACGTTTACACACTGTCACAGCTTGTATTTGTGTATTTATCTTTAAGTAACGTTCTATCTGTCTATTGTTATGTATTGTAATTCTTACATACGAAAGTAGATCTTCTACCTGGTTACTGAACCTGTTAGAAATAGTAATTAAATGACACGCTATTGTCTTAAAAAAGACACAGAATAATCTAATCCTAAATATTCCTTTAGACAGATAGGGATATCATAGCCGGAATAACTCTGATTAAAGACACTCTAGCCATGCACCTGCAAAGATGGCTCCAATACACATAACAACTTGTACCTGATTTCGTCTTGAAACTGTTAATATAAATTCTATATAAACATATATTCACACACACATACACTCACACGCCCTCACACACACACACCCACACACATATATATATATATATATATACATATGTATGTATGTGTATATGTTATGTGTGTGTGTATCAATTCATGAATAAATAAAACTGTTCCAAAAGCACCAATATTGCTCCCGAGGGATCACATGCTGCAAATTATCTAGACATTCAGTCTCTTCATTCTAACTCACATAAACAAACATCCCTCTTAAACACAGCCATAAGGGACTATATTTTTGTTTTTGTTGTCTAGACTTATATAAAAATCTAATTGGTTTGGGGGAATCCCCGTATATGGGAAGTCGAACCGAAACAATATTACTAAGATCAAAATTATCTGCTGATTCAGGTTCGATAAACTAAGAAGCATAATTCAATTTTGTTTATTTTAGTTTTATGATCCATGAAAAAGACGCGAACACCCTCCACATACACCTACATACATACACACATATATGCATACATATATACATACATATACATACATATATGCATACATACATGTTATCTCTTTCTCTTAATTTCGAGTATATTTTTTTGACCGGCCACCTTCCTGGTGGCAAGGTTGTAAAAGAAAAGAAATTGTCATCCCTTGAATCGCAAGAATGTTTTGCAAATTTTGAAGGTGCCAGCTATCGCAGCCATTTGTAGACTATGAATTAGGGAGCTGCGCTTTTTGTCCGCAAATCCAAGTTCAGTCATACTTTGGTCCAAGCGGGTTGGTATATAACCCGTAGCTCCAATAATGATGGGTATGAAGCTAAAGGTGTATCTTGGATACTGGATTTGTAAACTCCTCATCAATGGTCCGTAGATGTCCTCCTTCTCCTGTATTTTTCTGACAACGTTTACACCAAGTGGGCAGCTGATCTCCACAACAGAACACGTTTTCAATGTGTGGTCCCAAACAACAATATCAGGCCGGTTGTGCTTTAATTTGGTGGCAGTTTTTATTTTCAGGTTCCACCAGTATTCATTAGTGCCATCTGTCTCAATATATTCTTCCTCGTTTGTTGTTAATTTTGTTTTCCGAAGTGCGTTCCAGATGGTTCTAGCTATCCCATCGTGTCTCATGGGGAGGTAGTAGCGAGATGACATTCTTTCGCAGCTGGCAACAATGTGGCTTACATCCTCGATCTTTGTTTTACATAGCCTACATTTATTGTCAGCTGCTGGCCCTCCCCTTTTGTGCAGCAGATATTTGGTAGGGAGTTCTTGTTCCTGTATTGCATAGAGATATCCCTCAAGGTGTGATGTCATAAACTTGTCGGAACTCCATGCCAGGCTTTTTGAGTGGTTTATCCCCTCTATGGTCTGTGTTTTACGCCTCAAGTATCCATGCACAACTTTTTCTGTAAATTGGTCAATTTTTTTATCTTGTTTGAACATTGAATAGGATCTTCCGATTTCTCTGGGTGAAAGATTTATATCAGGCTTTATTCCATATCTCTCCTCCAGATCAGTCGCTATTCTAATGATATTTTTTTTTTCATGCTCATAAACCTGGGCAAGATGGTTACCAACCTTTTTCCTCTGTTGAAGGTGTTGCTTCAGTGTTACTATCCGAGTCTCATATGTTGTTAATATTGATTTTAGACCCCGGTCACCTTCCTTGCGTGAGAAGTATAGCCTATCCACATCACCATTGATGTTAAAGTTCCCAGTAACACTGAGAAGTTTTCGAGTTCTAACATCCATCTCACTTAGTTCTTGCAATGACCAGTTCAGCAGGCCAAATGTTGGCATTAGAATTGGCACAGCATAAGTATTGTGGGCAATGTATTTGTTGTACGATGACAGTTCTGATGACCATATTTTCTTTACTCTTCTGAGGTATTCAGTTCTGGTTTTCTCCTTATTTATGGGTCCATCATATCTGACATTCTCATACTGTCCAAGATATCTGTAGTTGTCACCTGACTGTAGAGGTTGTATTGTCAGGCCGTTCATCTCTAGATTTCTAGAGGAGGGCACAGCTCTTCCACGTTTTACTGCCAAATATGCACACTTAGACTTACCAAATTTCATTTTGATGTCGGTTGAAAATTGTGTAATGAGGTCCAATTGTTTCTTGATGTCATTGATATTTGGCCCATACAACTTCAGGTCGTCAACAAAGAAAAGATGGGAGATACTTCTGGGCCCACTGCTTTGTCCACCTTGTTTCCTGAGTAGGTAAGATAGTGGATTCAGTGAGAGAACGAAGAGTAGCACTGACAAACTGTCACCCTGAAAGATGGCCTTCTGGTAATGTATCTTATCAGTCTTAACTTGCTCCTTCTCACCTCTAAGGATCAAATTGGTGTACCAGTTCTTGGTCAGGGGTTCAACAGCAGCTACCAATGGTTGTGGGACTTTAGCTAACTGTAAAGCCTTAATAATCCACCCATGAGGTACACTATCAAATGCTTTTTGATAGTCCAGCCACACCACAGTCATGTTTCTGCGATTCTTTGTTGTTTTTTCCTGAATCATTTTGTTAGTTAGTAGGTGATCTATGCATCCCACACCTCCCTCTTTCCACCAGGTTGCTCAGGTGTTATGATGTTGTTGGTAGCACAGTGATCCTGTAAGAACAGGTTAAGGCACCCAGTATATAATTTATACATGATGTTTTGGCAGGCTATTGGGCGGTAATTTTTAGCAAGGGTGGTTTGGCTATTTTGGGGAATGAGGAGAGTAGTGGCAGTTGATAACCATCTGGGCAGTTCTTGTGTACCTTTAATGGTTTCTGTAAACAGCCGTATGAGATCTTGCCGATAGAAAGTGAAATTCTTCAACCAGTATCCTGTAATGAGGTCTGGGCCTGGCGATTTCCTGTAGAGCTGTTTCCAGTATTGACCCATCTATGTCATATTGTTTTGTCTGGACATGTTGGCAGTAGTCCTGTTCCAGTTCTTTTAGCCAATTAGTTTGTCTGTTGAATCCGTCATCCTTTTCCCATACAGATCTCCAGTAGCTCTTAACCTGTTCTTTTGAAGGGGTGTCATTTACAGGGATTGAGCTTTTGCCACCGAAGCTGCGATAAACTGATTTAGGATCTCTGGCAAACAATCTATTTAGCACTTGTCGTTTATGTGCTGTTAACTTATATTTTAGTCTTTCTGTTGTAGCTGTGAGTTGTTGTTTCAACTGGTGTAATTTGGAGTTCAAAGTTTTAAATTTTGTATCTCCAAACCGTCTCTCTAACTTTTTTTTTAGGTCTTCCTGGTGTCGTGTGAAGTTGCTCTCTATGTTGCATTTCATAACGACTGCGATGTGTGAGATACTTCGTCTCAGGGACAAAATTTTGCTTTTTAAATTTCGCATCCACGCTGGTTCAGGCTTTCTGTTTGTATCTTGATTGCGTGGTTTTAGATGTGTGTTATATGATAGCAATGTGACAGCTGAAACATATAACAAAACATTAAGCGTTTCAAATGTCGTTTCTACACCTTTAGATCGTATAACCTTCAGATAATTGCCAGCTATTTCGTTCACCGCTTCTAATTCCAATTTAGTGGGTTCTTTACTGATTCTGGTGTTGTATGGTCTGTCACTCACATTAAGGCTGTGTATCTCTTGAAACATATCGTTCCATATCACTTGTAGGGTGTCCACAAGTTTTTGGTGTTCTTTTTGTTCAGTAGAGTCATGAATTTCAGCCTCGTTGTTGATGTGGTGACAATTATGTATGTATGTATGTATGTATGTATGTATGTATGTATGTATGTATGTATGTATTATGTCAGGTCACCAGTTGGTGCTACTGGTAACATGTATCCCAGTACAACCTGTCCCATGGTCGGGTCGTTGGCGACTAAACTGGCAACCCCACCAAGGTTTCTTGGTGAGGAGGGTGACTTTGGACATCCTGCAGGACTAAAAACAAAACCTGTCAAAGGGCAAAGGAGCTCTTAAGAGTCAATGGCCATCCAAAATCACCGGGAGAGATGACCCCTTAACCTTTGTCAAGGCAGAATTCTAGGAGAAGGAAAACTCTGATATAACACCTGCAACCCTGATGGTATCCAATGATGTTGACTTGTTCTTCTTTTTGGTAAATATCATCTTGGTTAAGAGAGTGGGACTGGCTTTGTGCAGTGCCTTTGCTCACTATAAAAGCTTCACGGCACAGGCATTGCTTTATATCTGGAGATCTCTCTGCACTTGTCGTCACATGGTACCATGGGCCCAGCACTATGTGTCAGTAATTGTCACAAGTGTAGTGTTTGTACCAGAGTTTTCAAGTCGCAGGCTGGACTAAAAAGTCACACTCGTTCAGCGCATCGGTAGGGGTTCTCCTACATGGATATAAAGTAGTGGCCGTACTCGAAAACGAGTTGGCAGCCACCATGTATGTATGTATGTATGTATGTATGTATGTATGTATGTATGTATGTATGTATGTATACATGTATGGTATGTGTATATGTATGTATGGATGCATGTGCATACGTATGTATGTATATATGTATGTATGTTCTTCTGGTTTTATAATTTTATAATTTTTTACCAATAGATATATTTCTTTATTAGCCACAAGGGCGCACAAGAAAAGGGGACAATACAAAGACATGCCGGGGATTTCACATGCAGTCGTGTAAAAAATATAAAAACAAAAAATTACAACAATCGAAATCCCCAATAGGGGGGAGGCGCCACAAATAGGTTGTTTAATACCCCGTCGATAGAACAACCCTCAACTCCAGGAGCGTCTTGTGCAAGTGCTCCTTTCTTCCTTTTGCTCTCTTCCTCAACCTACAGGCTTATACACAGAGAAGGCCCAATCACTCGGGCCATTTTCGCTTCATTCACCCACCTTTTTACCAATAGATAGAGAGTCAGTTTCTAACATAGATGTAAGACTCTCTCATTGGGATTTACACATCATCAACTAGGTAGATATGTACGCATGTCTGCATGCATGCATGCATGTGTGTGCAGGTATGGATGTTAATATAAGTGTGGATGTGTATGTTTTGAGTTATATGTGTGCATGGGCACATGCTTTGTATCTGTACATGTGCACATGCAGTTATTAGATGTAGAATGTTTTTAATGAATTACATATTTTACATGTTCCATTAATGGATTGTACTTGTTATTTCCTAACTAGTCGTGTTCTTTCTGTTTCTGTGAAGCCCAGCTTCTCAATATTTGTATTGAGGCAGTTACTAACATATCCTAGTGCCTCAATAATCACAGGCATAAATCTGAAAGTATAGTCAGGCTGGAGTATCTACAGATTTCTCATTAGTTCTGCGTAGATATTCTCCTTTTCGCTAATCTTTAATATTATATTGGCATCTGCTGGGCAGTTAACTTCCACTACTGTGAATTCCTTCTTTTTCCTGTCCCATATCATTATACCTGGTCTGTTATGCTTGCATTTTATTTGGGTTTTGACTGGAATATTCCACCAGTACTCTTTCATATTACATTAGTAAGGATCTCAGTCTCACAAATGTGTGGTAAAATGACAAATCAGTCAATCATATTGGTGGCCTCCCCACAGCCCCGGTGGACAGAATAGAGAAGGCGTTTCCCCGGAGGACGGTAAGGAAGACGCGCTGGAAAAGCCATTCCAACTCGCGGTGCTCGTATGCGTATGTCTCCCGCATTGCTTTTGATGAGTTTAATGTCTGGGCTATCTTTTCTACGGATTGATTGTACAGTGTTTTGGCCACTAGACCACTCGTGATCCATTGGGTCACATTCACTTCAAAATATTTTTTTTAAAAATTATGTTCACTTAAAAAACAATTTTTAAATAATTAAAATATACTTAGACATGTATATAACGTAAAATGAAATTGTAAGGCCCATGTATATATATATGGAAAAAAATGGAATTGAAATTTCATTTCTCACTCTTAGTACGGCTGATACTTAAATATAAGTATGTGTACGTACATACATATAT
>OZ024742.1:117838822-117891322 GCA_964016885.1 Eledone cirrhosa
GCGTTTATCAAAATCACTCACTACCCTGCCTTTCGGCAATCGCTCTGTGTAATCACCTCCTGATTATTACTGGAATGCTATAAGAATCCAGCTTCTATAATTCTCGACAAAGGCAGGGGAGTGCGTGGTTTTGATAAACGCCAACCAGTGAGAAACAGACTGTCAGCCTCTCTCCCTATCTTTGCCGAAAATAAATGAGTAAGTGACATAGTAACTACTTTAAAACCGATTGCGAATGGTCTTCTAAACGTTTTTAATTAAATATACGGTATATTGCCAAATATACTATATATACATCAGAGCAACAATACTAATATATATATATATATATATATCAATGAACAATTATAATTCTCATCATCATCATTTCCCGTATAAATACAATAGAACCTCAGTGTCTGAATATGGCTTTCATGGAAAATAAAACTGCAGTCAATCAAATCTATCCTCACAATTTCACGACCGAAAATTCCTTTAATGATGCTCGGTCATGAAAGCAAGCAAGGGAAGTAACTGATATACTTGGTTGATCGAAACTTTTTCAGACAATTCAGAGGGAATGTGCCTTCTCCATAATCTAACGGGTTTCGATCGTATTAGGTCTCCCTCAGCGAATCATATTCACTGGGCAAGTTGGCCTTACAAGAAAGGTCAAATAGGGAAAGAGATAAAATTAATGCGTTGATTATGCATATATATAAATTAAAGTGGTAGAAAAGCCAGGAACCACCATAAAATCCCTGATCAGCAAAACCTACCCTTTTAAGAAAACCAACTGTACCAATAGGAAATGTATCATATGTAAGGTAAAGCCCCGGATAAACTGTAAAACTAGAAACGTAGTCTATAGCATAAGATGTACAGAGGGTACTTGCAGAAACATGACAACAACATACATAGGTGAGACAGCTCGTAGCATAGGTGAAAGGATAGACCAACACTGGGGGAATTAAAAGGACGAAAAAACGGATCAGTACTATACGAACATGCTAGACAACAACATGACGGTAACATAGACAACATAGAAATTAGAATAATATCTAAACATAGAAATGACCCAGCAGATAGGCAAATCAGAGAGGCCAGTGAAATAGAAATTAGAAAACCAAGACTAAACAGAAAGAATGAATGGAATAACAACAACACCCAAACAAACAACACTGACCTAAGAGAAGTATAAATAAGTAAATAAAATAAAATAAATAAATAAATAAATAAATAAATACACAAGCACAATAACAACAAGCACATAAACACACACTAGTCACCCATCACACAGCAAACAAAACACTATACACACACGCAAACGCATGCGCAAAGAAGACAAAATAAAATAAACAAACAAGCAAATAAATAAATAAATATATAGACAGACTGAATAAAAATGGCGTAGACATACAATACAACAGGAGGAAACGATAGCACCACTGACGATGTTGCAGATGTGCAACGAAAGATTTATGATAAACTATATATATGTGTTTGTGTCTATATTGTATCTGTATTATTTTTGACCGTCGGTCAGTCAATGGCAACATTGAGGACCGAGTAAGTTAGATTACCGATATAAAAGACACAGAAGCGAGAAGCGAAAACCAACCAAACAATGAGTGTGTTCTGTTATTAATTCTGGCAATATTACACAAATATGACCCTCCCCAAGTATAACAATATTTGTTTCGACACACGATTTCATATAAAAAACCTCGCAAAACTAATTCATCGCCGCTATGGCATTAACTTGTGCCAAGCTGAAAGGTTATTGAAAGACACTGTTTTCTGTTATATAAAAACTACAATAACAACAGAACAAATCCGCTTCTTAAAACACTGTGTTTCCTCCAAAATATACACAACAAACATATCAAAACAAGTAAATAATTTATTATTGAACAAAACACAAGCTGAACGACTAAAACACACAATAACAGTTAATATGAAAAGAACAACATACACAAAAGTCAACGAACTTTACAGACAGAAACGCATTAACGGTAAGGAAGTCCGAAATCTCACCACACCGAAACGAATGCAATAGGCATTTCAATAAGAAATTAGAATGGATGAATAAGAAAAAACTACAAGAAAGGAAAATAGAATATTCTCAAAAATACCCACATCAACAATATCCGTATGACTGATGTAAAACTACCGGAAGAATTTACCAATGACCACACAGTAAATATTTATGGGAACACTTTAATCAGTGAACAAGAACAACAGATCCTGCGGCTACCACCAAAATTTGCCATCTACAAAAAGATTAACCCTATGGAGTGCAAAACGGAGCTGGAAAGTGTTTCACAAAAATACGTTGGAATGCAAAGGTTAACAACAACAACAACAACAACAATAATAACGGTAGTAGTAATATAAACAATAACTCTGAGTATAGAAATAACAGCCATAACAATAACAATAGCAGGAAAGTGAGAAATAGTAATAATGGTAATAATACTAACGATAGACAGAACAACAACAACCACAATAATAATAATAATAGAAACATTAACCACAGACACAGCAGCAGCGACCACAGTAGTAATAACGGTAACAATACGAACAACAACAACAATAACCACAGTGGTAATAATGGAAATAGTACATGTAGCAACATCAATGATAGACACAACAAAAACAAGAAACATAATAAAAGTAACAACCACAATGGTAGAAATAACAGTAACAACAACAATAACGGTGAAGTAAACAACAATACATCTAGCAATCATAACAATAATAATAATGCTAATGATAGAAACAACAACAACCACCATGATAACAATAATAGCAACACACACAACTATGACGATAGATATAATGACAACCCCTTAGAGAAACTATTTTTCAACCCAGCTGACAAAACATATAAGATGGGTAATATCTATCCTACGAGGTTACCCTTTAATAAAAGAGTTTGCATACCACAACAAATAGATGACGAGACAGAGGCACAGTTCACCATAGCTAGAAATAAGATTAGACAAATAGTAGACAGGTATACTAAGAGACAGAGCAGACCAGAGGCCCAACAACTTGGGAGGAAACCTGTAGAAGGCTTGGTTAGCCTCAAGCAGCGCACAAGGGATGGTGAGGTTTGTATGTCTACCCACGGATAAGTCTGGTAGGATGTCAATAGATAGCATGCCGAACTACATCAAGGCTATGCAACCCCACATTACCAACACGAGCGAAATTGCACAACAAACACACGATGGGAGAGAGAAAATCCTCAACGCTCACATGATGATGTGGACTGACATCCTAAAGCCAAGCAGACGCACTGCCAACAACTTCCAGGCGTCTAACAATGGCATACCACCCTTGTATGGGCTCTGCAAAGACCACAAGATAGTCGACGACCCGACAACAGGACCACCAACAAGACCCGTATGCGGAGCTAATATAGCTAGTAACTACAGGATCTCCTACTTCCTCTCAATGGTTATACGCCCATAATCAAGATGTCCCCAGATGTATGTGACAGTACAGAGGACCTCCTCAGCAGAATCAGTGAGTGCAACAAAAACAGGAACCTATCCAACTGCATAATAGGCAGCATGGATGTGGTGTCACTGTACCCATCCATTAACATTGATTTTGCTGTGAAAAGATGTGTGGAGGTGATCATTGAGAGTGAGGTGGAGTTCTGCGACGTCGACACAGACGAACTGGGCCTCCTACTTAGACTTACCTACGACACTGACCACCTAGACAGCCATGACCTTAGACGTTTCTGCCCTAGTAGACCTATAAGAGGTAGACCCCCCACCATAACCTCAATGGCAAAAAAGACTCCCATGGGAAGGTGGATTGGGTGGACCAAAGCTATACGGACCCCCCAAAACAATGATCAGGTAAGAAAAATGGTCGCACATGCAATAGGGGCTAGTATCAAAACTACCCTAAAGGGCCACCTATTTAAGTTCAACGAGAAGATCTACACCCAAAATGAGGGAGCAGCCATTGGCGTCAGCATAGCTGGTGATGTTGCCAACCTTTTCATGGTATGGTGGGAAAGGAGACTTAAAGATCTCCTTAATGAGAGCTCCATAGACCTCATCATGTACTCTCGTTATGTAGACGATATCAATATAGTTATAAGAACATCCCCACTAGAGAGCACTAACAAGTTTGATTTAGAACGTAGCACGTTGGAAAGCATCCAGCAGATAGCTAATTCCATACACAGAGTATAACTGTAACTATCGACTTCCCTTCCAAACACCCTAACAATAGACTACCTGTATTAGACACAGAACTCTGGATTAACACTATAGACGAGAGAGCCCAAATTCTCCACTCACACTATGCTAAACCCATGGCCTCCAAATACCTGATACTCAAAAACTCAGCAATGTCCAGTAGTGCTAAGTTTAATATTCTGATCGCAGATTTGGTACGAGTGATGAAGAATGTGTCCCGCATGTGCGACCCAACAGAAATGGAAAGACACATCCAACACTTCATAAACCGCATGCAGTTCTCTGGCTACAACCAAAGAGACAGAGTCAGAGTATACGAAGGAGCCATGGAGAAGTATAAGACCCTCATAGAACTGGACATGAAAGGAATTTGCCCATTATACAGGAGCAAATCATGGAATAGCTTAGATAGGGCTACACATAAGATAGGGAAAGCCACCTCATGGTACGACAACCAGAGATACCAGAGTGTCATGTTTGTGGACGCTACCCCTGGAGGGAAATTAGCTAACCAGTGTAGAAAGGCCCTGAGAAAGACCTACTTAAAAATTAAGGTGGTAGAAAAGCCAGGAACCACCATAAAATCCCTGATCAGCAAAACCTACCCTTTTAAGAAAACCCACTGTACCAATAGGAAATGTATCATATGTAAGGTAAACTCCCGGATAAACTGTAAAACTAGAAACGTAGTCTATAGCATAAGATGTACAGAGGGTACTTGCAGAAACATGACAACAACATACATAGGTGAGACAGCTCGTAGCATAGGTGAAAGGATAGACCAACACTGGGGGGAACTAAAAGGACGAAAAAATGGGTCAGTACTATACGAACATGCTAGACAACAACATGACGGTAACATAGACAACATAGAAATTAGAATAATATCTAAACATAGAAATGACCCAGCAGATAGGCAAATCAGAGAGGCCAGTGAAATAGAAATTAGAAAACCAAGACTAAACAGAAAGAATGAATGGAATAACAACAACACCCAAACAAACAACACTGACCTAAGAGAAGTATAAATAAGTAAATAAAATAAAATAAATAAATAACTAAATAAATACATACACAATCACAATAACAACAAGCACATAAACACACACTAGTCACCCATCACACAGCAAACAGAACACTATACACACACGCAAACGCATGCGCAAAGAAGACAAAATAAAATAAACAAACAAGCAAATAAATAAATAAATATATAGACAGACTGAATAAAAATGGCGTAGACATACAATACAACAGGAGGAAACGATAGCACCACTGACGATGTTGCAGATGTGCAACGAAAGATTTATGATAAACTATATATATGTGTTTGTGTCTATATTGTATCTGTATTATTTTTGACCGTCGGTCAGTCAATGGCAACATTGAGGACCGAGTAAGTTAGATTACCGATATAAAAGACACAGAAGCGAGAAGCGAAAACCAACCAAACAGTGAGTGTGTTCTGTTATTAATTCTGGCAATATTACACAAATATGACCCTCCCCAAGTATAACAATATTTGTTTCGACACACGATTTCATATAAAAAACCTCGCAAAACTAAATATATATACATATATACATATAGTTTGTTGATCAAGGAGTACAACTTGAAAAGCAACAAAGGATTAACTAACGCCGAGCTCTTTCCGTTCCGACAGCAATATTATCCCAAGTATCGTGTTCTCTGGTGAATAATGTGCTTACTAGTTTAAAACTGGTAAAATCCCGGTATGTGTGTATATATATATATATATATATATATATATATATATATATATATATATATATATATATATATATATATAAAATATGTAGTTTAGAAAGCCACAACAATGCAGATGGGAAATCTCGAGGTAAGAAGTGAGTGAGAAATAGGAGAAAAGTGAAAATGAAAATGAAAACAAAACAAAGGTAGAAGGGTTACCGTAGTGGAGATTTAATCCCAATATTTCGGGCTAACGCCCATCAACGGGGGAAAGTTCCATATATAATGAACACAAGAATTCATTCTCCAGTCTCCTTCTTAACAAGGAAGATGAAAAAAAACTTACCTCTTAATTTTGAATCTTTAATTTTTAGTTTTTAATTCTTATTAATTATTTTTAATTGTAATACTCAATATTTGATAAGATGAATTTTAATAATACACCGAAACCGGTAATACTTTATATACATTATAAAACTCTTTTTTAAACGAATTGTCCCTTTCATTTTTTCAATAATGTCATCTTTTCAATAATGTCACTTTGACGAATAAAAGAAAGGAAAAAAAAGAAAACAGACCCTAAAAATATAATATTTTCCGTGCTATTTCCAACTTCACCTTCTCTCTCTCTCTCTCTCTCTCTCTCTCTCTCTCTCTCTCTCTCTCTCTCTCTCTCTCTCTCTCTCTCTCTCTCTCTCTCTCTATATATATATATATATATATATATATATATATATATATAAATTAATAAAGTAATGAATAAACAAAGAAACAGTTCCTTATATTAAAAAAATTCATCATTTTACGATCGTTTCTAGGATTTATATGTGTTAGTGTTGGTATGCATATTCTATAGATCTATGTAAAATATTTATACAAACTATCAGAGGGAATATACATACTTACACATATATATGCTGTCTTCAGAAATAATGATATTTGTTTATTGAAAAGACAAAGATTTAATACAATAGGTCTGTATGGGAACAGGTTTTGAATTGACCAATAGAAAGAAAGTGAGGGTCAAGATAGCAATCTAGTAGTAAGAGAACCTTAATTTATGGGTAGAGGAAGGTAGATTTCAGTTTTGGATGGAAAAGAATATTATGAATGAAAGAATATTTTAGGGATGAAAATAGGTCGTATGCTGACCTCAGAAATAATTATATTTGTTCATTGAATAAAACCAACAAAGATTTGATATAGTCTGTCTGTTTGGTAACAGGTTTAGAATTAACCAATAGAAAGTTAATAATTGGCCAAATGGTAAAATAGTAGTAATTGAAGTTTATTTTAGGGGTAGATGAAGGTAGAATTCAGTTTTGAATGGAGTGTGAAGAATGAGAAGGTTATTTTAGGGGTTAAAATAGGTCAGGTCAGTAAAAGGTATACGAACAGTTGCTGTTATAAAATAGTAATGCCAATGCAAATATCTAAGGAGACTAAAATTTTACGATAAGAGTGTTAGTGAAAAAAATACATCCATGAAAAGAATATAAATTAATTTAATTGATGGGTATATTTATATTGATAAAATTATACTAATGCATATAGATATGATAAATAAGAGTTAGATGTAGTTGAAGAGTGCTGTTAAAGATGAGGGGAAATTAAAAGAATACAAAAATATATATATATATATATATATATATATATATATATATATATATATATACATTTATATACACATATATACATACATATACACACACATACACACACACATATATATATATATATATATATACATATATATACACACATACATACATTTATATATACACACATACATACACATACATATAATTATTGGGGGGGGGGGGGAATTAAATTTATAATAAATATATAGAGATTTCAATGAACATAGAGTCATACCCTGAAATTAAAACATTATATGTTTACTTAATGGTATCAGTTTTAGGAAATGATATTTGTAAGAAGGAAAGTAAAATTATGTAGTTCGTCAGTAGTAGAATATTAATTATAGGTTAACTAAATTAAAAACAGTTTATATGTTAATTTCTAAGATGTATATTAATTAGGTTTATAATATTTAAAGGTTTTTCTCAGTTTGTGATTACACGATATTATTAATTCCTGTAACTTATTTAATAGGATATCCTTAGATTTCATTATTTCAAAAAGTTCTTGGGAACATAATCTACATTCATATCTATTATTTTGATAAGGGGTGGCCCTTTTGAGCACACTCCAGGTCAGGTCATAATTTATATTCCTCTTTCTATAATTATTAATTAATTCAGCTAGAGATGTTGTATTAGCTAGTGCGGCATTTTTAAAGCTATGTTTGTGGGTATTAAATGTTACCTTAAATTTGTTAGAGGTAGCTCCTATATATGAATAAACTGAGTCTTTAGTGTTAACTTTACATTTATATACTATGTTATTAACAAGGCAATTTCCTTTTAATGGGCAGTTTGCCTTGTTTCTACAGTTACAACTTTTCTTGAATCCTGTATCCGAGGAGATATTATGGTTAGTTTGATGTACTGGTGGTATACTCATGGTTTTTTTTACATTTATATGCATTGTAGGCACTTATATTTTGTTTTATGTTTTGGGTTGTTGAGTAGGAGAATTTAACCGTTGATCTATTTAAAATTTATATATCCTAGAAACGATCGTAAAATGATGAATTTTTTTAATATAAGGAACTGTTTCTTTGTTTATTCATTACTTTATTAATTTATCTTGACTCTGTTTTCCGTTAATTTTCACCGAAAATAGTTTTTGAATGCATCTTCTCTTTTCATGATATCCGGATTACATTGAGTTCTACATACGGATTGGACACTACCGTAAATTTTTGGTAGATTTATCTACATATATATATATATATATATATTTATTCAGGTTTGTGGTTCACCACTGTATAGAGCTGGTCTATTCCGTATGGATTTACACAAATCCAGCCTCCTGTCATTTCATTATATTATATATATATATATATATATATATATATATATATATATATATATATATATATATATATATATATATATATATATATTATAAAGTGAAGTTACAGGAGCACAAAAATGTTGAATTTCCTTAATTATATATTTCTGCAAATACTATGCACATTTCAGTGGCCAGGTTGCGTAAGAACCTGGTGACATCTTCAGATGTAAATTGCGTAATAGATGTATACCAACGGAAAAAAGGTAAACTTTAAGGAAACACCGAAAAAAAACAAAGAAAAATAGTGAAGAAAAAATGTGCTTTGTTTTTGTTTTTTGTATATATATATACCGTATCAGATGGCATAAGACGCATTTTTTTCAAAAGATTTCCCAGAAAATCACTCTGCATCTTATAAAGTCATGGGTAAGTTTGGGTTACTGGCTAGTGGAGTTCTAGCGCTGCAGTTGCCCTTAAATTAAACAGCAAAAAACTCTGTAAATGTAAACAAGGTGTGAAGAAAGAGAGGTGAAAATGAGGAGTGGGAGGATGAAAAGGCGGAGGAGAAAAGAGAGAGACACACATTCATTCAAATACAAAAAATATACATACGTTCAGCCACAGACCTTCAAAATACATATACATACATATATATCTACACACCCATGTATACACACCCACCCATATATACATATATATAGATATAGCGAAATTGATAGAGGTTCGGATAAAATGTCATTGGGGTATTTATTCTGTCTCTTTACATTCCGAGTTCAAATCCAGCTGAGATCATCTTTGCTTTCATCTTTTCGAGGTCGATAAAATAAAGTTCTGAGGTTGATTTAAACAACCTTTTCCTTCTACACAATGTCTGGCCTTAAGCCTAAATTAGAAATCAACATAAGAATATTAGACGTTATATATTTGTAAACAACTGTTTTTAGATAGAAGCCCCCGCACCACACATACACACAAAAACAATCAACGGACCAACTAAACAAGCGACAAGAGGAGAGCGTTGAGTTAAGTGTCAATATGGCAGATAAACATTTATATAAAGTTTATAGAAAGCAGCTGCAAACATAGTGAAGTGTAAATAGTTGCATTTTTCCGGGCAGGAAAGAAATTTGCGTGTTAATTCCCATGTATGTACTTGTACACTTTCATTCTTATTTTTTTTATAAATGTATAAAGTTTATCATTGCATATATATATATATATATATATATATATATATATATATATATATATATATATATATATACATACATACATACATACATACATACATACATACATACATACATACATACATGCATACATACATACATACATACATACATACATACATACATACATACATACATACATACATACATACATACATACATACGTACAATGCAATCCGTAGAAAAGATAGCCTCGACAATAAACACATTAAAAGCTACAGCTGAAAGAGTACTGGTGAAATGTTAGAGTCAAAACCCCAATAAAATACAAGCATAGCAGACCAGATAAAATTATATGGGACAGGGAAAAGAAGGAATGCACAGTAGTGGAAGTTAGTTGCCCAGCAGATGCCAATATAATACTAAAGATTAGCGAAAAGGAGAATATCTATGCAAAACTAATGAGAAATCTGCAGATACTCCACCCTGACTATACCTTCAGATTTATACCTGTGATTATTGGGGCACTGGGATATGTTAGTAACTACCTCAATACAAATCTTGAGAAGCTGGGCTTCACAGAAACAGAAAGAACACGATTAGTTAGGAAATTACAAGTACAATCCATTAATGGAACAGTAAAAATATGTAAAACATTAAAAAAATCCTGCATATAATAAGTGTATGTACATATGTACAGTTACAAAACATGCACATGCCCACATATAATTCAAAACACACATCCACACATACAATAACATACATACCAGCACATACGAAGGCATGCAGACATGCATACATATCTACCTAGTTGATGTGTAAATTTCAATGAAAGAGTCTTGTGTCTGTTAGAAACCGACTCTTTCTCTCTCTATTGGTAAACATTTATAAAACCAGATGAACATACATACGTACAGTTACACCCACACACAAACTCACACACGTATGTATGTTCTTCTGGTTTTATAATTTCCCAATTTTTTTCCCAATAGAGAGAGAGTCGGTGTAATCAGGGTGGAGTATCTGCAGATTTCTCATCAGTTCTGCATAAATATTCTCCTTTTCGCTAATCTTTGATATTATATTGGCATCTGCTGGGCAGCTAATTTCCACTACTGTGCATGCTTTCTTCTCCCGGTCCCATATCATAATATCTGGTCTGTTATGCTTGTATTTTCTGGGGGTTTTACTGGAACATTCCACCAGTACTCTTTCATATTATGTACATGGATGTCTTCCACATTGTAGCTTTTAATGTGTCTAATACACTGGTCAACAAAAAAATATTCATTTCATGGTTCTGGTATAATTTAGTATGATTCTAGGGTAATCAAGTGTGCAGAATCTGAATATGACAATGGTTAAGCTGTATCGGGTCTAGTTTTCGAGAACCAGCATATCCATGTTTATGACCCATAGCTATGTGGCTTATATTACTTCATCCAATTGTATCCACTATATTTAGTTGTTAACTAATTTATACTTACTGCTTTTGTTTCAGATCACAGAATTGTAACTATCCTCAGTTATTCTTGGATAATTCACAACAACTTTGACTAGTGGGAGAGATGGAACGCCGGAAATGTGTAAATGACCCGGACCGATTTTGCTATATTTGTGGACTCTTTACCCCAGAAAGCATAAAAAAAACAATCACAAAAGCAGTTCGAGTAAACTACAAATGCTACTTCAAATGTCCATTAGGAGACCAGGACAAGAAATGGGCGCCTCATATAGCGTGTAGGTCATGTGTTAATGACCTAAGTGAATGGAAGAATGGGAAACGAAGCTCTGGTTTGCCATTTGCCGTACCAATGGTGTGGCGAGAACCAAAAGACCACAATAACGATTGCCACTTCTGTCATATAAACATCCAAGGAATAACTGTGAAGACACGAACTATACTTCAATACCCCGATATCTCGTCAGCAATCCGACCTGTACTTCACAGGGACGAATTACCTGTTCCAGTTCCACCTGCTGAACACGAGCTAATCCCTGATTCTGATTCCAGTAGCACCCCTATTGATGTTGACTATCAAGACTAACATGAGACAAGTGAACCCATACCATTTAACCAGGAAGCTCTTGACGATCTCATTAGAGACCTACATTTGTCTAAAGAAAAGGTACAGCTCCTGGGATCAAGACTGAAGCAACGAAACCTGCTGGAACCTGGCGTCCGCATTACAACCGCTCGTCATCGTCATAAACAAATTTCAGCATTTTTCAAAATGGAAAATAACCTTTGCTATTGTCATAATGCAGATTCTCTCATGCAACAACTCTGTAAATCTGATTCATACAAACAAGATGAGTGGAGGTTGTTCATTGATTCAGGAAAAAATACTCTAAAAGCAGTCCTTCTCCACAATGGAAATCGGCTTCCCTCCGTACCAATTACACACGCAACAAATATGACTGAGAATTATGAAACTATGAAGACTTTGTTTTCCTCAGTTCAGTACCAGAAGCACCAGTGGAAAATTTGTGGAGATCTCAAAGTAATTAGTCTACTTCTACGTCTTCAGACTGGTTACACAAAGCATATGTGTTTTCTATGTTTGTGGAATAGTAGAGCAGATGCGGAGCACTACATGAAGAAGGATTGGCCAACAAGACCAAAGGATGCACCCGGTAGATTCAACTGTCTGTACAAACCTCTCGTGGATCTAGAAAAAGTATTCCTCCCTCCATTACATCTCAAATTAGGCTTGGCCAAAAACTTTATTAAAAGCATGGATCATACAGGTAATAGGTTTCAGTACTTGTGTAAGAAATTGGGTAGAGTGGTATCTGAAGCAAAGTTAAAAGCAGGGGTTTTGAATGGTCCTCAGATTCGTATGCTGGTTAATGATAGTGAGTTTACGAAAATACTAAACCCTTTGGAGACTAATGCATGGAAATCATTTGTAGATGTGACACAGAACTTTCTTGGAAACCACCGTGCAGACAACTATAAAGAAATTGTTGAAAAAAAGATACAAAATTATCGCGCTCTGGGTTCACGAATGTCGTTGAAGCTTCATTTCTTCCATTCTCATCTGGATTTCTTCCCAAGTAATCTAGGAGACATCAGTGATGAATATGGAGAGAGGTTTCACCAGGACATTGCCATAATGGAGAGTAAGTATCAGGGTCAGTTCAATCCCAACATGATGGGCAACTACTGCTGGACACTGCAACGTGAGGAGAGCCAGCAAAACAAGCGTAAAAGCAAAATCCAGAAATTGTTTTAGAAATGTTTTGAAATATTTTGTTATGTTCAGAATGTTGTTCAGAAATGTTTTGTTAATATACTAAGTGTTACAAAAATAAATAAAAATATCTTTATATATTTTTTATTAATAAGTTAATATGTTTATATCTAAGTCATCATATGTTACACAATGGATAAATAATGCAATACGAGAAACATATTTTCGATCCCATATTAAGGTATTCTGGTCTGATAGCAAAAAATGAATATCAAAACTAAATTTAGTGCTATGAAATTAGTAAGATGCACATATTCACATGTAAGAACCAATTTGGCTGTTGACCAGTGTTATCAGGGCTAACATTTTTACGAAACTAAGCACACAACACACACACAAACAAGATGGCGTAGGACAGAACAAAGGAGAGGCACAAAAACAAAGAAAAGAATCCCCAGTCACTGAAGAGGTCACAGAATGTGTGACGAAAGAACTTTGACAATATATGAACAATCATCTGGTTGTGGAACCAACCAACCAACCGGAAATTTATAAATTCCTAAATTTATAAATTTAATTTATAATAAATTGAAGTGAAAGCAACTGGTGCGTGTGTTTCTTATTGTCAACATGACCCTCCCAAAGTATAACAATATATATATTCATCAGAAGAAAGAATGAGAAATTAGAAAGATTGATGGGACGGGCAGGGCGGAATCGGAAAAAATGTTTTTAATGTTTTTAAAATGTTTTTTTAAAATAACAGGTCCATTCATTTTACTATCTCTTAGAAAACTGTCGATGCTGGCGTTTCGTGTATGATATACTTTTTTTAGAAAAGTGGATGATGGAACGCGTCTACATGAAATGGAAAAAAAAAAAACGTTTTGTATATAAAACTATACGTGTGTGCGTGCTTATGCGCGCGCGTGTGTGTGTATGTGTTATTATACGTCCGTACAAAGCTCGTTACCTTGTCCCAGCTTTTGTCTATATGCAGGTCCGGTCCAAACTAGACTCCGAGTAATTCAACCGGTCCGTCCGTCCGTCCGGCGTCCGACGACGCTGTTGGACGAAATGGACCTGCCACTCCAGGTACCGAGCTGCAGGCCCACCGACTTGTCCTGGTTAATCTTTGCTCCTGTATTCTCTTAGTGTGCTGCCGATTGCCTCGATGTGTTTGGCGTTCGACACCACTACGGTGACGTCATTGGCATAAGCTGACATGGTTCTCCTGCATCCCAGTTCGCGCGGGATGCCCCTCAAAGTCACCAGTTTGTGCGGTAATGGCTCCAGAGTCAATACATACAACAGGGACGAGAGGGGACAATTTTTGCGGACAGAGCGCATGAGGTTGAAAGGTTCCGAAAGGTGACCGTTCACTCTCACTACAGAACATATGTCGCTGTGCATGGCAGCAACCCACCCTCTGTAAACGGGCACAGAAGCCGGCCGCCATGTACTGCTCATCGACTCTATCGAAAACTCTCGATTGATCTAAATCGATCAGCCGCCCCCCCCCTTCCGTGCCAGGTGCTTTAGTTATCCTCTCCACAATGTATCGCATGAGGTGGTGGTTGTCTTGGATGGATCTCTTGGGAATGGCACATGTGAGCACACAACACACGAAAAGAAGATTGTGTAGGACAGAAGAAAGTAGAGTCACGAAATAACAAAGAGGTCATAGAATGTGTGACGAAAGAGATTTGACAATAACCAACAGGTTATTCAACCAACCAATCGGAAATTTGTAATAAATTTAAGTGAAAACCAACAGGTGCTTGTGTTTTTATCGGCAGCATGACCCTCTCAAAGTATAAATATATAAGTATATATATATATATATATATATATATATATATATATATATATATATATATATATATATATATATGTAAAAGGTAAACAGAAATAACAATACGATCGGTACAGTATATGGAAGGAATATATTAGGTTAACGCTTGAAATAGCGGGAAGAGGGTCTTAACGTTTCGGACGCTAGTCCTTCACCAGAAGAAAGAATGAGAAATAAGATAGATTGAGGTGACGGGTGGGTTGGAATTGGAAAAAATGTCTTTTGATAAAAATTACAGGTCCATTCAGGTTGACATCTCTTGCATGATTTATTCTTTAGAAAAGTGGATGATGGAGCGCGTCTACCTGAATTGGGAAAAAACCGTTTTGTAAAAAGAACTATACTTGTGCACGTACGTAAGCATGTGTTTGTCTGTGTGTGTGTTATCATACGTCCGTACGAAGCGAAGAAGAAATGTGTGTGTATATGTAAGTAAACGAGTGTGTGTGCATGTAAGTACGAAGCTATGAGCAAAAGTATGTTAATATAAGGGTGTGTATGTGTGTATACAGAGCAGTGAAGGGAAAATCGGAGTGTGCATCTTTTGTCGGTCTGTATATATATATATATTTATATTGTCACTTTATGTATATATATATAAAGTGACACTAAGAATTGCAGCAATTCATATTGTCACTTTATATACACTCTGCAAACTACAGCCGTCTTAAACTTGGAGCACAACCCAACAAGAGACGGACCCCGTAACATCATTGAGTGCTTCGACTAGCGTCACCGCTAGTAAGCACAAGTTACTCACATAATAACCTATATATATATATATATATATATATATATATATATATATATATAACAAAGGAATTGTGGTAAGGGACCAGATGGACCATAACGCACCAGAGTACTCAATACTTAGGGTAGTAGAGTGGGAAATAGGAAAAAGTATGACCCCGACGGCAGAGCTCAAGCCGTTTCGACGGCATATATATATATATATATATATATATATATATATATATATATATATATATATATATATATATATATAAACAGACATTCCACCCAAAACATGCCAGTGTAGAAAGTGAAAATCGTAAGAATTTTTTTCATTTAACATCTGTATGTTTAGCTTGACAATTCCAATTACATGCGCCAAGCCGACTTTGAAATGCAAACTTGGGGGTTTGTTTTATATTTTGATTTTTTGTGTATGAGATCCACTACCACCACAAAAAGTAAAAAAAAACAAACTCTGAAGTGTTCCTCACCCCAACCAAGTTCTGAATCCGACCCTGAATATGAAACCGAAACCCTATTCTTGTATCTTTTTGTACATAAGGTGTCAGAGCTTTCAAAAGAGAAATAAATGTTTTAAGCAGACTGCTGAATGATATGAAATAATTAAATAGTAATTCGGAAAACACATAATCTTTAAAGCAGTTTGGTAATGGATCATGCATTTAACATATTTTCGTCATTTATATACGTATAAAATGTGTACCAATATGATATATATATGATGTATATGCATTTAGTTGTATATGTTACATAAATAAGTATATATATATATATATATATATCTATATATATATATATATATATACCTAAGCTAAATATTGATGCAATTCAATTCAAGCACTCAACGTACTTTTTCCACATAGGAGTGACGGAGTATATTTAGAATAAGAAAATGCGAAGTAGTTTCAGGTGTTAAAGTTCTTTAATGATAATGCTGTGATACATATTTCAATGACGACATTGACCACACGCTTCGGTGTACCCAGTGCCGTGACATCATCAGACAGCTTCTTACATAATAGGGTTATGTTCCCGAGGCAATCCGAATTGAATCGACAAGGGAACAGACAAAGCGGGTGTTCTTGAATCATTCGCCCGTATATATATACACACAAACGCATATATATATATATATATATATATATATATATATATATATAAGTTGAAAAAAAATGAAAACGAAATTTCATTTCTCACTCTTAGTATGGCACTTACTTAAATGTAAGTATGTATGTATACGTACATACATATATGTATACAGACGTACAGTAGCATGCATATATATATATATATATATATATATATATATATATATATATATATATATATATATATATATATATATATATATATATATGCATGCTACTGTACGTCTGTATGCATATATGTATGTACGTATACATACATACTTACATTTAAGTAAGTGCCATACTAAGAGTGAGAAATGAAATTTCTTTTTCATTTTTTTCAACTTATCGTTTTCGGTATGCCTGACCGATTTAACTCACTCAATATGCAAATTAGGCTGCTCAGCCGTTAATTTTCATAAGGAAAGTATATACTTTCGAACGTTCAACTATCTGGCAGATGGGTAAACGGTGCTGATGATAGCTAACAAGCTTGAAACTAGTACATCGTTCCTGTGTCAGTGTTGAACAAAAAAGTGACGTGGTTGCCTTAACACCGTATGGCATAAATTCAGGCTGTTCAGTTTGTTGACAAACGAACAAAGCGGCGTTATAATAAGCGTCCGCTAAACTGATGCGTGCATATATGTATGTGTACCTGTATGTATGTATATATATATATATATATATATATATATATGCATGCTACTGTACGTCTGTATACATATATGTATGTACGTACGTATACATACATACTTACATATATATATATATATATATATATATACTTACATATATATATATATATATATATATATATATATATATATATATATATATATATATATATATATATATATGTATGTATATATGTGTGTATGTATGTACGTTTGTACATACACATATACATACATATATACATTCATACATGCATACAAACATCATGATGATGGCTGCCACCTCGTTATCGAGTATGGCCATTGCACGATATAATATTATTTATTCTGAGTTCAAATCCGCCGAGGTTGACTTTGCCTTTCATCCTTACGGGGTCGATAAAATAAAGTACCAGTAATGCACTGGGTAATTGGTGGCCTTGTGCCCAAAGTAGAAACAATTATTTATAATTATCAATTAATTCTATCGTGCAATGCCTGTGCGTGAATATTTTTTTTAAAGTGAGGAAAGACTGTGCACTGAGCCTATCCCACTCCTGAGCGACAGTAGCAATATACAGAAAAGAAGAAAAGGTCAACATTATCGGTAACTACTGAGTTGCTGGTTTTATGTTGGAGTTATCCCAGTTTCCTGAGTTGCCTTCTCCTAGAAGAATGCCCTGACAAAGGCTAGGGGTCCTTCACACCCAGTGGTTTACCGTGCAATCGGGTATCCAGCTCGATTATTTATGTGTCCCCGCGCATATACATACACATGCATATATATATTCAAACGCACACACACACACACACATATATGTATGTATGTATGTATGTATGTATGTATGTATGTATGTATGTATGTATGTATGTATGTATGTATGTATATATATATATATATATATATATATATATATATATATATATATATACATATCCATACATACATACGTACATATATGATGGCTGTCCCCTCGTTATCGAGTATGGCCATTGCTCGAGGAAAAAAAAACAAATATATATACATATGTATTAATAACAATAATAATAATAATAACAACAATAATAATAACGACAACAACAATAATAATATACATATACATATATATATACACACACACGCACACACAGAAACATACCTATACACACACACACACACGATTGCAACTAACAGCACTGCGATCGAATGTGGCTTTTTGGCCCAGCCAATGATCTAAAATGTCTTGCACAGAGTCGGCAACCAACCAAAACATTCACTGGGAATAGCCGGCTGTGGTTGGAGTTCATGTACTTTTGCATGTCGCTTGAGCCCTCCTGCTGATTTACATTCTCTACCACATGCTTGGCAAGCATGATGAGTAGCATCTCCAACAGCATCCTGGTAGTTAACCACTGGTCTTACTTTATGACTGCGAAGATGACTTTAGTTCAGCTATGCTTAGGCAGAGTCTCGCACAGACGCTGCATGTCAGCACCATAGGAGGACCCTCTCCGTCTGGAAGTGCAACAGCAATGCCCTTCCTCACATCCCGTTTTACTTTCTCGTATGCGATTCGAAATGCCCCAAAGGCAACTTTTCCCTCAAATACAGTCTTTCTCCATTTATTACGATCAGCAGTAATATTTTCCCATGTATCAGCAGAGATGTTAGCATCTTTCAAAGAGGCTTTCAAGGAATTCTTATGCCTCTTTTTTGGTTTATGTGGCGGTCGTTTTCCTTTAACTAACTCTCCATAAAAGAGTTGTTTTGGTATTCTAGAATCCTTTATCCTAGCAAGGTGACCACTCCAACGGAGTCGTTGCTTAAGCACGAGAGCTTCTATACTGTCACACATAGAGCTTTCCAAAATCTGGATATCACTGATGTCGTCCCTCCAGGGAACGCCATGGATCCGTCTGAGACACATCTGATGGAAACGCTCCAATTGCTTAAGGTGGTGTCGATATGTGACCCAGGTCTCGCAGGCATAAAGAAGAGAAGAGAGCACACATGCCTTGTACACCTTTACCTTTGTCTTCTTGCATATGTCTCGCCGACCCCAGAGTCGCCTTTCTAGCTTTCCGAAAGCATCACTTGCTTTCCTAATCCTAAGTGAGATTTCACTATCAAGGTTGCCGTATCGATTGACAGTGCTTCCCAAGTAGACAAACTGATCAACCACTCTAAGTCGTTTACCATACACATAGATATTTGGTTCACTGTACTGCTTACCAGGGGCAGGTTGGTACATGACGACGGTTTTCTTGAGACTGACAGTCAATCCTAGGGCAGTGCAAGCGTCAGAAAATGCATTCAAAATGTGCTGCATACCACCCTCTGTGTGCGCTACAAGATCGCAATCATCTGCATACAAGAGGTCTCTTATGATTTATGTAAATACTTTTGTCTTTGCAGCAAAGCGCCTGATATTAAATATGCTGCCTGAGGTTCGATATCGGATGTAAACACCATGCTCGCAATTCCTGAATGCAATACAGAAAACCATTGCAAAGTATATGGCAAACAGGGTCGGTGCTGGAATATCCCCCTGTTTCACTCCATTCTTTACTGAGATAGGCTCCGACATGTTACCTCCGACATTAACCCAAGCCTTCATGTCGTCATGGAAAGACTTAACTAAAGCAAGGAACTTATCAGGGCAACCAAGTTTCTGGAGAACCTTCCATAATGCATTTCTGTTAACAGTATCGAAAGCTTTTGTCAGATCGACAAAAACCTGATACAGATCCAAACTTCTCCTGGAGCTGTCTAGCTGAGAAGATCATATCAGTAGTGCCGCGTCCAGCACGAAAACCAGATTGACTTTCAGGAAGAACACAATCTGCAATGTGTGTCAGCAGACGGTCCAGAAGCACCCTACATAAAACTTTCCCTACGACAGAAAGCAATGATATACCTCTGTAGTTCCCACAATCATTCCTGTTACCTTTTCCCTTGTACAAGACCACCATTACTGCATCTCTCCAGTCCTCAGGTACGGATTCATTAGCCCATATCCTGCCAAACAAAGAGTGAAGATGTTGCAGGAGTCTCTCACCACCATATTGTAGGAGCTCAGCATGTATGCCATCCATACCTGGAGACCTTCCACTGTTCAGCTTCGAGATAGCCACTGCAACCTCCACAAGCGTCGGAGGTTCTGCGAGAGCTACTTTCACAGGACTTTCTGGAATGAGATTGAGGAAATCTTCATTGACGACAGACGGCTGATTCAAAAGATCATCAAAGTGCTCTCGCCACCTTCGTAGAATTCCTTGTGAATCACGAAGAAGTTCTTTGCCATCCTTGCTGCGAAGCGGTGTCACCAGAGAAGAAGACGGTCCATAAACCTCACGCAAGAGACTGTACAACAGATTTGTGTTATTGGAATCTGACGCAGCTTGTATCTCACCAGCCTTCTCACTCCACCACTGATCCTTCATATGAGAAGGACTCCGCCTAACACGTGATTTTACATCCTTGAGTTCCTCATGCAACGTATTCCTCTCCTGTGGTTTTGCCGTCAAGTAGCGTGACAGAGCACGCCTCTTATCAGCCAACAAGTCTTCTATATGTACATCATTCTCATTAAACCAGTCCTGATGTTTTCTCTGCACCAGTCCCAGAACACGCCTGCCTACACCATAAACCGACTTTTTAAGGGTCGGCCAATTCTCACCAAGATCTGCAACCTGCATCTCTTTTTCCAATGTCCTCTTCACATTTTTATCCTTAAGACGAGCAGCATTCAATCTTTTGGGCAGGGCAACACCAGGAGCCCGCATTTTACGTTTAGTGATTAGTTTCACTTTTGCGCGTACCAGGCGGTGGTCCGTCCAGCACTCAGCTCCACGAAGAGCACGAACACACTGCACATCCTGTCTGTCACGTATTCCAAAAGATGCCATTCCTTAGATGCAGGATGCATCCATGTGGTCTTGAATTTGTTCTTTTGTTGGAACATGGTGTTGGTAACACGCAGATCCAACTCCTCACACATATGCAACAGGTGCATACCATTGTTGTTACACTTTCCCACCCCATGCCTTCCGATTACATTCCATATGTTAAAATCCCTAACCACTCTAGCATTAAAGTCACCAAGCACGATGACTTTGTCTGCCTGAGGGATATTTCTTAAAACACCTTTCAAGGCATGGTAAAAGGACACTTTTTCTTCATCGACAGAATTCATAGTTGGAGCATACACACTCACCAGGGTCGCCTATCTTCCTTTGTCCAGCAGAACTCCCATGGAATTAAGACGCTCACTAATCCCTACGGGGAATTCTTCTAATTTATTCACATGAACAGTCTTAACAGCAAATCCTACCCAAGCCTCTCTACTGGTTCCTTCATCTCTTCCTTTCCAGAAGAATGTATATTCTCCACAAAATTCTGTAAGATGACCATCTCCAGCTAACCTCGTCTCAGATAAAGCCACGTGTCGAGATCGTAACGTCGAAGCTCCTTTGCAACAAGAGCGGTCCTTCGTTCAGGACGCTCCAAGGAATCCCTGTCAAGCAGCATCTGTACGTTCCAGCAGCCAAGACTAAATGACTTGTTTGGCTCTATTACAATGGCACGATGACGAGCGGGCCCAGACTGTGATAACATAGGGCCCCTGCCCTTATTGCCAATTATCTTTTTTGTTCCAGAACCTAAATTGCCAATTATCTCTTTTATATTGTTCTGGAACATCATTGAATTGGGGGGAAAAAAAAAGTAATAATAATAGTAACAATAATAATAATAATAATGATTTCATTTATTAGCCACAAGGGCCGACATGTAGGGGACAATACAAAGACAAGCACGGTGGGGTTTACAATAAGGTTGAGTAAAAGTGCACAATGACAAGACTAATTTAACAATGAAGATATAAAAATAAAAAATAAACTATGCATAAATATAACAAAATAAATTCCCCGATAGGGGGTGGACGACTCGGGTACCCCAACAATCCTGAACCACCCTGCGCTTCTAGGGCACCCAGGGAGAGCACCCCTCTCCTCAAGTTAGCTAGCCTATAGGTGCATGGTCAGAGTAAAAGATAGGTGCATGGTCAGAGTAGGCCCATTCACACGAGCCATTCTCGCCACATTCACCCACCTTTTAGCAAATGTACTGGGGGGAAGCACTTCTCTCTCCACCCTCACCTTCCTTTCCAGGTGAAACTTGAAGAAGTTGATGAGGGATTGGCCGAATAGAAAAGTGTCTGTCTTCAGTCCTTTTAACCTTGTCCACCATATAACCTCTTTCGCAACTGCCACCAGACAGAGGGAAATTTCCTGCTCTTCCTGACCTAAGGAAGGCGGTGGGTCGATCTTCACCATGGAGTCGGCCGATAGCCGGATTCGTTCCACACGCGACAGTAGCTGTTCGACATAACTCCACAAGTCAGTAATGCATGGACATTGGACAAGTGCGTGCAGAACGGTTTCGTCGTTCTGTGCGCATCTTGGGCAGGTCCGTATGACAGCACTTCCGTGCCTGCAGAGTTTATCCCGAACCGGCAGAGCCCCCCTGTAGCACTTCCAAGCGAGGGATTTCTGGAAATTGTCCATCGTCCTCCGCTCAAAAGTCCTCCGGTACAGAGTGGCCAGTTCGACTTCGTCGAGGCCCAAAGCTTCTCCGAGTGCGTCATCGCACTTGCCCACCACTAATCCTCTATAGAACTCGAGAGTGGAAGTTCCACTGATCCCATTGCCCGCTTGGTAGAGGGCAGTGAGTGCCTGGCAACATTCCAGGTGCCGGTCACCCAGTCTCGGTCTCTTCTTAACCCAGGACTGCAGTTCAGTCAAAGAAATGGGCGGAAAGGCCCGTCTGATAAACGGTGACCACACCTGTTCACCGTTGAGGCAGAATATCTGGAGATGTCGCAGCCTCAACGCATGTCTGCGCATCATTAGCCACGGCATGCCCAGCCTTCCGCGTAGAGGGTGCTGGCAGCAGATGGACCGCCTCACCAACGGAACTTGTCCACTCCACAAGAATTTGAAGAGGAGCCGTTCCAACTTGACGAGGCGCGGACGGGGGCAAGGCACGACGGCCAGGCGGTAGTAGATGACAGACGCGATGTACGCATTCGCCACCTCCGCGCGACCTTTCAGTGATAGCTCCCTCCCAGCCCATTGGGTGAGCCTGGCTACTCTGCTCGTTACCTCGTCCCAATTCTTTTCCACCTGGAGGTCTGGTCCGAACCAAACCCCGAGCAACTTTACCGGTCCGTCCGTCCAGCGCCCTACGACGCTGTTGGACGGCATGGGCTTGCCTCTCCAGATTCCGAGCTGCAAGCCCACCGACGTTTCCGGTTTAAGTTTGGCTCCTGTCAACCTTTCATATTCCTTCAATAAGGTGCCGACCACCTCAATTTCTGAGGTGTTCGACACCATTACGGTGATGTCGTCCGCGTAAGCCAACACCGCCCTTCCACGTCACGGTTCGAGCGGGATTCCCTGCAACAGCTCCAGCTTCCGTAGTAAAGGCTCGAGAGTCAATACGTATAGAAGGGTAGAGAGAGGGCACCCTTGACGGACCGATCGGGAGAGCCGAAATGGTCCCGAGAGGTGGCTATTAACCTTGACCACCAAGCGTGTGCCGTTGTGCATTGCAGAGATCCAGCTTCTGAAGACAGGGCGGAAGCCAGCTGCTTTGAGGACAAACTCCAGATACCGATGGTCGACCCTATCGAATGCTTTTGATTGATCTAAATTGATCAGAGCCCCACCGAAGCCAGGTTAACACCCTACCCTCTCTATGATGTATGGCATGAGGTGGAGATTGTCGTGTATGGACCTGGCTGGGATTGCACAAGTTTGCGCCTCCCCAACCAAATCCTCGACGACAAGCGCCAATCTCTTTGCTAACACCTTGGCCAAAATCTTAAACTCTGTGTTGAGCAGAGTTATGGGCCTGAAGTTGTCTAATGTATCCCTCTTGTTCTCGTCTTTCCTTATCAGCGTCATCACTCCCTTGCTAACAGAACTGGGAATACTCCCATTCTGCTGCCAGTTGCAGTAGAGTGCTTCGAGGAGATCGGAGAACAAGTCTGGCATATTTACGTAAAGCTCGTAGGGCCGGCCATCCAAACCGGGTGACTTGCGCCTCATGCAGACGACAAGGGCGTCCTGAATTTCGGCTGAAGTAATCGGCCTTTCGCAGCGCTCAGCGTCGACCGTCGAGATGCGCGGCAAGCCGTCAAGGTAGGGACTGAAATCCGCTACTCTCTCTGACTCGCCACTCTCCCCGAACAACCGATCAAAGTGCTAGCGAAAGGCCTCACACATCCGCTTGGAATCGCTTATCTTGTGTCCGTCTCGGTTCGCCAAAGACCGAATTGTGGTTTTATTACCACGCTGCGCCTCCGCCACGCGGGCCCATCGGACATCTTTGGTTCCTTCGTTTCTCAACGCACGCGCCTTAGCTCTGACAATGAAACCTTCGTGTTTCGCATTGAAGAAATGGTCTAATGCCATTCTCGCCGCTAGAACGCCAGTTGCAATCCACTACAAATAGCCTCGTCTAACTCATCTACCAGCTCCCCCTCCTTTCCATTTTTCTCTGACGCTAGTTCTTTGTTGAATTCTATCGAAGTTACTCTAATCTCTCTTTTGAGAGCTCCCCACCATCTGTTGTCGATGATCCCCCCTGTCAACTTTAGCTTAACTAAAACGAAAACAAATAAAACCACACCAACAAAATGTTAAAAATTTCGTGCTTGTCAGAAGGGCTAACGATAAACTGATGGCCCTCTTAGCACGAAGCGAGGACATTCAAACAGAGGGGGAGACTTTTGAAATGAGCACATTTTGCGTGCCAGAAGATTTGCTACTGGTCCGAATGCCACTCAATTCCTTCAAAGAAATTCGAGAGAGCTTTCCCCAAGACGTGAGAACCCCGAATGTGAAACCCACATCGAGACTTTTAAAGGGGTTCCCAAAAGAAACCCCACCAACCATGGAGGTCGAACCACCCGACCTTCACAAGACCCCGAGAGGTAAGTAAACCTTCCCTCTCTCTCTTAGCTTACCAACATGGCCATATTAAGAGTAGGAAGTTTAAATGTTCGCGGCCTGGTGTCACCCTGGAAGCAGGGTCGCCTGCTCAACGACCTCAGGTCGCTGGAAATGGATGTGATTGCCATCAGCGAGACCAGAATTTCCGACACGCGCGCACTAGCCCCCATTTTCGACGACGATCAGATCTTCGTATCTGTTAGCAGGCCGGGAATGGGGGTGAGGTGGCAGTGCTGTTTAGGAAAGGACTGGATCTCGAGGTAAGGTCGATCTTCCGGGACCCGGATGGTAAGTTGGTGGTCTTGGATGTGAGCAGTAGCGAAATGGTGCCTTTTGACTGCTGGCCGTCTACGCCCCTACAGGGGCCGGACGACCGGACTTCTTTAGGCGCCTGGAGACCTTTCTGGGTACGTCTCGCCCTTTACTGTTAGCGGGGCACTGGAATGGCATCTTAGACGCACGCTGGGATTGTGTGGGAGTAGCCGATAGGAGCGGGGGGTGCAAAAGCCTCAAGCACCTACTCAGCCAGTTCCAACTGTCTGACAGGTATCGACTAGATTTCCCCAATGTGCCAGTATGGACATGGACCAACCGAATGGGGTCATCTAGATCGTATATAGACAGGATCTTCATTAGGAAAATAGATAGAAATAGATTGGGCTGCCCACTTTTTAAAACGGTCGCCTATTCAGATCACAAATTTGTGATCTGTACGGTCGACATAGATAAAACGCGTAGGTTAGGACCGGGTTACTGGAAGCTGAACATGTCATTTCCGGCACGTAAGGCTTACAGGGACCGAGTCAACAATTTAGTTAAGCAAATAATAATAATAATAATAATAATAATAATAATAATAATAATAATAATAAACAGTAGGAATGCCATAAGTGCAGTAAATTCCCGAGCTGTGTCTATTATTAGGTACAGTACGGGAATTCTGAGATGGAATGCTGCTGAACAAAAAGAAATGGATAGGAAGACTAGGAAGCTATTGACTATCTACAACATGTTCCACAAGAGGAGTGATGTCGATAGACTCTACTTAAGGAGATCTGAAGGTGGAAGAGGTCTTATCAGCATAGAGGACTGTGTTCAGATGGAGAAAAACAACCTACACAAATACGTGACTGATAGTAAGGAGCCAATGCTCAGAATTGTACTGAAGGAGGGGACAATAGGCCAGGGGATGTCCAAGGAGGAAATAACATCAAGGAGAAAGAGCAGCCTTCAGGAAAAATACCTTCATAGTACCTTCTTTGAGAAAACTGAATTTAGAGACCCACAGACATGGAACTGGTTGAAAAGAGGAGACCTTAAAAAGGCTACAGAAGGAATGTTAATGACTGCGCAGGAGCAGACCCTCAAAACGAAGTGGTTGAAACACCATATTTACAAGGAGGAGGCTAGCCCACTGTGCAGGATCTGTGGAGAGTGAGAGGAGACTGAGGCTCACATTGAATCCGAGTGTAAACACCTAGCCCAGACTCACTATAAAGGCTGGAGACATGATGTGATGGGCAGGGTGATCCACTGGCACCTATGCAAAGTAAACAATTTACCACATTCTGAGAAGTGGTATGAGCATAAGCCAGAGGCGGTGATAGAAAACGATCAAGTGAAGGTGCTGTGGGATTTTAGGATACAGACGGACAAGAAACTGGAACACAATAGACCTGACCTGGTGGTTGTGGACAAAGAAAAAAGATCGTGCCTGATTGTGGATGTGGCCTGCCCATTCGACACGAAAGTGCAAGAGAAGGAGAAGGAGAAAATTAACCGATACCAGGACTTAAAGTGGGAGGTAAAAAGGATTTGGAACTGCCATGAAGTCAAAGTGATCCCGATTGTCATAGGCGCACTAGGGACTATCTCAAAAAGTTTCCAGGGATGGTTAAAGAAAATTGGCCCCTTCACGCTTTTTGGAACGCTTCAAAAGGCATGCTTGCTGGGAACAGCAAGAACCCTCCGATACGTCCTAAATATCTGAGGCTGCAGGTAGTGGCTTGATATTCATTTCAACAAACTTTCCAGTTAACTAACATCAATGACTGAGACTCAAAGAGTAATAATAATAATAATAATAATAATAATAATAATAATAATAATACACTATTAATAATTATTAATTAATGCAATCGTGCAATGCCTGTGCGTGACAAATATTTTTAAAGTGAGGAAAGACTGTGCATTGAGCCAATCCCACTCTCTGAGCGACAGTAGCTATAACCCGAAAAGAAGAAAAGATTAACATCATCGGTAACTACTGAGCCGCAGGTTTTATGTTGGAGTTAACTCAGTTTCCTGAGATGCCTAGAAGAATGCCCTGACAAGGGCTAGGGGTTCTTCACTCCCAGTGGTTTAATTGCGCGATCGGGCATTCGGCCCGATTATTTCTATGCCCCCGCGCAAAAAAAGAAAAAAAAAAAACCCTCACTTATTGACACTTAAACCTACGACATACACACACGCGCACACACGCACATACATACGCGCGCACACAGCAACACTCATACATACAAACAAACACACACACGCTACTCACACACACACATATATATATTACCGTCATTACTGATACAAGATTACAAGATTATGTCAACTGTTGACTTTCAAGAGTTCGTATAGTTGAAGCCGTTCGTATTACAGTTCAGTATTATTATAATTGCTTTACAGCATAGAGCTATGGCTCTCCACGCTCTGAGCTCAAATCCCGCCGAGGCCAACCTTGCCTTTCATCCCCACGGAGTCAACAAAAGAGAGTACCAGTAATGTGCTGAGTCAGTCATTGGTGATGGTGATGGCGGTGGTGGTGGTGGCAGTTGATGTTGTTGTTGTGTTGTGTGCGTGTGTGTGTGTGTTTTATTATTTTGCGGGGTTTTTTTTTCTTTTTTTTCTTTTTTTATCGTTTGATGCCGCTGTTGTTGTAAATGTTCATTTCAATTCATTCTGAAGCTGTTGTTGCTGTAAACATTAGTGCCGGTGTTGTTGTTGTAGATGTTGGGGTTGAAGTCTAGTCGTTTGACTGAGTGATGTATATACACACATATACATACATATATATATATACACACACACATTCAACACAGAGTAGAGAGTTTGACAACAGGTCGGTGACTTTAGGCTAGATAGAGTAATGACATGTGTAAATGTAAATGTGATGGTGGCGCGAGAGTGTAGACGTTATTGTGGTGGTGGGGGGCAGTGAGATGTATCTAGTTCATTTGTCCGTTTTCTTCTCTTTATACATACATGGTGGCTACCAACTCGTTTTCGAGTACGGCCACTACTTTATCTCCATGTAGGAGAACCCCCACCGATGCGCTGAACGAGTGTGACCTTTTAATCCAGCCAGCGACTTGAAAACTCTGGTACAAACACTACACTTGTGACAATTATTGACACATAGTGCTGGGCCCATGGTACCATGTGACGACAAGTGCAGAGAGATCACCAGATATAAAGCAATGCCTGTGCCATGAAGCTTTTATAGTGAGCAAAGGCACTGCACAAAGCCAGTCCCACTCTCTTAACCAAGATGATATTTACCAAAAAGAAGAACAAGTCAACATCATTGGATACCATCAGAGTTGCAGGTATTATATCAGAGTTTTCCTTCTCCTAGAATTCTGCCTTGACAAAGGCTAAGGGGTCATCTCTCCCGGTGATTTATACATACATACATACATGGTGGCTGCCAACTCGTTTTCGAGTACGGCCACTACTTTATATCCATGTAGGAGAACCCCTATCGATGCGCTGAACGAGTGTGACTTTTTAGTCCAGCTAGCGACTTGAAAACTCTGGTACAAACACCTCATTTGTGACAATTATTGACATATAGTGCTGGGCCCATGGTACCATGTGACAAGTGCAGAGAGATCTCCAGATATAAAGCAATGTCTGTGCCGTGAAGCTTTTATAGTGAGCAAAGGCACTGCACAAAGCCAGTCCCACTCTCTTAACCAAGATGATATATACCAAAAAGAAGAACAAGTCAACATCATTGGATAGCATCAGAGTTGCAGGTGTTATATCAGAGTTTTCCTTCTCCTAGAATTCTGCCTTGACAAAGGCTAAGGGGTCATCTCTCCAGGTGATTTTGGATGGCCATTGACTCTTAAGAGCTCGTTTGCCCTTTGACAGGTTTTGTTTTTAGTCCTGCAGGATGTCCAAAGTCACCCTCCTCACCAAGAAACCTTGGTGGGGTTGCCAGTTTAGTCGCCAACGACCCGACCATGAGACAGGTTGTACTGGGATACATGTTACCAGTAGCACCAACTGGTGACCTGACATACATACATACATACATACATACATACATACATACATACATACATAGACAGTCAACGCGATCATTCGCATATTTTGGCGTGGGAGACTATTTATTAAATTTAAGATTAATACTATCTCCGACAGTAATGCCACAACTACAGCCAGGTTGAATAACTGGCTATTCTTCTAACTATACCTTCTGAAGACACCTTTTATTCGAATTCGTAGAGATATCTGACTAAATACATAATTCATTTTACAAGAATTTGCTACAAACAGCATGGCTGAACACAACATCAACAAAAAAAAAAAAATTAAGGTAGTACCGAAGACAAATAACAAGGAAGGTAATCAAACTTTATTCAGTTGTAGCTACAGAAGAAACCGAAATTATAAATCGCATTTCTCTTGGAGTTGCGAACTTAATAATGATTTATTTAATTGTTATAAAATGGCAAAAAAACAATCCCTCCATTGGCTATATGAATAGAATGAAGCTACACTGGGACGAAATGCACCCAGAGCTAAATTATTTCACAGCGAAACAATTACGCCAACAAGCAACGTTTGTTGAACGTAAAAATAAGATAAATATTATTAATTGTAAGTTCCCCACAACAAACATGGAATCAACAACACGTGCTACAGATAGCCATGCTACTAGACTTCCTAGCAGCCAGGTCGAACAGCGTCTTGAAACAACTCTGCCTGTAAGAAACTTGATACCACCTGTACCATCTAAGTCTACCTCGAATGCTGAGGAAAACACTATCGATAATAATAATAATCGAAGAAATTTGACACCACGTGTACCATCCGAGTCTACCTCGACTGTTGTGGAAAATACTATCGATAATGATAATCAAAAGTATAAACAATTGAAAATTTCCCTCAACGAAATCTTCCAGAGAGAAATTAACTCATGTATACATATCTCTCTTGCTGAACGTATTAAAACAACAATGTTTAATAAAAAAACCAAATAATGAAATATTACGTGTTATTGACGAACATTTTGGCAAATCAACGCCTGTTTATATGCCCTAGCAACGACAGTGAAGCATTATCTTGGTGATAGCAGAGATATTAACAAGAACAGAACACCACCAAAAATACCATCATATATAACTAAAATAGAAAAAAAGATTGCTGACCTACGAAAAAACATAGGATAGGTGACAATGCTCCTTACATGCAAACAAACACAAAAAAACCTCACTCCTCACCAACAAAGAGTGAAAAATAAAATAGAGACCGTGTTTGGTAACAGTAGAACCAGAACTCTCCAATATAAGTTGATCACCCTCAAACAAGAATTGAGAGCTGTTAGCGAAAAACGCCGATACCTGAAGAAGGTAGATGAGAGAAAAGTGCTTAATAAAAGATTCAGACGAAACCAAACATCAGTCTATAGAGATATGAAGGGCAAAATAATAAGTGTCACTGAGGCGCCATCCCAGAAAGACATAGATTCTTTTTGGAGCAAAATATGGGGTGAAAAGAAGAGTTTCAACCAAGATGAAGTGTGGCTAAGAGAAATCCGAAAGAACTATTGCTCCTACACTACAACAAAAACATAGGAAATAAGTGAGACTGTGATAGGAAAACTCCAAGATAAGAAAACACCAGGAAGAGACATGATTATCGGCTACTGGTACAAAAAACTGATATTCTATCGGAGGTATCTTACTGAACTCTACCAACAAGTTCTTAAGGGAGATACACTTATACCAGAATGGTTGACATTAACACAAACATTACTGGTCCCCAAGAACAAAGATACCCACTTGGCAAAAAACTACCGACCCATTGCATGCCAGAACCTGATGTATAAGATGTATACAGCCTGCCTGAACCTATTCCTCCAAGATCACTGTGAAAATAATAACATCATCACAGATGAACAAGCAGCTGGAAAGAAAGGGGTTTGGCGATGTGCTGAACAACTCCTAATCAACAAAACTGCGATGTCGGAGGTGCGACAACTTAGGAGGAATATGACTACAGTCTGGCTGGACTACAGGAAACCTTTCGATTCTGTTCTGTTCCCCACTCTTGGATGATAGAGGCCCTCAAACTTGCTAAAGTCCCAGACATTATTGTCAGAGCCATAGAGAGGCTGTCTTATTCTTGGGCTACTATCCTAAGGTTAAAAACAGAGAAGGAGGACTCTATTTTCACTGATAAAATAAAATATTGCAGGGAGACAGTCTCTCTGTGATATTATTCATCTTGTCATTAAGCCCCTTGTCTTTTCTGCTCAACAAATGTGAGGGATACATCATTGGCTCACAGGAGGACAGAAATATGAACCTAACCCATAATTTCTTTGTGGACGATCTGAAACTCTATGCCAAGAACATGGATGGGATGAAGAAAAATCTTGACCTGGTTACAACGTTCTCAAAGGATATAGGAATGGAGATTGGCCAAGACAAATGCTCATACATGACTGTAAAGCGGGGAAAAACAACAATCCAATCTAGCAACATCGTCATCAATGGCCTAACTGTTTCACCGATATCTGATGAGGACTGCTACAGATACCTGGGGATAGATGAGAACATATCCTATAATGGTATCTGTAATAAAGAACGCGCAACCAGGGAATACTACACCCGATTAAGAAAGATCTGGTCATCGGAACTCTCTGCGCAAAACAAACAGTGGCTCACAATGTGTTTGCTGTGCCTGTCCTAACACCAACGTTTGGAATACTCAATTGGACGATAGACGAAATCCGAGCAGTTGATGTTGGAAGTCGAAAAATACTGAACAACACCGGAAACTTCATGCCTATCAGTAAAAAAGCATGCATGGATATGTTGCCAGGAAGCTCCAGAGTGAGAGTAATATAGATAAGGAAAGTAGTCTATCTTGGACCAACAACCGCTATATTGGCTCCCACTATGAAGAATACGCTTTTGCACTCCAGGAACAGGAGATTAACACGAAATACCTGATTCACAAAAGAGATAGGGATGCAGGCAAAACACCTAGATGTGATAACAAGTGCAGAACTAACATCGAGGATATCACTCATGTCATCAGCAGCTGTCAAAAGATGTCATCGCGGTAATATCTACTTATGAGGCATCATGTAGTGGCCAAAACACTGTACAATGCAGTTCGTAAAAAAGATAGCCCCGATAATAAACACGTTAATAGCTTCAACAATGTGGAAGACATCCATGTACATAATATGAAAGAGTACTGGTGGAATGTTCCAGTAAAAACCCCAATAAAATGCAGGCATAACAGACCAGATATTATGATATGGGACAGGGAGAAGAAAGCATGCACAGTAGTGGAAATTAGCTGCCCAGCAGATGCCAATATAATATCAAAGACTAGCGAAAAGGAGAATATTTATGCACAACTGATGAGAAATCTGCAGATAATCCACCCTGATTACACCTTCAGATTTATGCCTGTGATTATTGGGGCACTGGGATATGTTAGTAACTGCCTCAATACAAATCTTGAGAAGCTAGGCTTCACAGGAACAGAAAGAACACAACTAGTTAGGAAATTACAAGTACAATCCATTAATGGAAGAGTAAAAATATGTAAAACATTCCAAAAATTGTGCATCTAATAACTGCATATACACATGTACACATGCACACATACAACTCAAAACATCCACATCCACACATACAATAACATCTATATCTACACATGCATGCATACATATGTACCTAGTTGATGTTGTGTAAATTCCAATGAGAGAGTCTTGTGTCTATGTTAGAAACCGACTCTCTCTCTATTGGTAAAACTTTGTGAAATTATAAAACCAGAAGAACATACATATGAAAACGTGTTCTGTTGTGGAGATCAGCTGCCCACTTGATGTAAACGTTGTCAGAAAAATACAGGAGAAGGAGGACATCTACGGACCATTGATGACATGTTTACAAATACAGTATCCAAGATACACCTTTAGCTTCATACCCATCATTATTGGAGCTACGGGTTATATACGAACCCGCTTGGACCAAAGTATGACTGAACTTGGATTTGCGGACAAAGAGAGCAGCTCCCTAATTCATAGTCTACAAATGGCTGCGATAGCTGGCACCTTCTAAATTTGCAAAACATTCTTGCGATTCAAGGGATTACAATTTCTTTTCTTTTACAACCTTGCCACCAGGAAGGTGGCCGGTCAAAAAAATATACTCGAAATTAAGGGAAAGAGATAACATACTTACACACATACATATACATACGTATGTGTGTAAAGATGTGCTTTCGTGCCTCTATACTCCAACTCAACATTGCATGAAATAGAATATATATTTCATGTTTATTGGCAGATGACTTCGCATAATATTTGATATCAACTTGTAAAATATCATATTTTCAGAAACATTATTTATTTATCTGGGGCAGTAGATTGGCAGTATCGGTAAAGGGTCGGACGCCATGCTTTGAAGCATAGAGTTACCTCCCTTTATGATCTGAGTTCAATTCCCACCGAGGTTAACTTTGCCTTTCATCATTACGGGGTCGATAAAATAAAGTACCAGTAATACACTGGGATAATTGCTGGCCTTGTGCCTGAAGTAGAAAGAATTATTTATTTATGTGAGCGGGGGCGTCGTTCAGGGATGTTTTCTACACTAATGAGCTTTAAATAACATGCACTTTACAAATATAACACCAATCTATGTATATTTATATACATTATATACCTTTGGGAGAAATATACAAACATACATAAATACCGTGAATATTTACAATACCCACCCCCATATATATACATATATATATATATATATATATGTGTGTGTGTGTGTGTGTGTGTGTGTGTGTGTGTGTGTGTGTGTGTGTGTGTGTGTGCGCGTGTGTGTGCGTAGAAAAAGAGTCAGGACCCCGGCGGCTGAGCTCCGGCCGTTTCTATTGCTAGATCCTAACTATGGTGCGTTATGGTCCATCTGGTATTTTACCACACCCTCTTTGTTATATATATATATATATATATATATATAAGTTGAAAAAAATGAAAACGAAAAACGAAATTTCATTTCTCACTCTTAGTATGGCACTTACTTAAATGTAAGTATGTATATATATATATATATATATATATATATATATATATATACATGCTACTGTACGTCTGTATACATATATGTATGTACGTATACATACATACTTACATTTAAGTAAGTGCCATACTAAGAGTGAGAAATGAAATTTCGTTTTTCGTTTTCATTTTTTTCAACTTATTGTTTTCAGTATGCCTGACCGATTTAACTCACTCAATATGCAAATTAGGCTGCTCAGCCGTTAATTTTCATAAGGAAAGTATATACTTTCGAACGTTCAACTATCTGGCAGATGGGTAAACGGTGCTGATGATAGCTAACAAGCTTGAAACTAGTACATCGTTCCTGTGCCAGTGTTGAACAAAAAGGTGACGTGGTTGCCTTAACACCGTATGGCATAAATTCAGGCTGTTCAGTTTGTTGACAAACGAACAAAGCAAGCGCTATAATAAGCGTCTGCTAAACTGATGCGTGCATATATGTATGTGTACCTGCATGTATGTATATATATATATGTATATATACATGCTACTGTACGTCTGTATACATATATGTATGTACGTATACATACATACTTACATTTAAGTAAGTGCCATACTAAGAGTGAGAAATGAAATTTCGTTTTTCGTTTTCATTTTTTTCAACTTATCGTTTTCGGTATGCCTGACCGATTTAACTCACTCAATATGCAAATTAGGCTGCTCAGCCGTTAATTTTCATAAGGAAAGTATATACTTTCGAACGTTCAACTATCTGGCAGATGGGTAAACGGTGCTGATGATAGCTAACAAGCTTGAAACTAGTACATCGTTCCTGTGTCAGTGTTGAACAAAAAGGTGACGTGGTTGCCTTAACACCGTATGGCATAAATTCAGGCTGTTCAGTTTGTTGACAAACGAACAAAGGAAGCGCTATAATAAGCGTCTGCTAAACTGATGCGTGCATATATGTATGTGTACCTGCATGTATGTATATATATATATATATATACATGCTACTGTACGTCTGTATACATATATGTATGTACGTATACATACATACTTACATTTATATATATATATATATATATATATATATATATATATATATATATATATATATATATATCAAAATAAAGATCCGAAGGCATGGTATAAATTTCCAATCATTTTAATCACGACACATGTTTCAATAAGATAGATCGATCGTGCAGCCATGATCGATTATCACTGATCTCGTCAGGTGAAAATGAATTGTCTTCAAATCCTTGATATGAGGGAGAAATTAACGATGTTCACTCACAGAGTTTAGTCCCTCATACTCCGTTTTACATTATCTAGCTGTTCCCATAAATGGAATTGTAGATATACAAAAGCGTGGAGAACTTAATATTGCTAACAAAAATTTATTGGACCGTTTGACACAACCAATAATACACCTTACTATATATATATATATATATATATATATATGAAAAATGGCGAGCTGTGCTGCTGTAAATATGATATATATAATAAAGAATTAGAAATAGAAATAGAAGCCAGGACTATCCATCAAAGACAGGTCACAGCGAAGGGGAAAGCATATATGAATGAAAAATGGCGAGCTGTGTTGTTGCAAATGTGATATCTATATATATAAAAACAAGTCGGTCTGTGTGTGTGTGTCTGTCTGTATACAAATACTAGGCTCCTTTTAACTTTTGAAGTACTAGGCCGATTTGCTTCAAGGAATGATATTTCTATGTCCAGTGGATGGTCAACGTGGTAGTGGCAACGCCATCTTACGCATAGGTTTTAGTCTACTGAAGGACATACGGTGCGTCTATTCCATCTTTATCCCCTTACTCATACCTACTACAGCAAGACCGGACCTGAAATCATTCACGTCAATTAACTCAAGCTACCCCATGAATTGTTTTTATGTTGCCGTTTATTTCACTCAATCATGTCACTGTACACCCATTTTGTTAAACTTTTTTTTACAATTACATTTTAATTCTTTGCTCAGCCTTTGGCTCTCTTTATACGGACAAACAGGCTGTCATTCATTTCCCGAGCAACGCCGGGTACATCTGCTAGTATATTATAAAGAATTGGAAATGGGGGCCTGCACTCTCCATCATCAGTGGTCTACTAGCCATCATAGAGACCACTGATGATGGATAGTCCTGGCTTCTATTTCTAAATCTTTATTATATATATATATATATATATATATATATATATATATATATATTAATAAAAACATGAGAAGAAAGAAGAATACTGCGTCGTTTGCACATGGGTTACATATGATAAAAATAGTCCTTCGTCAGTGATTTTCCAACCATCATTGGTATTTCATCGCATTAAAAATCAGATACCTCAGGTTGGTGCGAGCAATAATCTAAAAAAAGTTATTGGGACCAGTAATCGCGTAAAGCGAGGGGGAAAGTGAACAACGTAGAAGGATAAAAACAAACCAAAGAAAGGAAATAAACAAGCAACATGGTAGTCCTGGTCAGCATAAGCTCGGTGGATTTCATGAGCGAAAGGAACAGACGTCCGACGTGAGTGAGATGTAAGCAAGAAGAGGCCCACTGTTAGCCAAACGAGAGGAAGTGAGAAGGGGAGAAACAGAGAGTGAGTGAGTGGAAGTGCGAGGAAGTGGTCAGTCGAGAGAAAGTGTAACTGACAGAGGGGGCGAAAGAAGGTGAGAGAAACAGAGAGAGCGGGGAAGCAGTAAGAGAGAAACAGACAAACGCAGCCGAGGTAAATATATATAAAAAACATGAGAAGAAAGAAGATTACTGCGTGGTTTGCACATGGGTTACATATGATAAAAATAGTCCTTCGTCAGTGATTTTCCAACCATCATTGGTATATATATATTTATATATATATATATATATACCGTATATAACATAGAATTGCATGTAAAATATGTTTAGATATTAATTTTCAAAATTATGAAAGAAACAAATGCACCCTCCGTTAAAGAATATGAATGCGCAAGGTTTTGTCTTGTTTTTATAGAGATTGGATTATACGCTTCGAAATCGATACTGATGCATTGCTGGAACATACTTTGTCGGTCTGGGAGAAACAAAAGGGGAAATAGATCCCAACTTATAAGGTAATTGGATGTTAATTAATACAGGAAGACTGCTAGTGAAACAATCTACTCTTTCTGATATTCGTTCATGTAATTACGTATTAATATAATTGTTTCTACTTTGGACACAAGGCCAGCAATTATCCCAGTGCATTACTGATACTTTATTTTATCGACCCCGTAAGGATGAAAGGCAAAGTTAACCTCGGCGGGATTTGAACTCAGACCGTAAAGGGACGTAACTCTATACCGGAAAACATGCTGTCCGACCATCTACCGATACTGCCAGCCCACCGTCCATTAGCCAATCGACCGCCCATTATACGTATATTAATAAAATGAGCTTCTCTGTTGGTTGATGTTCTAGCATAGGTTGTTTCGCGGTTATATATATTTTTTTCATTGTGTCAGCCTTGTTACACATGTAATTGGTTAAATGCTTTTCAAGCCTTTCACATACGCTTCACATTATTTTATTTATGTAAGTTGGTCCTTCCAGATACTTTATACGACAAAACATCTATATATTTGCAGTTCCTAAGAGGGGTTGCTACACAAATCATGCAATTCTTCTTCTTCTTCTTCTTCTTCTTCTTCTTCTTCTTCTTCTTCTTCTTCTTCTTCTTCTTCTTCTTCTTCTTCTTCTTCTTCGCCCACTTATCCCCAAGAGGCTCGTGGAGGCAGAGTCCTCAAACACTCCTTCCAGCCGGTCCTGTCTGAAGCAATCCCCTCCAACTGATCCCGTTGGATCCCCAAGCGAGACCAGCCAAGTTCATGGATGTTATCCAACCATATTGCTCGGGGTCTACACCTGAGTCTCTTACCGGTTAGTTTGCTCGTAAAATCTGTCCAGTGATTCTTTCCTGAGACATTCTAACCACATGTCCATAGTATCGGAGTTAAGATTTCTCAATTCAGAGAAGTAGCGATTCTACGTGAAGAGATTCACTGATCTCCGAGCTACGCACTTTATCGAGTAACGTTACTTCAAACGCCCCTCGAAAGAACCCCAATTCGGCCTCTTCTATTGGCGATCGTATTCTTTCGGTCATTATCCAAGATTCATAACCACAGGTAAAGGTTGGCCTGAATACCGAATTAAAGACAGCGAGTCTGGATTTTACGCCTACCTCTCTTTTTCTCATTAATGAATGCTGAAACTGACGCATTACTGCACCAGTTCCTGCAATTCTTGTACCTAATTCAGCCCCCCGCGTGAACATAACCCAGAGATACTTGAACTTCTCTACAAGCTTCAGTGGAATTACATTCACATGTAGATTGCACTGCGGAGGCTTCCTTGAGAGGATGAGTGTCTCAGGTTTTACAGCACTGATTTTTATTCCAGCCTTGCAGCACTGGTCATCAAACCTATCAAGTGCACGTCGGAGAACACCTTCTGTCGAGTTAAGTAATACCATATCGTCTGCAAACTCCAGCCGACTGATTTTACACGTGTCAGTCACGATACCTCTTCGAACTCGGCTGGACATGTCAATCCTGATCATGTAAATAATTGTTTCTACTTTTGGCACAAGGCCAGCAATTACCCAGTGCATTACTGGTACTTTATTTTATCGACCCCGTAAGGATGAAAGGCAAAGTTAACCTCGGCGGGATTTGAACTCAGAATAGAAAGGGGCGTAACTCTATGCTTCAAAGCATGGCGTCCGACCTTCTACTGATACTGCCAATCCTGTAAATAATGACCAGGAGAAGTGAGAGTACGCATCATTGGCGGAGTCCTATTCTGACATTGAATGGTTTCGATTTAGCACCATTTATCCGAAAACAAATACTTGGGCATTCGTATAGAGACATCGGGGCAGCAAGAAACTGACCATCGATCCCATCCTGCTGAACCTTCCACAGCAGGTCCCGAGGAACGCGCTCATATGCCTTTTCAAGGTCTACAAAACAAGAATATTTTCTTGGCAATACTCTCACGATTTCCCGAAGACCTGATGCAGTGTGAATATTTGGTCAGTTGTGCAGCGTCCGGAACGAACACGACACTGTTCATCAGCTAGCTTGGACTCAAGAATCTCCCTGCATCTCTTTGCCAGCCACTTAATATAGACTTTACTGGGGAGGCTTAACAAGGAGATCCCTCTGTAATTGGAACAATATCTCTTGTCTCCCCTTTTGAAAATTGGGATTATCACTCCCGATTGCCGTTGCTTAGGTGCCGTTCCAGAGATCCACGCCTCTTGTCACACACGAATCAGAGAGAGAATACCTTCTCTAATTAAGACTTTTACATCTAGTTATCTTCAGCTTGAGCCTACCTAAAGCTAAAGAAGCCCCCAAAACTGGTAGGAGGACCCCTTGGTTCAATCAAGAAGTCAAAGATGCTATTCGAGCAAAGGAGGGGGCTTACAAATCTTAGCTTGGAGATAAGTCCTCCTTCTTGCACTTGCGGTACAAACAGGCACGAAGAATCGCAGTAGAGGCAGTAAAAGTTAACACGTAGGAGGACTTTGGGGTTAAGCTGTGATCCGATTTCAGATCAGAAAGAAAATAAAATGCAATTCGTTTTGTAGATATATTTATAAAAGAGAACTTATTATTCATTTAGCGAATTTCCTGAACATATTAGATATTTCGATATTGGCCATGGAAGGCGACTACAAACATTACATTATTGAGTTTAGTGCTATCGAATCATGTACTAAAATTATTACCTCAAACCGCTTTATTCTAAAATTAGTTACGGTATAGAGAGCCTGTTCCATCTGAATCATACTTTACTATGTTTTGGAACTACATTCCGTTGGTTAGCTGGTTCTGTTTTCTATATCTCGTAGTACATAAATTTCATTAGAAAGTGATGAATTCATCACTGCATTCGTTTTTCTATTTTTGCTATTCAGCTACAGCCTTGTGAATTAAAAAAAAATTAAATAGGTGAGTTAGTTTCTGATCTGTATGTAGGCAACTGCATTTATTGACCTGTTTGTTCATATACGTGCCGGCACGTATGTGTCTCTATCTGTTAGAAATGCAGCTTGAAATAATTCATATCATCAAAATCACGTGAAATAAAATCAATTTGTCCAATTAAAAGACTTGCAGCAGTGGTCCGATGATAACTCTATGTTCACAATCAGAAGCACTTGAGATTGGCGCACGATCTTCAAGCTTAATTGATCGGATAGATAAAAGAGAATTGTTGTAGTGGCGACAGTATCGTTGTTAGTAGTTGTGATAGTTGAGTAGTAATAAGGAAAAGTCGCGTGCAAAGACACCAGTTTACACAGTAATAAAAACTGAAGAGCAACCTTGTTGTTAAGTGAGAGCAGGTGACTTATAACATACCAGGTCTCACGTGTTAAGGTGGATGAGAAATAATGTGACAAATAAGAAATAAGACAAATTCTGCTAATATATATAACGAGGCGTCCTTACGGGTTTTCTCGACCTACTATAAATAACAGTCATGCCCCATTCAACTACACCCAACGTCTTAAAGAAATGAAGATCACATTACATAATGTAACATATTACATAATATAACATATTACAAAATATAACCATAGATATACAAAATAATATAGAACGGACGGATCATGACTAGAATTTCTTCTTGATCATCGGTCTGCTAGTTAACAGATGACTTGAGGCTAGCTATCAACAATAACAACCTATCTAGCAATCAATCTGTCATTCAGTCAATCAATGTATCTATCTATCTACCTATCTATCTATCTATCTATCTATCTATCTATCTATCTATCCATCTGTATATATATATATATATATATATATATATATATATATATATATATATTTATCTATCTGTCAGTCTGTCTGTCTATCTGTCTGTCTATTTATCTATTTATCTATCTATCTATCAATCTATCTATGTATCTATCTATCTATCTATCTATCTATCTATCTATCTATCTATCTATCTATCTATCTATCTATCTATCTATCTATCTATACATCAATCAACCAATCAATCAATCAATCGACCAATCAATCAATCTATCTATCTATATACCTCACCAACATGGAACGCATGCTCTTCCAGTTCCTGTGGAAGAAGCAGGCTCCACTGGTGAGGAGATCCGTCTGCTGTCAACACCCTTCCAACGGAGGGCTGGGCATGCCGTGACTAATGATGCGCAAACATGCGCTGAGGCTACGGCATCTTCAGGTATTCCTCACCGACCAACCGGTGTGGGCACCGTTTGTGAGACAGGCCTTCCCACAACTTGTCTCGCTGACGGAGCTGCAGTCCTGGGTCAAGCGAATACCGAACAAGATGGGCGCCTGGCACATTGAATGCGCTCAAGCACTCACAGTCCCCTGTCAAGCGGGCACAGCAATCAGTGGAGACACCACTTCGACATTCTATAGAGAGTTAGTACTTTACAAGTGCGACGACGTGCTCGGGGATACTCTAGGCGTCGAAGACGACGAGCTCACCAGTCTGTTCGGTAGGACATTCCGCCCGGGACCTATGGACAACTTCCAGAGGTCCTTGGCCTGGCAGTGCTACCGAGGAGCTCTACCCGTTCGAGATAAGATCTACAGGCACGGATGCCCCGGCAGGGATCCTTCCAAGAGGACGTGTCCAAGATGCGAGCAGGACATTGAAACCGTCTTGCACGCAATTGTACACTGCCCGGGCGTAAGCGACCTGTGGAACTATGCAGAACAACTGCTGTCGCGTATGGGACAAATCCAGTTGACTGCCGAGTCCATAGTAAGGATCAAATCGCCAGCCTCTTTCAAAAACGAAAGAGAGGCGGTTTTCCTCTGTACAGTGGCTATGGTGAAAGAGGTTATATGGTGGACGAGATTGAGAGGACTGAGGACAGATGCCTTCTCTCCGGACAACAATTGATTCCCTTCTTTAAGTATCACTTTAGAAGAAGAATCAGAGTGGAGCGAAATGCACTGCACCCCAGTAAATTTAGTGAAAGGTGGGTGAATGAAGCGAAAATGGCCCGAGTGATTGGGCGTTCTCTCTATATAAACCTGTAGAGAGCAAAAGGAAGAAGGGAGCACTTGCACAACACGCTCCTGAAGTTGAGGGTTGTTCTATCGACGGGGTATTAAACAACCCATTTGTGGCGTCTCCCCCCTATTGGGGATTTCGATTGTTATAATTGTTTGTTTTATATATATATATATATATATATATATATATATATATATATATATATATTTTACACGACTGTATGTAAAATCCAGGGCATGTGTCTTTGTATTGTCCCCTTTTCTTGTACGCCCTTGTAGCAAATAAAGAAAGATATCTATCTACCATTAACACACGTGTAATGTAAATATAAAAATATATATATATATTTACAAATTCTGCTAAAAACTAAGAAACACACACACACTTATATATACACATACACACGCGCGCGCACATGAATAAAGTCACTTACATATAAGAATGTATGTGAGCAAGGCATTCGTATATATATATATATATATATATATATATATATATATATATGAAAACAGAGAGATTATTAGGAAGATATATATAATATACACACACACACAAAAACCGGTAATCAAAATAAAATTATTTCTACAAGTAATTTGAAATATTTTGTTTTAAATGTCAACATCTCAGTCGTGTTAATTAAAAAATTCTTCTTCTTCTTCTTCTTCTTCTTCTTCTTCTTCTTCTTCTTCTTCTTCTTCTTCTTCTTCTTCTTCTTCTTCTTCTTCTTCTTCTTCTTCTTCTTCTTCTTCTTCTTCTTCACACTCTCACTGCACACGCACACACACACACACACACACACACACACACACACACACACACACACACACACACACACACACACACACAGACACACACACACACACACACACACACACACACACACATTTCTGATTGTGTGTTCTTTAATGTAGCAAATTCAGTTCATTGCTGTACAAATAGATTTTCACTAAAGTACTTTTAACTTCTAGATATTTCTTGCACTGGAGCCATTCGAAACGGAAGGATGTGTTTTTTTCTTATAAAAATCAATATAGAAAAGTCAATTACAGCAATGAATAGAAAAAAGGTAATATAAAGGGACGTTCCGGTGCACAAACCAACAGACACTTAAGAAAACAGACTAAATGAAACACATATATACACAAATTACGATGGGTGCACGAACACATTCTAAATATTCGATCTCATACAAAGAATACATAGACACATACACAAACATACATAAACACACGCACGCACACCCTCCACGTAAACACACGCGTAAAAGTGAACGTGCATGCACAAACGAATTGACCAGGGTGGACCTATGGTTGAATAACAACAGCTAAATTTTCATCGAGACATTAAGGGAACCTACCAGTAATAACAACCAAATCACACACTGACATTTAAAGCAAAGGACATATTGGTTAATGTCGTCTTTACACACATTATACTTGAAAATGATCAAGGCTATAATGCCTTTGATCAATCAGTATTGAATCTTTTTAATAGCTTTCTCTGGAGAAAGTGGTTGTTTCCGTGAACAACATAAGCCCACCAAGACCTGTGACCCGGAAAAAATCCAGCAACAGTTGGAAGATGCCAGCATACATCACGTCTACAAAAGGAAAAACAACCACCAGTCATGCGACAGTCACTGAGGCATCTCCCTCTTGTCTATAGCCGGGAAGATCTTAGTCTGCGTTCTTATTGATTATATTCTCCAACACCGCGAGCAAGGTCTCTTCTCAGAAGGCCAGCCTTGCTTCCCTGCACAGCGTTGCATTGCTATGATATTTGCCGCACGCCAACTCCAGGAAAAACGCCAGGTGCAGCACATGACCAAATCGTTTGATACTGTCAGCAAAGATGGCCTATGAAAAATAATGGAAACGTTTGGCTGCCCTAGCAGATTCAACGCGGTTGTTCAGCATTTCCATAAATAGTATGATGGGGTGATGCTTTTGAATGATAGTGCCAAGTCAGAAGCCTCCACAGTGACTAACGGTATGAAGCAGGGTTGCGTTCTCGCTACTACACTTTTCAGTATGCTCTTTTCTGCTATGCTGCACGATGCTTTCAACGATTGCCAGGATGGCATACATATCCAATACAGGACTGATGGTAGGATATTTAACCTCCTGCGTCTGCAATCACCCACAATCGTAAAAGAGACCATCATAAGAGACTTCTTATTCGCTGATGACTGTGCTCTCAATGCTGGCACACAGATTAAAATGCATCAAGAAATTGATAGCTTTTCACAGGCCTGTGATAATTTTAGACTCAAAATCGACATCAATAAACCTGAAGTTATGTACCTGCTTCCTCCTAGAAAGCCCTACAATGAACCACACATGACAGTGAAGGGACAGAAGCTACAAGCTGCTTCTTTTATCTGGGAAGTAACCTTTCGTGAGAGGCAAACATAGATAGAGAGGTTAGCAATAGAACTGCCAAAACCAGTGCCACCACTGGGAGACTCCGCTAGAATGTATGGGAGTGGAAAGAACTCATCCACACTTCAAAGCTCCAAACCTACCGGGCAATGGTGCTCATCACCCTTCTCTACACCTGTTAAACTTGGACTGTCTACAGCAGACATACTAAGTTCCATCTGAGCTGCCTCCGCACACTTTTTCATAAATGGTGGCAGGACATAATCCCAGACTCGGAAGCCCTGAGATGGGCACCCATAGTGTCCACACCCTCCTAGAGAAAGCCCAAGTCAGATAGACAGCTCAGGTTATCTGGACGTCTGACAGCTACTGTATGGATAGACAGGTCAGGTTATCTGGACGCCGAAACAGCTACTGTGCGGAGTGCTGAGGCAGGGAAAGCACTGTCGGTGGACAGAAGAAACGTTACAAAGACAATGTTAAAGGGTCCCTCAAAAACCTCAACAACACAGTAGTTGGGAATCACATGCCCTGGAACGCCCAAACTGGTGAAGCAAGATCTTTGATGGAGAATGTACAGCAGAAAACAGACGCATTGCTGACACTCAGAGGAAACGCTCTGCGCGCAAAGAACGCGTAACATCCACTTCCACTGCAGTACCTACCTATATGTGCTCTACACGTAGGCGTAGGTTCCGGGCCGGGATTGACCTTATCAGTCACGTCCGGACCCCCACCAAAAATCCTTCACCCAACATTGAAGTCGTGGTCATCTTGAATTCCGAAGGACGAACAACATGCGTGTGTATGTGTTTGTGTGTGTGTGTATGTGCGTGCGTGTGTGTGCGTGTGTGTGTGTGTGCGCGCGCGCGTGTGTGTGTTTGTGCGTGTGCGCGCGTGCATGTCTGTATGTATATATGTATTTTTTTGTGGGGCGAGAGACTCCTAGTCTTCATTAAGACATCTCCCTAGATAGAAGGTCACTCTGATATAAAACCTGCGACTTCTTTTGCATCTAATGACGTAGACCAGTTCTTCTTTTTGGGCAAATGCATTCGATGTTCAGAGAGTGGAATTGGCCACGTGAAAAGCCTTTCTACACTTAAAAAAGCTTCAAGTACAGGCATCGCTTGATATGTGACATCTTTTGCGATGCACGGTATTGCTGGCCATGGGTAGGTCCCTAGCAGGACTAAAAAGCCACATCCATGATGCTCATGCTTAAGTATCAAGCGGTGGCATTACACGAAATCGAGTTGCAGTCATTATCATGTATGTATTTATGCGTATATGTGTGTGTGAGTATTCGTTATTAGTACTTGAATCGTTATTTTAAAACTTTTTATTAAACCAAAACGTGCTTCAATAAGGGGTCTGAAGCGTTGGCATGATCGAATCAGAAGACTTCTGTTAATACTGAATATTGTGCTAGTGAGCAATGAGGCCATGTGTCTGGAAGAGCAGGGTCATGGAGTTTGTCACGCATCCATGCTTGTGTCGTTCTTGTATTATAAGAGAGAGCGGAGTCTTGGAAGACGAACGGTATCTGTTGCTTACCCTGTCTATCCAGGGAAAAACTCGCAGATCCAGGGTGACCTACAAGATAAGATGGGAAGCATTAGTGGATAAGGAAGTCAGGACCAGGTTAGCAGATGCTATTTAATCCAAATTCAGAGAACTCTCTGAGCAAACTGAGGACCTGGAGACAGAGTGGAGATTGTTCAAGTCAGCAGTTTCTGCTTCAGCTTTTACATGCTGAATCCGAGGCTTGGTGTGATGCCGGACAGAGGACATTTTGGTTCAATCAAAGGTGCCACCCGAGCAAATAAGGAGGCCTACAAAGCTTTGCTTGAAAATGAGTCCTCCTTGCTCTTACGGTACAAGCAGGCTGGAAGAATCGCAGCAGACACAGTAAAGGCGTCCAGAGTTAAGATAAGGGAGGACTTTGGGGTTAAGCTGGAATCCGACATCAGGTCAGCAAATAAAGTGTTCTGGTAGACCATCCGCCGACTTCGTAATAAGAAGTCCTTCTCCAAACCTGCTATCAGGGATGCGTCTGGTTTCTTCTCTCTTCACAGAGGAACATTCTCGCTACGCGGAGAGAATACTTTGCTGATCTCCTAAACTTGATCACAAAACATCTTCTGATGTACATAATGTGCATCTGGGAGCGGTGAATCTTGGATAATAACCGAAAGAATACGATCGCGAATACAAGCCGCCGAAACGGGTTTCCCCGAAGGGCCTTTTAAATATCGTTATGAAGTGCGTAACTCGGAGATCAGTGAACCACTCTACGTAGAATCGCCAATTCTGCGAATCTATGGATACTATGGATATGTGATTATCCGATACTATGGATATGTGATTAGAATGCGTCAGAACAGAATCTCTGTTCAGATTTTTCGAGCTAAACCAACCGGCACGAGGACGAGGACGAAGAAGAAGAAGAAGAAGAAGAAGAAGAAGAAGAAGAAGAAGAAGAAGAAGAAGAAGAAGAAGAAGAAGAAGAAGAAGAAGAAGAAGAAGAAGAAGAAGAAGAAGAAGAAGAAGAAGAAGAAGAAGAAGAAGAAGAAGAATCTGGTGTTTAGGAGCTGATGGTTTTGCTGGTGATCTAGCGTATTTCGGTTAAACATGTTCCTATATTTATAGCCAGCAAATCTAGCTGTCGTCTGTTCTACAGTGTGGATGTAATTCACTTCGCGCAGAAGTTTTGTTCAAATTTATTGCGGAAATTTTGTGAGTTCAAATTTAATTTTGATACTATTGTGTAGCTTGACCCCCCGTCTGAACTGTCAGACGGTGGGTCAGCCCATCTTTACCCCTCCTAGAGGTGAAAAACCTGTTTTTTTAAATTTTGTGGCAAAAAAAAAAAAATTTTTCAATCGTCTGACAGAAATGTTAAACGAAGCGAACGAAAACAGTGGTGGGGGACAGCGGTAAGAGTTGTAAGCTCGCACGCTTTAGTCCCCCCTTCCTTCCCAACTAACGTCATAGAGAAGGAAGGAAAAAACAAAATAAAAACAGACGAATCTGCGGAGAAAAATGACGAAAACACAAATCTGGACATGGATTCCAACAACGAAAAAAAAAAATTTGAAAAATTGCATGACAATATTAATACCACAAACAAAGACATAACAAACACAAAAATAACATTTGAAAACAACATAACAGAAAGCAAAGCAGACGACAGAGTCAACAAGATTTCATTTGCACAAAAAACAAAGAAATCTTTGACATATATACCCGAAAATATTTCAGATGTGGCACGAAGAATCACAGACGCCAAACAATACATAAGTGAAGGAGAGAATGGTATTTTATCGGTTAAAATGCCTCAAGAACTCACCAAAGACATTGAAAGTCGAACGGTCGTGTTCCGCACCATTAACAACACTTCAAAAAAACCTGAACAGCCAACTCAGGCAGATATCAAAACAGTACTCACAGAAGTACTTAATGAAACCACTTTCATAAGAAAAGACAGACTGTATGGAAGCCTAGCAATTATCATGAAGAACGAATCGGCGGCAAAAAAATGTGCTTTGTCACCGATTCGTTCGAAAATTTTTACCTTTTATCCATCTTATATGGGTAAAAGAACTCAACGCATATGGCTGGATGCAATGATGCCAGATGTGGACTACTGCTGGCTCATAGCTGGCTTCATCGATCCAGTGAATGACAACGTGATTTCCATTGGGAAAACCACAGGCAATGCGTTCAGTGGAACAGGTATAGAGCTGGTAGTGCAAATGAAGCCTGAACGCATCGCCCAAATACCCGACAGAATCCTATTAGAGGGCCACGGGTATATAAACATTAGCGTGGAGGGGAGAAGGCCATCCTGTCATATCTGTGCAGGCAGAGGGCACCTGAAGGCCGCTTGTCCCCAACACAACAAAATGAAAACCCTGCTACCAACACCAGCTCCACCACCACAACAGATAAACAAACAACAAAACTCAGTCCCACCCAACCCGTCCCTCAGTAAAACTACACCACCACCACAACACAAACAGTCACAACACATTACCCCAAAACAAAATACAGGCCCACCCAACCCCTCACTCAATAAAACAACACAACCACCGCAGACACAACACACAACACAGTCTAACATAGTGACATCCATCTCCCCCACAAAGAAAACCAACACGGAAACATTACCAGCAAACATACCTCTTCCCTCCAACACTGAAGATAACCCAACGAATTCGGAGGAAGAAACGGAGTCCTTCAGACAGATTAAAAGGAAAAAAAGAAAACATATGCAAAACACACACGGCCAAACAACCCCCACCCAAATGTCAACACAATCCAACAAAACAGAAAACACCTCTCCAGCAACAAACAAAACCAAACCTGCCCCTCCCCTCTTCGAAACACTCACACCATCCGAAAAAAGACATTACACTATACTTACATCAACAGAAACAATAATAAATTAAATGAACTCATATATAATAATCCTTTGGTACAAACCGAAGGTGTAAACTTTGTTTCTTCAGAAAACTACCCACATTTAAAATTAATAAAGATCCCAATGAACCTCTACCAAAAACTAAAAAAGGATTTTAAGGAGGACGTAGGACCACCCTCTGTCAAACCCATAAACCGCGTCCTACTAAAAAGTTTTCCCCCTCCCCTTCCCCTCCTCAACACAACTCCAAACACCCCAACCCCACCACACACTGACGACCCCACACCACCACAAGACACCCCTTCACCCAACACCCCCGACCCCATGGAAGTCGTGCGACCCGAACCCCGGGAAGCGGAAAGGTAGGTCTCTACACTTTCCTTTGGCTCTGCCGCCCACATGGATGTGTTAAGAGTAGGATGTTTGAATGCACGTGGCCTGGGCTCGACTTGGAAGCAAGCAAAGCTTCTAAATGACCTCAGGTCATGTGGTATAAATGTAATGGTTATCTGTGAGACTCGGATCAGCGTCGTGCGGCAACTGGCCCCTACCTTCGATGACTTTGAGGTGCATGCATCTCTCTGTCAACCTGGAGGTGGGGGTGGGGTTGTCGTACTGCTGCAAAAACACATGGGTCTTGCCGTACAGGTTGTGCACTCGGACCCGGGGGGTCGTTTGTTGGTGCTAGACGTTGGCAGTAGTGAAGGTGCGGCCTTAAGACTGGTCGCCGTCTACTCCCCTTTCGGAGCTGAACAGCCCGACTTCTTCCAGCGTTTAGAGACTTTTCTGGGAACGTCGCGTTCCCTGCTTCTAGCGGGGGATTGGAATGACATCCTAGATGCACGTTTGGACTATGCAGGAGCATGTCCTAATAGAGGGGGGTGTAACAGCCTCAAGGGGTTACTCGACCGTTTTAACTTAGTCGATAGATATCGACTAGATTTTCCAACTGTGCCAACCTGGACTTGGAGAAACCACAGTGGTCAATCTAGATCGTACTTAGATAGATTCTTAGTTATAAGTAAGGATAGGGACATATTAAGCTGTCCAGAAATGCGCACGGTTGGCTACACGGATCACAAATTAGTGACCTGCGTAGTCAATCTCGAGAAAACACATAAACAGGGTCCCGGTTACTGGAAACTTAATTTGTCTTTACCGGCAAAAGAGACTTACAGAAACCGGATTAGCAGATTAGTTAAGGAGAGGTTGACGGGTGCAATCGTCAACAACCGATGGTGGGCATCTCTCAAAAGAGAGATTAAAACAGAATCAATAAGTTATAGCAAGATGTTAGCTGCCGATAGGAATAGAAACGAGAAAGAATTAACAGGTAAATTAGAAGAGGCAATCAAGAGCGAAGATGTGGCCAGAGTGCTGGCATCGAGGACGGCCTGAACCAGTTTTTCGATGCAAAGCACGAAGGCTGCGTCATTCGAAGTAAAATACGTGCTCTAGGTAATGAGGGGGCAAAAGCCGTTGGCTGGGCCCGCGTGACAGAAGCTAAGAGTGGAAATCGATCCACCATCCGGTCGTTGCAAGACGAAGATGGACGGGTGATCCGGGAGCCTAAGCAGATGTGCGAGGCCTTTCAAAGGCACTTTGCCCGATTGTTCGGGAGAGGCGAGGGTCCGGGCGGGGACGTGGATTTCGGTCCATACCTCGACGGCCTGCCGCGTCTCTCGAGCGAAGAGGCAGAGTCCTGCGAGACCAATCTCGGCTGATGAGATCGGAGATGCGCTGAGCCAATGCAGCAGACGCAAATCTCCAGGTCTCGATGGTATACCTTACGAACTTTATTTAGCAATGCCGGTCTTCTTCTCCGAACTCCTCGAAGCGGTCTACTGCAATTGGCAGCAGAACGGGAGAATTCCTTGTTCTGTAGCCAAGGGCGTAGTCACGCTGGTGAGGAAGGATGAGAACAAGGGAGATAGTATAAATAATTTTCGGCCCATAACACTGCTAAACACAGAGTTAAAGATTTTGGCCAAGGTGTTAGCAAAGAGGTTGGCGCTTGTCGTGGGTAGCCTGGTGGGAGATGCGCAGACATGTGCTATCCCATCCAGGTCCATTCACGATAACCTCCACCTCATGCGATACATCATAGAGAGGGTTGGCAACAAACCCGGCTTCGGTGGGGCCCTGATCAACTTGGATCAGTCTAAGGCCTTCGATAGGGTCGACCATGGTTACCTGGATGCGGTGCTAACGGCGGCTGGGTTCGGTCCTGTTTTCAGAGCCTGGATCACTGCCTTACATAGCAACCACATCTGTTCTAGGATCAAGGTGAACGGCTACCTTTCGAAGCCGTTCGAAATCACACGATCCATTCGACAGGGGTGCCCTCTCTCCTCCCTTCTGTACGTATTGACTCTCGAGCCTTTACTGAGGAAGTTGGAGTTGTTGCAGGGTATCCCCCTGGAACCAGGATTGAGCAAAGCGGTGTCGGCCTACGCTGATGACGTAACAGTAGTGGTATCGTAACAGTAGTGGTACCGATCGAGGCGATCGGTACCTTACTGGAGGATTACGAAAGGTTGTCAGGAGCGAAACTGAACCGGGAAAAATCCATCGGGCTGCAACTCGGAACGTGGAGAAGCAGACCGATGCCTCCCGACGGTGTCGTCGGACACTGGACGGAGGGCCCGGTAAAGTTGCTTGGGGTCTGGTTTGGACCGGACCTCCAGGTGGAAAAGAACTGGAACGAGGTTACGAACAAGGTGTT
>OZ024742.1:117896322-117936322 GCA_964016885.1 Eledone cirrhosa
GCCAAAGCAACGTTCACCAGAGGAAAGCTGCTGAAGAGTTCAGACATTAATTTTGATCGGGGGAACGTGATAAGAGAACTTGATCAAGAAAAAACTTACAAATATCTAGGTGTTTGTGAAGGAGACGGAATCAAGCACTCGACAATGAGGGAAAGGATAAGGAAGGAATGTTACCGCAGAGTAAGAGCAATCTTAAGAACGGAATTGAATGCAAGGAATAGGATCGATGCCATAAACACGCTTGCCATACCAGTAGTAACCTACAGTTACAATGTCATCAACTGGTCAAGCACAGAGATCCGTAGGCTCTATACAAAAATTCGAAAATTCTTAACTATGCACAGAATGCATCACCCTAAGGCAGATATAGATTGAATATATCTCCCTAGGAAAGAAGGAGGACGTGGGTTAGTCCAGTTAGACATTGCGTTGAAAACTGCAACAATTGGATTATCTACATATCTAAGGGAATCACATGATTGGATGATCAAACTCGTTTTGAAACACGAAAGCATCAAAAGATCATATTCCATTACAAAAGATGCACAAAGATACAGTAATGGACTACAAATTTCAGAAGTCCCATTTACTGCTGAAATGGAAAACACAGAAAAAGCAAAGCAGGTAAAAGTAACTGCAAAGAAAGAACTGCTCCAGAAACTGGCTAAGAAATGGCAAGAAAAGCCTCTGTATGGAAAATACCCAGAGCGAGCTAACAATCCTGATGTTGACAAAACTTTAACCCATCAGTGGTTGGCATCCTCTGGACTGAAATCGGAGACTGAAGGACTGATTATATCAGCACAAGATCAGTGTCTGCCAACAAAAAATTACCAAGCCAACATAATAAAAAATGGATGCAGCCCATTATGCCGTGTATGCAAAAAACAACCAGAGACCATTGACCATATAATTTCAATGTGCAGTCCTATAGCTCCAACCGAATACCTAAACAGGCATGACAGAGCTGCACAATACATACATTGGATAATGTGTAAGCATTTTGACCTGCCCCATCAAAAGAATTGGTGGGAGCATCAACCACCTCCCATACTTGAAAAAGATCACATCTCAATCTTGTGGAACTTTAGCATCCAAACAGACCGAAAAATAGATGCAAATAGACCTGATATAATATTGAAGGACTTTCAAAAGAAGGTATGCCTGCTAATTGATATGTCTGTTCCAATAGACAAGAATGTATCTATAAAAACATTTGAAAAATTGAGCAAGTATAAGGACCTGGAGATAAAAATTGGAAAAATGTGGAAATTGAGAACTAAAACAATACCAGTGGTTGTAGGCGCTCTGGGAATGATACCTAAGGGGTCTAATGATTACTTATCGCAAATCCCAGGAAACCCGCGTATAGGAGAAATACAAAAGATAGTACTAATGGGAACTGCCCATATACTAAGGAAGATTCTGTCAATATAAGTACATCACAAGTCTAAACACTAAAGATGCATGTGTGAGTATGTATGTTCTTTCTTGAACATGGCGGACCTTGTTGTCTCTTGAGGTCACTGGTTGTGACTTCGTGATAACTCGTATGAACATAAAGCAAGATAAATGCAACTGTAATAATAATAATAATATTGCAGTTTAGTTATATATTCAATCGAATACGCATGTAAAATCTGGCGTACAGAGAAAAGGCAAACAAAAATGGTCAGTTTGACGACAGCAATCAACCTCCCAGTTATACCTTCCAAATGAGGAATTTAACTCAACACTATAAAGCGATGCTCCAGTCTGGCCGCCTTAGCTGTGAAGGCTAAACTATGTTAAATAACTAAAACACAGCAAATTACTGAAACTAGATGTAAATCTAGATGTCGATAGTATTCAGGCGTAACCTTTTCTCAGCGGTACATACGTTGCACGACGTATTAAGTTCCACATAATGTCAAAGTCAGTATCCTCATCTATTAATTGCCAGATGTAATTCAATACTGCTATATTCCTCTTCTCCTTGTCTTTGAACGATGGTGTGTGTTTGAAGAAATGGTGCTTAAACCTACCTTCCATTATAGGGCGGTGGATTGGTAGTATTGGTAGAGGGTCGGACGCCGTGCTTTGCAGCATAGAGTTACGGCCATTTACGGTCTGAGTTCAAATTCCGCTGAGGTTAACTTTGCCTTTCATCCTTACGGGGTCGATAAAATAAAGCACCAGTAATGTACTGGGATAATTGCTGGCCTTGTGCCAAAAGTAAAAACAATTATATCAATGTAGTGTTTATGTTCTATTATGTGATTCAGTATATCAGTTTAGTTTAACTTATTTCTTCTTCCTCTGCATTGCATAACTTGTTGCATGAGCATGCATTAATGTTTCTTCATGTTTCCACAGCCTCTATTCACATATGTGGCTTTATGTGTTCAAATATCTTCTATGTACGGAGTACAATAATTCTCCAACTTAAGAACGAGTTACGTTCCAAAAGGCCTTTCATTAGGCTTGTAAGTTGATCGTCTGACGCTACGTACCAGTAAGCCCATATGTCTTACATTGATAATGTAGGTTTTCCATATGATATATATATATATATATATATATATATATATATATATATATATGTATATATGTAGAAGAGATATTTAATTTGTTGGAAATACAACAAATATAGATGTTTACAACTGATTCAGAGCACTCGACAGATTTCTGGAGTAAGTATTCAATGATATTAAATAAATGGAAACTATATTTATAAAACCATATTTATTCAATTATATATATTTCCAGGGATAACTTGAACCGTTAAGGTATATTATCCTTGGTCACGTCAAATATTTATAAAACATTTTGTATTTTATCTGATGATAGCGCACCAAAACTTTTGGTACCCTTGAAATATATATAATTGAATAATATGGTTTTATAAATATAGTTTCCATTTATTGTATATATATGCACTGTATATAGAAGTATATATAACATGTAATAATGGATTTGAATATTGTAAACCTAATGATAATAAATTGTTCAAGAAAAAAACTACCTAGCAGAATGGTATCCCATCACGTAGGTACGATTTCGGCATGTTTTTATGCTGCAAAGAAGGAAACTAGAGCCGGAAAAATCCCACAAAAACGAACTCAGACAAAATTTGTCTTTCTTTGTGAAACTGTTTATATCTGCGGAAGTTCGTAAGAAGGATGTTCGTAAGGCGGGGGCTTAATGTATATCTGTAACGTTTAGAGAGTTCATGTTGAAACGTAGCAGGGGTTAATGGGGAAATGTTCAGAGGCTTAGAAATTTTTGGCATTATTTGACTTAAAATTTTAAAAAGAGATTTTGAACCTGAATATTTTACGGGCTCAATTATTACTGTTAAAATGCAAAGGATTGGGAGTGTATATAATCTTACTTTTTAACTATTGCCATGCCATGGGCCTTAAACTCCTGATGGGGTTACAGAAGACATATGGACATTTAATCCTGGCAGAACCCATCCCTTTTTGGATCTGACCACAGACAATTTGCTTCAGAGAAAGAGAGAGGGGAGAGAGGGAGAGAGAAAGAAGAAGAATCAACTCCAGGAATTGAGCGCTACTATTTATCGGCCTCGAAAGAATGAAAGACAAAGTTGACCTTGGCAGAATTTGAACTCAGAATGAAGAAAGCTAGAACGAATATTGCAAATCATTCTATCCGACGTTTTCGCAATTCTATCAATATGTCATCTTATACTTTCAAACCTAACAGCAAATAAAACCTGACAAAAAGGCGACTGACCATGCAATAATAGTTCTTTGTTAAATGGGGGGTTTGGGGATCTCCCTACTAATGTTACCGACTGGTTTTTTAAAAATATGTGTGGGGCAGAAGTATTAATGCATGATAGTTTAGTTTTTCACTTGGTTTATGAAAAGATTTCATTTATCTTCTGCATTTACAGTTGCTACCCAGCTCAGTAAAAAATGGCCAATATGATTTTAATCCTTGTAACAACTCATTGTCTCGGTGCACAGTAGAAAGTCATTCCTACCTTCTGCAATTTCATATAAGATCTTTTGTGGAAGACTATTGACCTTATATATTCCGATGATTGATTGTGTATTTTAATCTGTATTCAGTTAAAGATGAAATCCGGCCCGAGATTTTAAATGCCTTAAATAGAGCAGGTATTCTCTGACTGACTCGTGTGTGCCTTGATCTCTGGAAAGGCACCTAAGCAATGGCAATCGGGAGTGATAATCCATATTTCGAAAAAGGAAGAAAATAGAGATTGTTGCAATTACAGAAGGATCTCCTTTTTAAGCCGCCCCGGTAAAGTGTATGCTAAGTGTCTGGACCCGCTGGAAGGAGTGTTTGAGGACTCTGTCCCCACAACTATCTCAAGAATAAGTGAGCAAAGAAGAAGAAGAAGAAGAAGAAGAAGAAGAAGAAGAAGAAGAAGAAGAAGAAGTAGTAGTAGTAGTAGTAGTAGTAGTAGTAGTAGTAGTAGTAGTAGTAGTAGATAAAAATCTAAAAACACATTTTCTGACATAAATAGAAAATCCTCTTACGGGATCAAAGCAAAATTAAGATAATCTTCAGCAAGTTTGCCAAAGAATTTTGAAAACAATGTGTAATAATGTGTTTCCTGTATAGAGACGATATCTTTCTTAGCAAGTTTAAGGATTAAAATGAAGTTGAACAAATTAAAATAGATCAAAGAAGCAGAAGCTGATGGAGTTTCGATTGTAGAAGCATGGAAAATTTACCGACACATCTGTAAGCTGGTGGTTGACGATTGTGTTGAGGGAATCCTTATCAGTCAATCGAATGGCTTTCCAGATGTAATTTGTGAACAGACCCAGTAACTGATTAAAGGTGAATTATTTTCTGCATTTAAAACAGAAAGCCTAATAAATGAGATGTAGTGTAGGAAATGCTAATATGGAAATTCATTATGAAAGATCGGAGATTATGAGACCTAGCATTTGTGGAGACTTTGAATCGTTGTTACTGTATAGTTCATGTCAATTCTGATCGATTATTTTTCCAGTTATATTATGCTTCATCCTAACTAAGTACTACACTGAGCATTCCGACATGCAGTTTTAAATACGACAGTCTCATTATGTTTATTTTTTCCACTGTCAAGTCAATCTCTGTACGCCTGTAGATTTGGGTAATAGAATCGTAATGGAAGCAAATGAAGTTTAATTCAAGCAAATGAAGTTTAATTCAAGCAAATGAAGTTTAATTCAAGCAAATGAAGTTTAATTCAAGCTGAGTAAGACAATTGCTTTTCTTCTGCGCATATTATTGGAGTTGTGCCACATCAGTAACATCCTCAACTTTTTAACACCGTGTTTGTAGCTGGTGAGGCTATTGGTGTTGCAGTTACTTTTGAGTGGATATGTTTTATTTGTTTGTACGTGTTGAATACAAAAGGATTGTGTTTTTGAATACTGTTGCAGTTGCATTCTATGTTTAGAGATGTTTTTTATGCAGTAACAAGGGCTGTCCGATGTTGGGATTTGCTGCGGCGGTAAAACATTATACGCCTCTCATATTTAGGAGCCAACGTAGAAGCTACTAGGCTAAAGTGAGTAGCCAAATCTCCTTCGAATTTTACTTTCATGCATTAAAACAGTATGTCAGAAAAGAAAGCGAAATGAGCACGATGGGAGTAACTGTCGAATAATGTAACACAAACATTGAGGTTTTTAACAGTATGCTGTTGAGGCTAGTAAATAGTTCTTTCCTTGAAATGCATAGCGATTGTGTCTTTGTTCTGTTAAATGTCATGTCTCCATGAAAGAATCCCAAGAATGAGAAGTCGTTACGTAAAGACATGATACAAGTAATACCTTTAATGAGTAATAAGGATACAGTGTTACGTGTTTTCATTCTCACATAAATATTCACACGTTTATATATATATATATATATATATATAAGAAAAATGAGGTGTTTTTTTTTAAATGAAAAAAAAACGAGATGTCCTACACGAGTGAAAGTATAAGGAAAAAGGATGAAATCGAAATTGCAACTGGGGTCTTTTTAAGAATATTTATTTTTTTTTATATTTCCTTTGGCGGTCTCACAGTTCTTATGCTTTTCAAAAGTAGAATTGAGATGGAGGGTTTGTGGTTTTTCTCGCATCTATATATGTACATAAATACATACATACATACATACATAGTGGCTGCCAACCCGTTTTCGAGTACGGCCACTACTTTATATCCATGTAGGAGAACCCCTACCGATGCGCTGAACGAGTGTGACTTTTTAGTCCAGCCAGCGACTTGAAAACTCTAGTACAAACACTACACTTGTGACAATTATTGACACATAGTGCTGGGCCCATGGTAAAATGTGACGACATGTGCAGAGAGATCTCCAGATATAAAGCAATGCCTGTGCCGTGAAGCTTTTATAGTAAGCAAAGGCACTGCACAAAGCCAGTCCCACTCTCTTAACCAAGATGATATTTACCAAAAAGAAGAACAAGTCAACATCATTGGATACCATCAGAGTTGCAGGTGTTATATCAGAGTTTTCCTTCTCCTAGAATTCTGCCTTGACAAAGGCTAAGGGGTCATCTCTCCCGGTGATTTTGGATGGCCATTGACTCTTAAGAGCTCGTTTGCCCTTTGACAGGTTTTGTTTTTAGTCCTGCAGGATGTCCAAAGTCACCCTCCTTACCCCCAAAACCTTGGTGGGGTTGCCAGTTTAGTCGCCAACGACCCGACCGTGAGACATGTTGTACTGGGATACATGTTACCAGTAGCACCAACTGGTGACCTGACATATACATACATACATGCATACATACATATATATATATATATATACACACACATACATATATATAGATATGTACATATATACATATATATATATATAGAAGAAGTCAGTATGCCCGTGGGTACTAAGTACCCCTGGAAATACATAGGTTGTCTATGATTTAAGGTTGTTCTATGGTATCAATTTTTTTTTTAAATTGGTTGAATTTTGCTTGTTCCGCTTATATTAATATATATATATATATATATATATATATATATATATGTATGTGTGTGTGTGTGTGTGTGTGTGTGTGTGTGTGTAAATCGGCAGAATCGTTAGAACCTAGGATAGAATGCTTTATGATATCCATTCCAGCTCTCTGCTCTCTGAGTTCAAATCCTGCCGAGGTCAACTTTGCCTTTCATCCTTTCAATCAATCTGATAAACCACTCCAAGTCGTTTACCATACACATAGATATTTGGTTCACTGTACTACCTACCAGGGGCAGGTTGGTACATGACGACGGTTTTCTTGGGACTAACAGTCAATCCTAGGGCAGTGCAAGCATCAGAAAATGCATTCAAAATGTGCTGCATATCACTCTCTGCGTGCGCTACAAGATCGCAATCATCTGCATACAAAAGGTCTCTTATGATTGATGTAAATACTTTTGTTTTTGCAGCAAAGCGCTTGATGTTAAATATGCTGCCTGAGGTTCGATATTGGATGATAAACACCATGCTCGAAATTCCTGAATACAATATAGAAAACCATTGCAAAGTATATGGCAAACAGGGTCGGTGCTGGAATATCCCCCTGTTTCACTCCATTTTTTACTGATATAGGCTCCGACATGTTACCTCTGACATTAACCGAAGCCTTCATGTCGTCATGGAAAGACTTAACCAAAGCAAGGAACTTATCAGGGCAACCAAGTTTCTGGAGAACCTTCCACAATGCATTGTGCACTGAGCCAATCCCACTCTCTGAGCGACAGTAGCTATGACCCGAAAAGAAGAAGAGATCAACATCATCGGTAACTACTGAACCGCAGGTTTTATGTCAGAATTAACCCAGTTTCCTGAGATGCCTTCTCCTAGAAGAATGCCCTGAAAAGGGCTAGGGGTTCTTCACTCCCAGTGGTTTAAGTGCGCGATTATTTCTATGTCCCCGCGCACGAAAAAAAAAGCTCAGTTATTGACACTCATACGTACGACCCCCCCCCCCCTCATACACACTCACTCACACACGCACACATCAACACTCATGCATACAAAGAAACACACACACGCCACTCACTTGCACACGCACAAACACACACACACACACACACATATATATATATTACCGTCATTACTGATACACGATTATGTCAACTGTTGACTTTCGAAAGATTCCGTATAATTGAAGCCGTTCGTGTTACTATTCAGTATTATTATAATTGCTTTACAGCATAGAGCTATGGCCCTCCACGCTCCGAGCTCAAATCCCGTCGAGGTCAACCATGCCTTTCTTCCCCACGGAGCACCAGTACTGCGATGGGACAATCGCTGGCTCCGTACCAAAAGCAGAAAAATTATTATTATTATAGTTGTTGTTTTCTTAAGGCCCGATCGCTGGTGATGGTGATGGTGATGGTGGTGGTGGTGGATGGTGGCAGTTGATGTTGTTTTTATGTTGTTTTTTTTATCGCTTGATGCCGCAGTTGTTGTAAATGTTCATTTCATGCTGATGCTGTTGGTGTAGACATTGGTGACCGGTGTTGTTGTAGACGCTGGGTTGAAATTTGGTGTTTTGACTGAGTGATATATATATATATACACATACATACATATATATATATATACACACACATTCAACACAGCGTAAGGAGTTTGGCAACAGGTCAGTCACCTTAGTCTAGATAGGGTAAAGACTTGTGTAAATGTAAATGTAGTGGTGGGGAGAGAGTGTAGACGTTATTGTGGTGGTGGGGGGCAGTGAGATGTATTTAGTTCATTTGTCCGTTTTCTCCTCTTTTCAAAATTTGAATTTGAATTTTAGCTATGTTATATTGGGATGTAAGTAAATGTAAAATGTAAAATGTAAATAAAGATTGCTCTGGAAAAATGTATGAAAATATTTGTGTAACTTCCACAACTTCTGTCAGACTATTTCCCGAGTCTAGTGAGCAAACATTTTGTTTCAGAATACAAAAATTAATCAAAACTTACCCTACGAAAAGACACCGTGTGTTGTCCGATCTATAAGCTCCCTATATACATACATACACACAGATGTATATATATATATATATATATATATATATATATATATATATATATATATATATATATATATATATATATATATATATATAAATGAAAAGTATAGAAATTGTTGTAGCGAGAAGCTAACAGTATTCCATAACACACACACACACACACACATATATATATATATATATATATATATATATATATATATATATATATATATATATATATATATATATATATATATAGAAAGATTTGAATGGATACAGTTTAGTTGAAAGGAATTTATTGACACGTGTTTCTATAACAGTTACATAACCTGAAAACAGCTGCTATCTACAAAGTATTAGTTATGCAGACATTCAATATTTCAATGTTATTATTTACTGTCATTTCATCAGAATAATATTACTGAGGACCTGTTTGGTTTTTATAGAGAATATTAGGAGGGGTGAAGTTGTTAGAAGAATAGTTGAGGGAGTGGTTTTTTGATAGCAGTGAGAATTTTTGGTGGCAGTGAGTAATTAGATTCCCATCTGTTGTTTTGACATTTTTATAGAATATATTATTGGTTATTTTTCTAAATCTATAGAAGGATTAGAGATAGTAAAGATATGCGTGTTTGGTTTTGTGTTTGCACTTAATTAACATTTAGACTTAAATTTTTCTTTCAAGTGTACGTATCCTTTCACCCACGCATTCACACACAAACATATTTGCACACCTCTACAAAATACATATACTCACATTCACATAGTAACATGTTCATACTTACAAACATATACACATGCATACATATATATATACACACATGTATTCATGTACATACATACGCGTTCATGTGTTTTCTACTCAATTTCTACTCAATTTCTACTCAATTTCTACTCATTTTTCTACTCAACTTATCTTTATATACACACGTATATATACATATACATATATACAGAGAGAGAGAGAGAGAGAGAGAGAGAGAGAGAGAGAGAGAGAGAGAGAGAGAGAGAGAGAGAGAGATTGTTGACTAAACATACAAGTGCTATTCCTTCGTGAAAAAATGTTTTTTCGTCTTTTCCATTTTTTTACACTCTTTTATCCTTCTATTTCTTCTATTCCTTATTCTGTCTTCCAACGATGAAGTAATATCCGAAACATTAAGATTCTTTTTTAATGTATTAAGCGTTAAACTAACATTTTTCTCCTGTCTTGTTTTCCTTTATTGACGTCTTGCATATGTATATTCACACAAAAACATACATTTTTTTTGGGGGGGGGGGGGATTCTGAATTAATCTTCCGTACCAATTTTTACATTTACTTCGTACGAACTTTAATGTAGCTTGCACTAGAACTTTTGTATCGTGGCGGCACCCTTAGAGATAGTATTAGTATTCTTTTTCGGGACTCTGAATTATTATTTCGTATTAGTTTACTTTTTTGCACTGGGTGGTTGCTGGCCTTGTGCCTGTGGTAGAAACCTTTATTTATTATTTCGTGGTAGTTTCTTTAGTATTTTGGCCCCCCACTTGTTGACCCGTCACCGTAAGATATACCCGGTTTATTACTTATACCTCTTAAAAGGGTCTCATTATAATTCCGTCCCACCTAGTATATTTTTTTTCAGCCTAGCAGTACCAGTGAGAGACTTAGGTCGTAGTAACCAGAAATTGTTTATTTTTACATTTAATTGCTTTTTAACACTCTCAGTATTTTCCTATATATTTACCCCTTATTGTTCTACTTATTGTTTCGACTTCCTCCCCCTCCCCCTCCCCCTCCCTAGTATCTTCTTTGACCTCATGCCCAGCTGTAGTCGGCACTATCAACGCATGAATGGGTCTCCTCCACCCCCCCCCCCCTCCATCTTTCTCCTACTGGCAGGTTTAGCTACCCCTTCCCTCCACAAATTGCCATCATAGAATTATTATGTCTCAACAACAAACTTTTGACCAATCCTTGTGACAATCACTTTGACCATATATGGAATTACCCCTTGAGAAGCTCGGCTATTCAAATACCAGGATAAAAATTTTCCTTTACTCCAGAATTAGCCGTCGAAACGGCTTGAGCTCAGCCGTCGGGGTCCTACTCGTTCCTATATATATATATATATATATATATATATATATATATATATATATATATATATATATATATACATATATATATATATATATGTATATATATACATATATATATATATGTATATATATATGTATATATATATATATATATATTTATAAATATATATTCATATTTATATATATATATATATATATATATATATATATATATATATATATATATAGATATATATATAAGCATTTTATGAACTAGGATATCCCATTCCATTTCAGCACTTCATTTTTGACGGAACTGCAGTAGCATTGTGAAATTCTAGATGAACTTAAGTTCCAACAACTATTCCAAACTCTCATTCATATCCCGAGAGATGTTTATAATCACAGGAGAAGAATGCTAAGGAAAGAAACGTCTGGATTCCAGACAGAAATAAAAATAGTGAATAGATGTGTGTATGTATGTATGCATGTATGTTTTATGTATGTATGTATGTAAACATATATGCATATATATATATATATATATATATATATATTAATGTATGTATGTATATGTATGTATATATGTATGTATATATATATATATATATGTATGTATATATGTATGCAAACATATATGCATATATATATATATATATTTATATATATATATATATATATATATATATATATATATATATATATATATATATATATATATATATATATATATATATATATATATATATATATACGAATACTTACATAGATACATATATATATATTTATTTATTTATAACCATATAGCCAGTAAGTGAGCGTGTATTTGCTTTTGTTTATATAATTATATACTTTCCATTATAGATTTCTTAGATAGTCGTTAGTTTTCTAGTATATTATTTATTTATTTAATCAATTTAAACATCCGTATAGAGGCTTTAAGCCATGACAAGCTTGAGGAGATATAAAATACTCTTTACTGTTAAAAATACAAAAAGAAAAACGAGAGACAGAGAGAAAAGAAATGAAAAAGAGCAACGTAAAGCAAGAGAAGCATAGGTTTTTTAAAACGGTGAAAAACAAGGGCAGCTATAAAGCAGCTAAATGTTTCTGGGGTTGAAATTTTCCTTAGAATTCATGTACTAAAAATCGTATATATAGTTGGTAGATCTTTGACAATATATTGCATCTCTAATCTCGCTATTTTTTTTAAAGATCTGTTTCAGGATGCCTTCTCTATCAGACTAGTTTCTTCATTAGAACAAATAGTGCCAAAGTGTTTCTGGGAAGCCTCCACAAGAACATAGAGGTGATTCTCTACCACCTGCTCTTTATAAAATATAGTTCAACGTATATGGCCTGTTCAAATCCAACTTAGTCTTTGCTTTGTAACATTATTCAGATCTGTCTTAGACAATAGATGATTGAAATGTGGCAGCTTATCTCAAGAATTTGACTTGCGATAGAATTGGAATGTAGACTATATCTATTACCTCCCTTTGTACTCACTCCTTTGCTAATTCATCTGCTTCCCTATTTCCCCTAATATCTATATGGCCTGGTATTCAAATCATTGTTTGTTTATCACTCTCAATATTTTTAAACCGTTCTCTTTTTCTTGATTGAAACAGTTCTAACTTCGATATCAGTAAATAGGAATCTTTTTTTCCATGGTATTTCTTTTGCTAAATCTATGAATAATATTATTCCCCACCACACTGCATCAAATATTCTGAAATCCTGCTGTAATTTGTTAAAACACTGGCTGTGTAATATTGTCATGGAATTCTTTTGCTTCCTCTGTTGAGGTTTTAATTGGTATCATAAACGATTTTAATTACTCTGCCCAAGGAGGAAGCCAAATATTATATTGCTTCAAGATTATGGAAGTGAATCAATTGTGTTTTAGAGGGACCAAATCGTTGACCATTTTCGTGTGCCCATTTAGTTGCTGCATTTAAGTGGGCTGTGCATAATTTGGTTTTGTTGTTACGGATGAAGCTAGACGAAGTATATAAGTTGATACCATCTGCAAATGTTAACGCTTCCACCATTTCATTTAGAGATGTAAACAAATCTGCTGTCTAAAATAGAAAGAGAATGGTTAAAACTAGAGAACCTTGTGAGAGAGCCATTAGAAAGTAAATATCATTAACTCATGTTTAATTAATCCTTAGTCTTAGATTCTTCCGCGCCGTTCTTCGGCGCATCGAGCAGCAAGTACTCGCCAACAGTCACGATCAACGGCAACTTTTGAATTAATCCTAGACATATGAAAAACAAGTTTGAAGCTAATAAACATTGAAATGGTTATCATAAATTTCAAAATGTCTTTATTCGACTGACTTAGTGAAAGGATTTTGCTTGACAAATGTTCGTATGAAAGGAGCCACTTTTCACCAGGTGAGGTACATTTTTTATGGGAAAAATCAACCAGCAATCGATCCAGGGGTAGACCCCCCCAAGCAAGATTGTTGGATAACATCCATGGGTTTGGCTGGTCTCGCTTGGGAATCCAGCCTGATCAGTTGAAGACGGTTGCTTCTGACAGATCCGATGGAAGGAGTGTTTGAGAACTCAGCCCCCACGACCCTCTCAGGAAGAAGTTACATGGAAAGAACTTAATCTGCATCCCATCAATGCCTACGTAACAATTGTTTCTACTTTTGGCACAAAGTTAGTAATTTTGGGGGCAGGGGGAGTCTTGACTGGTTCTTTATTTTATCGACCCCGAAATGATGAAACGCAAAGTTTACCTAGGCAGGATTTGAATTCAGAACATAACAAAACGCTGCAAAGTAGTTTGTCCGATACCCTATAGCTTCTGTCAATTAACCACCTCAAGCCTACGCATTTGAAGATTTTAATGGTTGAATTTAATAGAAATTCCATGATCATGAAAGAATTTCGTGGTGAAAAATGTGGTGTAATGTTTAATGAATTATTCAGATAAAGATAAATATAGTTTATAGGTTGTCGCGAAGTAGAAATAAGAGACATAAATGAGTGTAAAATGTAGTTTGTGAGTAAATAAAAATAATGTTTATTAGAAATAAAGAAACCATTATAAGAGTAAAAGAAATATCAAAAGATATTTCCACACTGGGCAGGATTTTGCGATTTACAGTAGACAAAGTTATTGCTACACAAGCGAATTACAATATTTAGTATGTTGCAACACAGATTTATAATTGGTCGTATTATCTGTAGAATACATGTTTTCTGCTAAGACGACTGACTTTCGTACTTCCAACCTAACTAGCTGTAACTATATACAGTAGAAGAATTTCCCAAGGGTGTCTTTTGCATGAAGAATATATAGTTAAATGCAGACTATCACATATACTTACTAATTTCAGTTGACTGAAAACATTTTCGGCTCACCGTATTAGGCATTGTCGCTTAGACTTAATTATATACCATAGATATATGCAAACTAAAATGTAATTATTTTAACGTACCAGAAATCAAATCAGTATAATGTTAACTTTGAACATTTAGGTTTTATCGTAAATGCCCAGACTAGCATTTGAATTATATATTTTGATTGTTCCTCTTAGAAACTCTATACGTTCTGCCAAATCAGACAGACAGTCGTTTATAAAGATATGAACTAGCAGAATGCTATACTGAATGCCCTTCAACATCTAATCACGTCTGTTCGTGTTCTAAATGCAAATCTTGCTGGGATGGATTTCTCTTTGACAAAGAAAATTAGAAATGTATTCATGAACTAATTGATATATATAGAAATTATATTAAATGAAGAATGCTTTTAACAGTATATATAATATAACTAATATGCTTAAGCAGTAATTAACAACACTTGTTACACAATGGAAAATAAGATATATCCAAACATCTAAAAATGTAGCTATTTTAAGATTAGTTAAACATTGTTTCAGTAGATTTAGAAACACGGAAGGAATATTTCTTCAAGGAAGTATGTAAACAAACTGTAGGTCTTGGAATATGATTATAATTATGTTTATAAATAACGTCTTCTAACATAAAGTACTAACTTTAGAAAACTGACGGTTTTTCTTTAAAATTAGGAAATATAATACCTCAGGAAAAACAAGTAGTTAGTACTTTAGATATTTCTATTTATTTACCTCTGGGAAATACCAGATCGTTACCAGTCTTCGAAAATTGTTTGTATATATAAATTGTTATGAAATGATCTTTAATGACAAAAAGTTGCTAAATGAGTTTGTTTCTAAACGAAAACAAAATTCTATCAAAATGGAACGGATTACTCCGTGAAATATGATGTTTGCCGTTTTATTAGATTATGAATTTGGAGAAACATTCTAAAACATATTCAATTCAAGAGTCAGTTTAATACATTTAATCAATTGTTAAACTTTCTTGATTAGAGATATCCACAAATGGATCACAATTCCAATTGTATTCAGGGTTGAGAAAATGATAGGGTTTTATATTTACTATTTTTCTATATATAAAACAGAGGATGTCTGTCTGTGTAAATCCCGAAAACTCGAGAAGTATCCGACCGATTTTTTTTTAAACTTTACACATGCGTTACTCATATTTCTTGAAGTGCAATGGGCTAAAACAATTTTAACTTTTTCTGCCCTAGGGTCCGCATTAGGCGAAAAAACACATTTTTTAGGCATTTTTAGGTTTATTTTGAGGCGTAACTGAGATAATCCAGCCGATTTCCTCGAAATTTGCAGCATACATTGGTTAGTCCCCTCGCATTGCTGTGGCCAAACAATATTCTGATTCCATTAATTGTTTCTAGGAAATTTACGAATTAGCATTGGGCATTACATGCCATTTTCATCTTCAATATAAACGCTACTTAAACATCGTAAGTAGCGCATATTTCGTTAAAAATTTGGTTTATTTAACAGAGGACACAACACTTACTTACTTTTAAGCAGGACCCTTTTCGGTGGATTGAGGAAATGAGGAGGACCTTAAAATGTTTGTCGGCGCCCTGTTGACGCTTCGTGCTTTCATCACGCGCAAATCCGGGCCCTGTGTACATTGTCGTGTTATTGACACCCTAAAACTCACGTCTGTGTTACTTCTACTAAGACCCCTTTTGTTGCACCTACACCGCAGTATGAATGCCCTGCGCAAGTACGCCGAACAGCGGTTGTGCTAATCCCGCGGTGACCCCACTTGTCGCACTTTTGTTGCTGTCTAAACGCAGTGCAACCAGTGCCGCCCAGCGTTAGTGCTAATTGCACTATGACCCCCTTCTGCTGCAGCTGCGTTGCCATGCTGATTTCGTCATCTCAATATCCCTACTTAAACGTACATCTCTACTTGGTTTTCACGCAATTGACTACGTCGCTCCTCAATCATTGCCTGAGAATAAGGGAATTCAAAAAGTACACAGCTACATTCCTCAATCTTTGCATATGCATGTTGCTATTTCACGTTTCCTACCCCGTCCTGCTGTTAGTTTTCATTAAAAATAAAAAATGAACAAAGTCTCTGCAACTGTGACATGTTCGTTCGGTTTGTTAGGACATGTGAAAGCGCGTGACTCAGTGGTTAGGGTGTTCGGCACACGATCGTAAAGATGTGAGTTCGATTCCTGGCTGTCAGACACTTTATTTTACATTACTCCAGGCCACTCAGCTAGTAAAAATGGGTTGTATCTATAATTCAGTCTTGTCACATTTGTGACACGCAGATTTTAAGCAACATATCCTTTCTTTCAGGCTCTCCGCCATCACAACTAACTAACTAGTCTCTTAATTCACTTACTATACTAATAAACTCATTCCTCCGCTCCTGCTTCTTTTTATCTATTATACATTCAGTATGTTATTTATACAAAATTTACTCTTTTTTATTTGTTCTAATACTCCACTCTAATAAATACCATGTTTTCGTGGTGAGAATGTGTATGTCACTAAAACTGAATTTCTTTATAATAATTCTGTTCCTAAAGTATGGTGGTGTAATCTGACTAATTTATTTTTAAATCTACACCTAGAAACACAGATTAAATTATGTCAAAGTAGCCTAAAGTTTCTATGTTTAATTTTGAATAATACTGATATCAGAATTATAGTTTCAGCACAGGAGCGTTGTGTACACCCTGATAATATCCACCATGACAATAATAACCATACTTAACAATATAACTCTGTAATTTTCCTTGATATTTCAATTATTAGAGACCTCTCTCGAGGGCGGTGGATTGGCAGTATCGGTAGAGGGTCGGACGCCATGCTTTGCTGCATAGAGTTACGGCTCTTTATGATCTGAGTTCAAATCCCGCCGAGGTTAACTTAGCCTTTCATCCCTACGAGGTCGATAAAATAAAGTAACATTCACGCACTGGAGTCAATTTAATCGACTTTCCACTCCCCCCAAATTGTTGGTCTTCTGCCTATATAAGAAACTATTATTAAAGATCTCTCAGATATATTTTACATCATGCTTTCAAAAGACAGTAATAATCTAAAGAAGCAGAACACACTATCGATGAATCAGAATATGGAACTTGTAAAGAAATTCGAGACTGGCCCATCGGTGGCGAGAGTCTGTTAAGGGCAGGACGTTATACAGTTTCGGACTAACTTACTGAATTTTATTTGAAATATATTGATGCAAATTCAAAACCACCATCTATTGAAACAAAGAGACGTATAAGAGCTACAAGTACAAATCTGGAGGAAATAGTAACGAAGTGGTTTATCCATCAATCAACTGTTAACATCACCAGTATTGTAGAAATTTTAAGCTATGCTGCCAAATTAGATAGGCATATGGGCATCAAAAATTATTTATTGGAGGTTCCCTCCACCATATAACTGGAGAAATAAGATTCTGCATACATACATCCCCCGTCAAACGAACACTACAGCCATGTTTGAGTCGCATGTCTCGTAAAATTCTCTACGATAAATGTGTTGCTGGAAAACCAAAGAAGGCATTCAAATACTAGCTGAAAAACAATTTACGGATGAAAAGCACCAGCTCTTCAAGACATCTCCAGCCGCCATTCGCTTTGTCAGTCTCACTGTTTGAGAGGCATTTATGATATAGAGGAGAAACATCATCAGCACTACCAGGAGTTTTCAAACAAATATTTACATGTCCCATTTGGGACCCAGGTTTCCCATAAAGAATTAGTCATTAAAAATATATACAAATTAAAAAGGCTAGATATTATCGGTTTCGATGGACAAACATTAGCATAAAAAACATATGTATATATATATATGTGTGGCAACCTGAACATTTCAAAAGAGTTAATCTTGAAACAGGTTGGTAATATTGATAATATTTTTGTTTATAGGTATTTGGATTTGGTTATATGTAAAAACATTTAGTGGAAAGTATTATCTAAAGGCACGTGTGCTTTCGACTTTTTAAACCTCTCTCTTTTCCTCTTTCTCTCTCTCTCTCTCTCTCTCTCTCTCTCTCTCTCTCTCTCTCTCTCTCTCTCTCTCTCTCTCTCTATATATATATATATATATATATATATATATATATATATATATATATATATATATATATATATATATATATATATATATATATATATGTATATATATATATATATATATATATATATATATATATATATATATATATATATATATATATATATTAATATATATATATATATATGTATATATATATATGTATATACAGGGTGCGGATGGTATTTGAGGACATGCATTTTTAGTCACTATTTTATTTGACTAATTTTTATTGAACTTCTATTTCAGAAAATAACAATGAAAATAACTGAGCTTACTAATGAAATGAAAAGGCATGTTGTGATTGTGGCTTTGAAGGCTAAGCATGGGGGTTTAGAAATTTCTCGTTTTCTGAAAGTTGCAAGATATTTTGGCCACAAGATTCGGTGTGAGTTAGAGAAAGAAGATGGAAGCGCATTACCTGTATCAAAACGTAAAAAAACATTCCAAACGTTCTGATTTTATCAGGACACCTGAATTTATTCAGGAAGTTAAGCAAAACATTGATGACAATCCAGGAAAATCAATGAGGTCAATTGCAAAAAAATTTTGGTGTGTCAGAAAAAACAATCAGAAATGTTGTGTATGAAGACATCAGATACAAATCTTACGTGATGAGGAGAGGTCAATTCATGTCAGAAAAAAACCAAAGAAAACCGTTTAATCAGATCCCAAAGACTTTTGATCAAACTTAAAAATCCATCAGAAGATGGTATGATTTGGATTTTCTCAGATGAGAAAAACTTTGACCAGGACCAGAAAGCTAACAGAACAAATGACAGGTGGCTATGTGTAGACCATTCTCAGGTTCCAAGAGTAATGCACACAGCATTTCCTGCAAGTGTCATGGTTTTGGGTGTTGTTAGCAATGAAGGACATGTGATGCCTCCTCACTTTTTTCCACAAGGCCTTAGGGTGAATGCTGGTGCGTATATTGAGGTTCTGGATAAAGTTATTTAAGCCTTGGATCAACAGTGTTTTTAAAGCCATAAATCAACGTTTTTTAAAGCCATAAATCTGTCCTCAAATGCCGTCCGCACCATGTATATATATATATATATATATATATATATATATATATATATATATATATATATATATATATACATGTATGTATGTATATATTTATATATATATAGATATATGTATGTACACTCAATATATGTGTCATACGTATATGTGTGTGTGTGTGTGAGAGAGAGAGAGAGAGAGAGAGAGAGAGAGAGAAGGGGTGCGTGTGTTCATGTATTTGTCTAAAGAATTAGTCGAACTAGAAAATAGTAAAATATATTTTGCATGTTAGTCCACTCTGCATAACAGCACGTGCACTGGAAGGGCATTTTCCGTATGACGTCATTTATGTCATGTGGAAAAGTGCTTGCAAAAATATATTAATAAAATCATGCCAACTCTGTAGTATGGACAACGTGTCTCAGTATAGTTTCAATTTGGAATTTAGCCATGTCTGATGAGATTTAAATGATAAATATGTTAGAACAAAATTTTGAAGTAGTGCTGGTACTGGAATTTAAGAGATAGCAGCACTTCTTACGATGAATACAGCTGTTGCTTTAGTAGCTAGCTATTATAGGTGGATGCTTTACTTGAAATATTTTCACACTTTACTGTTTTAAGTTCAAGTGAGGCTTCTAAAGATATATTTTAACATTAACGTCGATACGGTAGGTCCCATTAGTGTATACGCTTTTAAACTTTGGTGAAGAAACTATAGTTAATAGTATTAATAAGTAAAAATACAAAATTTGGAAATAGTCAGTTGCAACCATCATCAAGCAATATTCCTATCCAAGGCAAATCGATTTCGTGGTGCCCAATCCTATTAGATATAAACCCATATTTGCGATATCTGGTCAAATCTATTCAGCAAGATTGAGAATTAAACGTCATGGACTCAATGCAGTGTGGTGACAAAATTTCTAGTTTATCAACAAAACAGTCTACGAGCCAAATCCCAGCACCACATATATCTATGAGTACATTTCAATCTCAATGTTTCAGTCCAAAAGAAATATATGACACCTCTTCTATAGAAAAATGAGGCATTGTACAACAATGAGTTGGCGAGAATACAGTATGTTAATGAAGTATTTCCTATCTGCACCTTCCCCTTGAAAGTACTAGTTATTGTTAGAGTGTCAGTAGATATGGGAAACATTTCTTAGCAGGTATCAGATACTAGACAGCACAGAAGTCCACATTGCATCGTCCACATCATCTAATTTTAAATTTCGTTTTCTTTTTTCCTAGCTGCTCTTCTTTATCGAATACAGATTTCATTGTTTTTCATAACCATGAAGACCTACCAGGAAGTTAACAGCAACCCAAGAGCTTTGGTTTGTTATTCCATCAATGGATTTGACTGAATGACGAGAGCGTCAGATAAAATGTTTTACGGCATTTAGTCACTTTCTGAGTTCAATTACTTTAAGAGTTATCATATTCTATCGAATATGACGTACCAGTCAAGTATTTGTGTCAGTTTAACCCACTAAGTCCTACCCACAAATTTCAAACTTTGCACTTATGTCAGGAAATATGATTTTGCGAATGTTAAATTAGGAAAAACAATTACAAAATATAAAAAGTCAATCTGCTGTTAAATTTTCACCCTTACACGCAGACATTCAATTCCCTCAAGTGTGTTTCAGTCTTCATGCGTGTGCCCACGTTAGTGATATTACGCTTAATCTAGTGCAGGTGTTTCAGACCACCTTCGTATATTTCGTGACAACTTTTCGGAAGTAAATTTAACCCCAATAGGCTTTGTTTATTAATTTGAGTTTACATCTATACCGTAATGCAGCAACTGTTCAAATAGCAATAATAGTGCAAAAAAAACTTATCTCACTTATTTATGAACAACTAATGATGCATAAATACTGGTACTTTAAACAAATACAGTCAGTCAATGCGAACACATCAAACAATGACACTTTTCAGCAACCATTTTGGAAATTCTTGATGCACTGGTTTAAAGAACACCAGCACTTCATTTTGATGACCATCTCACTAATGTCGAGAATCCTTCCTTTCTCACATAGACAAATAGTAACAAGTGTTACAATGATTGCGAAAGCTCGCTTAATCAACACACACTGAAACAGTTAAATTTGTGACGAACAGTTATTGAGTTTTAAAGACCAATCCATCTTTATACTAGTCATCATGATTAATGTCATCAAATCTAGGTTTTCATACCATTAAAATAATAATTGAATTTGTTCTTTAAAGTAACTAGCTGCTGAATTTAGAAATCTTATCACGACTTCCGTTCACTTTTCAATCCTCAAATTTACCACTGGGCACTGAAAGAAAATGTTATGTCCGTTAACACCGAATTTCTTCTTCTAAACAAAAAAATTAAATACATATTTCTAATCAAGACGCAATTTAGTACACACGGTCTAGCAAAGACCAATAAAGAGAATGACTGGCAAACTTTCAAGTTTTTTTGTTAATTTTTATCTTACCTTTTTGTAAATTTTCATCTTATTTTGTCATTAATTTCTTGAAATTAGTTTCTGAATTACACCACTTGCAACGCGTTAATTAAGAAATATAAAAATATAAAATACAAATAGTAAAGTACAAAATAATCGGAAAAAAATAAGGCAGTGTCTTAAACAAAATAAAATGATTTCAAATTTTCTTTCAACTTTTAATTATAATTGAAAAAATATATACAAATTCAGAATTAATAAGCTTTATCCTTTGTGTAGGCGAAATTTGCCCCCAGGCTTGGAACCTCTAATCTAGTGGAAAAAGTCTAATTAATTGATAATTGTTTCTACTTTAGGCACAAGGCCAGCAATTACACAGTGCATTACTGGTACTTTATTTTATCGACCCCGTAGGGATGAAAGGCAAAGTCAACCTCGGCGGGATGTGAACTCAGATCGTAAAGGGACGTAACTATGCTGGAAAGCATGGCGTCCGACCCTCCACCGATACTGCCAATGATAATACTATGTGATGAGAAGAAAACATTAGATCAATGACTGATATTAACCTATTCTGATTTTCGCAAGAATATGCGACAACTTCGGATATTTTCGGATTTATACTTCTTCAGCGAAGTAAAGTCTTCCCTGTACTTGTCACATTGGTGATGAGAGAATCACTATATTAATATAAAATAACCTACACATAATAACTAAAGGACGTATGATGGTATTAACTTGACTGTTATTTCCATGCGGATGGCATCTCTAAGTAATTTCTTTTAGTTATGATATGCTTTAGCGCTTACACAGGCACATTTTCGTACATCAGTATAGTGATTCTTTTATTATAAATTTGGCAAATATACGTCCATACATGACTGATGAGGTCTAATAGCATTGAAACATATCTGGAGTTGTCACTTGTACAATTAGATATTTTCCCCACTATATTAAGTATAGTAGCACTCACTTGATGTGCGGATGGCATCTTAGACTAATTTTCATTTCATTTTTCCTATATACTTCTTTCTCAATATCAAGTCGTTTATTGTTTGTTCGGCTCCATTCAGCTACAAAGAGACTTCTTTTTTCCCAGAATCTGTACAAATATCACTACTGAATGGGATTAAAAAAACTGCATGTCAATTTGCTGAGGTGACTGACAAAACTTTTCCTTTATTGTTTGCAGGAAAATGAACAAATGAAACTATACATTTATCTCCAGGTGACTTTCAACTCACATTGTGTAATATGCATTTTAACTTACAGTCGTAAAATAGCACTTACAAAACTGTCAGCCTTCAACGAAAACAAGAGATATACGATGTAGACTAACATCCTGTGGTTCACGTTTCTAGTTCTCCAATCACACAACACTTCTAGAAACAAGTGAGCAGTCAGACAACTAGCCGTCTGTAATAGCAAAAAGAATTAAATATATCACTATCGATTGTTTGTTGTATGGCCGTGTGTCTTACGAGGATCTCTTCCATTTGGGATTGCTAACGAACAATTAACGACTTTTCCACATTTTCATTTAGGTTTTAATTTTGATTTTATTTCATATTTATTTCATATCAAAAATTATTTCTTAAAATCTAAATTTTCTCCTTGAAAACAAATCACTAAAAACTAAGAACTTCATTAAAATCCAAAGTAAGATTAGAGCTACACATTCTTAAGCAAAGAGCTAGCATTTAGTCTGAATGAACCATTGTCTCATACATAAATATGGTTGAAATATATCTGATCCAGTCTTGAAACGTTAACTGAATTATCCATTATTTAAACTATCATACCCCTTGGAACATCAAGCATAAGTAGTAATAGAGTCACTGGCTGGGAAGAAAAACTTAACAACTCCCATCTGTAACAACAATGGAGCTAAAGGCGAGCGAGGCACAGTCCCCCGGAGCAGATACAAACTAGGCAGTGTGGAAATGCCTCAACAGATTAAGATCTGGTGTTGGTCGTGCAAAAATCAATCTGGCAAAATGGGGATATTTAAAGGATGGGGACATTGTATGTGACTGTGGCACCTCCTGATATGGCCTCTGCTGGGACACCCCTGCACAACATTGGACTTGGCAGAGTTTAATGAGAAAGGACAGCAATGTGTTAAGCTGTGGCGGAACCACATCTAGCCAAGTTTTGTAGCTGACACTTGCGGGCACGTTAAGAAGAAGAATTTAAACTAGTATTTGAAAATCATTTCTTTCATACAAATACATGTTTTAGTTGTGTCATTAATTATTACAGAGGTTTAGAATTTCCTCCTCTTCGTCCACTTTCTATCATCAGAATGTTTCTCTCTACACTTTCTTTCCTTCTCCTCCTCTTTCTTCTCGTATCATCATCCTCAACACAAGTGCTGGCCTGGCGTGGGAAAAGCTGTATTTTTGTATAATAATATTCAGTTTTCGTTCCTTTACTTTTTTAGTTCAAATTCCACCACGATCATCTTTGTCTTTCACTCGATCAGTCTCCAGGATTGATGAAATAATAATTTCTAACTTAGGTACACGGCCAGCAATTGGGTGTGAGGAAGGGAAATTTGATTATGACGACCCCAAATGGATAAAAGGCAAAGTTGACCTCGGTAGGATTTGACTTCAGGATGTAAAATGTAGGAACAAATACTGCTACACATGCGTCTGATGCTTTAACGACTCTGCCAACAGACATAACTATACTCAGCATGACAATATATCTGCATGTACTATGGGTAAACTAGTTTCAATTCTCTTCTAGAACAACTTCACAAATTTTGTCAATGCCTTTAATAAAAGAATGAACTCCACAAACCCTTATTTTCCTTTCCAGCATATCTAATTTTTTTTATACACATTAAGAAATTGTATGGGGAAAATGTAGTCTATGACATTTGTGTTTTCGACAAAGAAAACCATAACTGTTTCCTCTCGGGTCAGAACGTCCTTGAGTTGTATTTATCTGATGCTATTAATATAGACGGTAAGATTTCCTAAGAGTGCTGGCAACCATACACACATTGTGAGACGAAAATATGTTTTAATCAATTGAAATTATAACCGCAATGAGAAGAAAACGCATTGCTTTAATGAAAATTACTCTCAAAGGATACAGAAGAAAGAACTCATAAACTTCAATTGACAAAAAAATTAGATTAATTTTTTTCAAAGAAGTGAGTCTTTGGTGGTTATTATGACATTTTCAGATATGTTCAGTTTTACTGGCTATGCACAGTGAAATATAATCAACACAACATTTTTAATGTATTTGGAACACACAGGAAGAAATTGAATTTCAAAGGACAGTTATTGTTGTTATAAAAGACAACATATAAGTGTTGTAAGGTTAGCAGAGAGAAATTCAGATCATGTGGCAAGAATTAGTAGAGGAATAATGTTTGGTTCAAGTGGAGGTGAAGGACGAAAGGAAAAACAGAGGACACAGCAGTAGAGAGAAGATATTTTATTTATTTATTTATCTATTTATTTATTTATATATATATATTTACCTCAGCTGTGAACAATAGCATCTTTGTTTACAGCTTTTCAATTCGTTCACTGCATTTCTGATGGCGTGTTATAAGGAAGCGTCTGTAATTCGCTTGAAGTGCACCGGTTTTTCGCCGATGTTTATATTCTTAGGTAATAATTTATTTACATCATTGAAAAATATGAAAACATACACACCAGCGCATTCTCTATACACGACGGGCTTCCACACATTTTCCACCATTCATAATCTCCTCACATGGTATTCGTCAGCCATGGTAGAAAAATTTAATGTTCCATGCTGTGAGATCGAATCTGGAATCAAGTAGTTGCGAACCAGATCTTTCTAAATACACATTCTCACTTGTTCCCGTGCCTTACAAGACTAAATCTATTAGTCAAAGGTGACGTATTTTGCTCTTAATTACTGGAATAATATATATTTCACCATTATTTCAGCACTACTCCACCACTTAAGCTTCGTTTCTTAATGAGATATGCTTACAAATATATAATAACTAGAAACCTTCAGATTTGAAGTGATTTCCTTCAAATTCTTACCATAGAATTGCAAATTTATATTTGTTACAGTATTTAACGTATGTGGGAGAAAGAAGGTAATAACTTCTATTTTAGCTAGGGATGCTGTTGGACAAGTAGTTTATTGAATAAATACGTCTTGTTGAAGAGGAAGATTACTGTTGAAGTCTTTGGAAATTAATGACATTCTCAATGACGCGATACAATTGCAGTGAAATAACGATAGTTGAAAATGGAGACTGATTCACAGATTTACTCAGCTGGTGTTTATTTTAAGCTGTAAGGTGTTAGCCGACATAATTTTCATTAGATCAATTACTTTGGTTATTCATTTCTAAGAGATAACATGCCAGAATACAAAAGGTGTTTGACAGAGTCTAGATAGATTAAGTACATTTATTATATGTATTCACTTTCAGTCCCTTTCTTTTCCCGTTAAAATTATGTTGTTGTGTCAAAGGTTCCTTTCATTTCTCTGTTGTCCGATAAGACAAAATATCGACAGTATACCAGAACTTCGTCTTTTAGCCAGCCAAATCAAATATTAGAATTAATAGTTTCAAATAGTAATATCAATAGTATATGAAATATATATTTATTAATACAATTTTCATTTTTTCAAATGTTTGCATAAGTATTTCTTTTATCCAAAATATAGCGGATTCTGGTGAAATAACCATAGATATAAAATAAATATAAACATGAATATACCGGAGTTTGATTTGAGGGGAGAAGTTGAGGTGGAAAACTAACAACAAACAGGTTCAATAAATAACAACTTATATGCTACAGAAGTTGTAAGTAATTATAATGTACTAACAAGGATTGTTTTACTACTCGAGCTGTACCAACGTCTAGTTTATTTCTTCTATCAACAAGAATAGTACACCTTTGTTGTTTTTTGTCGGTAACAAACTTCAAGAGGTTGTTTATTGTTACAACCAACACCTGTAAACATTAGTCGGAGAGAATGAATGTAATTTATCTCCCTGTCCACATAAGCGGCTACCATTTAAAAGGAATGTGTGTAATAATTAATATATCACTCAAATAAGTATAAAGATATCAGACCAACAGTGTACTTCGAAACATTATATCAAACACGTAAACAAAACTAAAAATAAACATTCTAATTCTTTCTAACATTGGCACAAGACCAGCAATTTGGAGAAAAGGAAAAAGTCGATTATATCGACCCCAGTACTTATCTGGTAGTTTATTTTATTGACCTCGGAAGGATGAAAGGCATAGTTGACCTCGGCGAAATTTGAACTCAGGACAGAGAAAGTCGTAAATAAATAGCGCAAAGCATTTTGTCTGACGCTCTATCGATTCTGCCAATCCACTACGTTCAACTAAACTTAGTAATTATTTTTACTTTTGGTACAAGGCCAATTATTTGAAGGGAAAGAGGGAAGTCGATTAAATCGACCCTAGTGTGTTACTGGTACTTTATTTTATCGATTGCGTAAGGATGAAAGGCAAAGCTAACCTCGGTGGTATTTGAACTCATTAATTAAGCCTTCTGATGCATGTGTACATCGTCAATTCATGCGCACACTTACACACACACACACACACACACACACACACACACACACACAGAGAAATACACACACACATACTCAGACACAGAAATACACACGTACACATCTATATATTATTGCACTGATGTGCATACATGCACAGTTATAAAGAACTCAAAACTAGACAGATATGATTTTGATAGTTTGCCAGATTAAGCAGCGTGAATCGTAATCTTCAAATGTCTCTTCAGGTTGATTTAAACTACAGGCATACATACATACATACATACATACATACATACATACATACATACATACATACATACATACATTTGGAGAAAAATATGGAGTGAAAAGAAGAATTTCAACCAAGATGCAGTGTGGCTAAGAGAAATCCGAAAGAACTACTGCTCCTACACTACAACAAAAAACATACGAAATAAGTGAGGGTACCCTTGAGACTGTGATAGGAAAACTCCAAGACAAGAAAACACCAGGAAGAGACATGATTATTGGCTACTGGTACAAAAAACTGATATTCTATCGGAGGTATCTTACTGACCTCTACCAACAAGTTCTTATATCAGAATGGTTGACATTAGCACAAACATTACTGGTCCCCAAGAACAAAGACACCCACTTGGCAAAAAACTACCGACCCATTGCATGCCAGAACCTGATGTATAAGATGTATACAGCCTGCCTGAACCTATTCCTCCAAGATCACTGTGAAAATAATAACATCATCACAGATGAACAAGTAAGGGAAAGAAAGGGGTTTAGGTATGTGCTAAACAACTCCTAATCAACAAAACTGCGATGTCGGAGGTGCGACAACTTAGGAGGAATATGACTGGCTGGACTACAGGAAAGCTTTCGATTCTGTTCCCCACTCTTGGATGATAGAGGCCCTCCAATTTGCTAAAGACCCAGACATTAATGTCAGAGCCATAGAGAGGCTGTCTTCTTCTTGGGCTACTATCCTAAGGTTAAAGACAGAGAGGGAGGCCTCTATTTTCACTGATAAAATAAAAATGTTGCAGGGGTATATTTCAGGGGGACAGTCTCTCTGTGATATTATTCATATTGTCATTAAACCCCTTGTCCTTTCTGCTCAAAAAATGTGAGGGATACATCATTGGCTCACAGGAGGACAGAAATACGAACCTAACCCATAATTTCTTTGTGGACGATCTGAAACTCTATGCCAAGAACATGGATGGGATGAAGAAAAATCTTGACCTGGTTACAACGTTCTCAAAGGATATAGGAATGGAGTTTGGCCAAGATAAATGCTCATACATGACTGTAAAGCGGGGAAAAACAACAACCCAATCTAGCAACATTGTTATCAAAGGCCTAACTGTTTCACCGATATCTGATGAGGACTGCTACGGATATCTGGGGATAGATGAGAACATATCCTATCATGGTACCTGTAATAAAGAATGCGTAACCAGTGAATACTACACCCGATTAAGAAAGATCTGGTCATTGGAACTCTCTGCGCAGAACAAAACAGTGGCTCACAATGTGTTTGCTGTGCCTGCCCTAACACCAACGTTTGGAATACTCAGTTGGACGATAGACGAAATCTGAGCAGTTGATGTTGGAACTCGAAAAATACTGAACAACACCGGAAACTTCCACATCAACAGTAACATAAACCGCCTTTACTTGAAACGTAAGCAGGGAGGCAGAGGCCTAACATCAGTCCAGACAACATTTGAATGTCGCATCATATCTCTCCGACAACATCTACGAACCTCGAAGCGTAGGAGCCCGTTTCTCGAGCAAGTCTATCTGCATGAAACAGATAAGATCATGAGAGTTGGGAAGGAACTCCTCGAGAGATATTCCCTGTGTGATAATCAAAAACTCATACCCAGGGATGTCGCTTAGCAGTATCGCAGTGAATCCATGGATGAAAAACTGCATGCCTATCAGCAAAAGATCATGCCATGGATATATTGCCAGAAAGCTCCAGAGTGAGAGTAATATAGATAAGGAAAGTAGTCTATCTTGGACCAACAACCGCTATATTGGCTCCCACTTTGAAGGATACGCTTTTGCAATCCAAGAACAGGAAATTAACACGAAATACCTGATTCACAAAAGAGATAGGGATGCAGGCAAAACACCTAGATGTGATAACAAGTGCAGACTCTCCAGAATTAACATCGAAGATATCACTCATATCATCAGAAGCTGTCAAAAGATGTCATCGCGGTACTATCAACCTATGAGGCATGATGTAGTGGCCAAAACACTGTACAATGCAGTTCGTAAAAAAGATAGCCCCGATAATAAACACATTAAAAGCTTCAACAATGTAGAAGACATCCATGTACATAATATGAAAGAGTACTGTTGGAATGTTCCAGTAAAAATTCCAATAAAATGCAGGCATAACAGACCAGATATTATGATATGGGACAGGGAGAAGAAAGCATGCACAGTAGTGGAAATTAGCTGCGCAGCAGATGCCAATATAATATCAAAGATTAGCGAAAAGGAGAATATTTATGCAGAACTAATGAGAAATCTGCAGATACTCCACCCTGATTACACCTTCAGATTTATGCCTGTGATTATTGGGGCACTGGGGTATGTTAGTAACTGCCTCAATACAAATCTTGAGAAGCTAGGCTTCACAGAAACAAAAAGAACACAACTAGTTAGGAAATTACAAGTACAACCAATTAGTGGAACAGTAAAAATATGTAAAACATTCCAAACAATTTGCATCTAATAACTGCTTATACACATTTACAGATACAAAGCATATACACATGCACACATACAACTCAAAACATACACATCCACGCATACAATAACATCCATATCTACACATGCATACATAAATATGTACCTAGTTGATGTTGTGTAAATTCCAATGAGAGAGTCTTGTGTCTATGTTAGCAACCGACTCTCTCTCTATTGGGAAAAAATTTGTGAAATTATAAAACCAGAAGAACATACATACATGCATACATAATACATACATACATACATACATACATACATACATACATACATACATACATACATACATACATACATACATACATACATACGCACATACATACATACATACACACATACATACATACATACATACATACATACATACACACATACATACATACATACATACATACATACATACATACATACATACATACATACATACATGGCTAATTAGAAGGTTACAAGTATTGTTCATTAATAAAACAGTAAAAATATGTAAAACATTTCAGAAATTCAGCATGTAATAACTGCATAGGTACAGAAATATATACACATTTATACATATAACTCAAAATATTCAGATTTTACACATGCATTAACATCCATGCCTGCACACACAAGTGCGCGCGCACACACACGCACACACGCATACATGCACGCGCACACATATACAAACATACATACGTATTACCTAGTTGATGTCTCAATTCCAATGAATCCTGTTTCTATATTAGAAACCGTCTCTCTCACTGTTGGTGAAACTGAATAAAATAATTGTTTCTACTTTTGGCACAAGGCCAGCAATTACTCAGTACATTACTGGTACTTTATTTTATCGACCCCGTAAGGATGAAAGGCAAAGTTAACCTCGATGGGATTTGAACTCAGACCGTAAAGGGACGTAACTATGTTAGAAAGCATGGTGTCCAATCCTCCGATCATATATACATACAACTTATTTATGTCTGTTTATTTACTATTCATCAGATACACCAGCAAATGTGTTACTTAAAACAAAAAACGAACACACTCACATGCATACACAAACATAATTTGAGGTTTTTGTTTATTATTAATCTCTCTGCTGCTTTTAATATGGCACTCTTTTTCTTAAAATGCCAAGCGGATAATACTATCCTAAGTAGTAAATACTTTGATACTAAAATAGTCTTCTAACAATAATCTTGATGCCTTGACGTAACTGCCAACCTTAACAAAATCTTTATGTAGGATGGCGACCGGTCAATGCTATATTTTTTACGAAAAGATTTCGTTGCTTTCTTTTCGGAAGCTTGCCATAACCTTTTGTTTCCTGATATTCTCAAGGGTAGGATGCAAGAAAATAATTGCTATACGTTTTTACATATGTAAACTAGTGACTGGGTATGTTTGAATCAAACACACCGATCCTCAAAGTTATCTAATTTAGATGTCTATTGGGTAATTTCAAGTCAAGTAATAGATATGCTCTCCTGTCCGTCTTCAGTTTGTATTTTACAGACGTATGTAATTTCCTCATATCTTCAGTGAAATAGGTGTATTTATTTTTCCGTTAAAGAAATTGTATTTAGAATACAATCTGTATTCTGATGTTGAAGGACAAAGCTTGATACAGATTTTTAGAATGTAATTGGCAGGTAGTTGGCAAAAACACGTATTAATGTTTTGTTCTAACTCTTCTTAGCTTTTGGATTTGCACTTTTGTCATAACCCAAATTATTTCTTTAGATTAACAAAACCAACATTTTAGCAAAAGGATAAGAAATCAACGCAGTTGATGCTTATACTTTGCTTATAATTACTTATCAAACCTTACAAATCAATGAAAACATTATTTGGAAGTGTAGGGAAGAAATAATATATTCAAGCCATTAAGTTCTAAAGGTTTTCACCAAATTATTACTTTTTAAAAACCTGTATCATACTTTGTTCTTCAGCATAACAATACCTTCCAATGTGACCCTTTAAAGAATCAAGATTTAGCATGTATTGTTTATGCTGAGCAGTTAACTCCTAAACTTAAAAAAGAAAGGGGACACAGCTAATTAGTAATCAATCTTACAGTCAATCAACAAAACTGTCTTCAAAAAGTATATGAAAATTCAATATTTCAAATATTTCCCAGGCAAATATAGCGCCAAAGAAGCTAAAAAAAAAAAAGCGAAATAAATAGATAGATAAAAAAGAAAATTGATAGAAGTTATGTTTTGATATAATTAAATATTGTTTCTACTTTTGGCACAAGGCCAGCAATTATATCAGTGCATTACTGGTACTTTATTTTATCGCCCCTGTAAGGATGAAAGGCAAAGTTAACTTCGGCGGGATTTGAACGCAGGCCATAAAGGGCCATAACTCCATGCTGCAAAGCATGGCGTCCGACCCTCCACCGACACTGCCAATTCACCGTCAATATTAAATAGCGTTACTTTCCTCAACACAAAACCGTTTATGTAAGAAAAAAGAGATATAAATAATTGATTCTGTTCCAGTAGAAAAATAATTGTTTCTACTTTTGGCACATGGCCAGCAATTATCCCAGTGTATTACTGGTACTTTATTTTATCGACCCTGTAAGGATGAAAGGCAAAGTTAACCTCGGCGGGATTTGAACTCAGACCATAAAGGGCCGTAACTCTTTGCTTCAAAGCATGGTGTCCGACCCTCTACCGATACTGCCAGAAAAATAATACAATACAGTATATCTCAGTGTAACTAATTAGTTAAGGATAAGAAGTCTATTTATATGCTCTTTATTTAAAATATATTTATTCGCTTCAGATATATTTAGTATATCTGAAGCGAATAAACATAACTTCTATCAATTTTCTTTTTTATCTATCTATAGTAGTTTTAGTGATTTTCAGATCTCTTGAAATTCGTTACGTGCTTCATTCAACTACAAAGGCACTCAAGATAGTGAATCTGATATCAGTAGATATAATGAATTTTAACCTGAAATAAAATCCCTCTTCACAAAAACAAAGGAACAAAATTTCGTAAATATTTTATGAATATTGTTAAATTTTAAGAAGCATTCCCAATAGAATTTTAGCATTATATATAATTACTAGCTAAATAACCCGGCGTTGCCCTGGTTACTGCTGTATTCAGATTAGTTTAATGCAAGTCATAACTCGATTAATACGAGTCTGAGGAAGGAAGATTGCATAAATAATCATCTAATTGTTCCTGTATAGATGTTATATCATAGGTATAAATGGGAAACAGATAGAGTATGTGTCTATGTATGGACATATAACTCCTGATAGAGTCATAGGGACGCCACTGTAACAATGTTTTGAGCATTTTTAAAACCTGGTCGGAACACAGCAGATTCCACCCAGATAAAGAGAGAGGGAGAATGAAAAGGGAAGTAAAAAAGAGACGGAGAGAATGAATCGACCGCGGCAGGATGAAAGTCAAATGTGACTTCAGCAGGAACGAATACCTCAAAGAATTATGTCCGACCTTCTAACGACTCCGCCAATTCACCTAAAAGTAGATATACCTTAAGTTAAAATAACTTTTCCAATAAATATCATGAAAAGAAATAATTATTTCTACTTTTGGCACAAGGCCAGCAATTACGCCAGTGCATTACTGGTACTTTATTTTATCGACCCTGTAAGGATGAAAGGCAAAGTTAACCTCGGCGGGATTTGAACTCAGACCGTAAAGGGTCGTAACTCTATGCTGTAAACGATGGCATCCAACCCTCTACCGAGACTACCAATCATGAAAAGAAATAATTGTTTCTACTTTTGGCACAAGGCCAGCAATTATGCCAGTGTATTACTGGTACTTTATTTTATCGACCCGTAAGGATGAAAGGCAAAGTTAACCTCGGCGGGATTTGAACTCAGACCATAAAGGGCCGTAACTCTTTGCTGCAAAGCATGGCGTTCAACCCTCTACTGATACTGCCAATCCACCGCCCCGAAAAGAAATAATTGTTTCTACTTTTGGCACAAGGCCAGCAATTACCCAGTACATTACTGGTACTTTATTTTATCGACCCCGTGAGGATGAAAGGCAGACAATAACACCGGAGCTCTACTTATATGTATTATTCAGTATTTATAAAGTAACTTCACTTGATCACTTAACATCAGTTTCTTACTACTACTATTTCTACTACTACTACTACTACTACTACTACTACTACTACTACTACCACTACCACTTCTTCTTCTTCTTCTTCTTCTTCTTCTTCTTCTTCTTCTTCTTCTTCTTCTTCTTCTTCTTCTTCTTCTTCTTCTTCTTCTTCTTCTTCTTCTTCTATAAAAAAAAAATAAACGAAAAGTAATTATAAGGACTTTTTTGTATGCTTCAAAAATTATTATAACATTTAAAGGCACTTAAGAATTAGACTTCGTCTGCATCTTGACTTTAATTTACAGAGGAAAAAACAGTTTCATAGCACTGAAATTTCCGATTACATTGACCATTACAAATTGTTTTGTCAATTTCGATATGAAAACTCTTTTTCATAAAGATCATTACACTTCATTATTCTCAAAAATAGAAACAATTATTCTAACACTAATCTTAATTTAGAAATCATTCGGTCATTTATGATTTAAATATTCTATATTCAGGAGTCATGCCTATGATTCATTTACAAAAGTTCCATTTAATTAAATTTGTGCATTTATTAGCAAGTCATTAAGTTAAAACAGTGAACCTCAATTATTAAAATACGAATTCTTTAAGTATTTTATTCTTAATCAAGATAATTTATCATTCCAAACCTTGATTTTGTATGTTTTCACGTCATAAATTCACTTCATTTTTTACATTATGCATGAATTTCGAAATATTAAAATAAAAATATAAAATGTATTGATAATATTTCTTCTTACTAAGCACAAATATTCCATTGTATTAATGATATATGGTAATTTACTTCAGCTTTCATATGTCTGTTGCTTTTGTAAGGATAAGGGATAAGAAAATGATTGTTCTACGTAGGTCTTCATATCTATAGGACAGTTAAAACATACGCTATTGCCCATCAATCATACTAAGCATCTAAGAAGTATTGATTCTTTACATAAACATAAAACATATCTGACAAAAATAAAACTGCTTACGTGACGCTCATGTTTCTCTCGGGGAATTATCGACATATAAATTAGCTGGAAAGTTTCAAACGGGAATTGTAACTGGATATAGTACTTGGTTCGTTATGAATCGTATACTTATCCAAGTCGAAATGTGGTGTGTGAATGGTGGGAAACAAAATGATTGGAGAAGGACAATGTTTGAGGAATTATTCAGAGAGCGTGTAAAATGGAGTTGTAAACAAAGGACGCTAACATCTGATAGCTTTTTTTCAGTGGATATAATGCAATTATTCAAAAGTAAAGAAACGTTATAGGGAACTGGAAAATCGCCGAAAAATTATAAGTTACTATTTAGTAATTCTCCTTATAGAGTATCCTCAAATTGCACTGCAAACACATCTGCAAATGTTTACTATTGTCTAAGAAGGAACAAAACTGGATTTTACTAAGTTCAAATTTTATATAAACTCCGCCATACTGCATTTCCATAGATACATTACATAACGACAACATCTTCAATGTTACCTTCACAATTCAATATATTATAGGAATCACCATTAGTAGATGACTTTAAATCAATGTATAATAATAGCACATAAATATTTACTATCTGGATAATTTCATTAGGAACTGGAAAATGATTGAATAAATGTTCTTCTAATAGAAATGTCTAATAAATGTTCTTCTAATGGAAATGTCATAACTGATCGTCTATACCTGTCATATACTAAATTACGCTAATTTGGAAAACGATGAAATCGGTGTCAAAGATGTAACGGAATGACCAGTAGAACCTCCAAAATTCTTTTTAAAACAAGTATACTTTGATAAACCAGTTATGTGACGTAAACTGTTAGCTTAGTATCTAAACTAAGAAAATATCAAGTTCAATATTTCTTATGGAAATTACTGTGCCTCACTATATATAATCCTCGGGTTTATATATACTTTTGAGAGCTTACAAAGCATTGACGTACATGCTATCAACCATGCTTACAATAATGTTTTATTGTAAATCTATAAAGTTTTAGATTCCAGGAGAGGAATTCAACATTGCATTATGGTCCCTCTGAAGAGCATTGTCGGTGAAGCTAAATTGACATGACAACCAAAATTTAAAACTGCGTTATAAACTATACCTCTCAAACTCTTACATGTTATGCACAACACTCACTAGATTTCTTCAGAGATTTATGAAGCGGAAAATGAGATAAGATGTAGATGTATTTCTTTAAGGTATCTTCTAAGAATTCTGTTCAGTGGTATCAGACACAATGTTTATGTAACTAATGATTTTTTCAGACTAGGCACACAAAACCAACCTGCATTTTTAAGGAACAGACAATGGGAACTTGTGAAACGTATTCCTTTCTCTAGATGGATTAGCACGGTTTATGAATTGAAATACCTCCAAATTATGCTGGATGTCAGATGTCTCATTTTTTTTAAACACAAAGCTAATCGTTTTTCTTATGTACTAACCCAATGTGTTAGATATAGTCGATTGGATCTATTTTCGCATTTTATTTCTAGAATATACTCTATGATTCTGAAGGAATAGAAGACAAAATCCATACCAATGCTTCAGCTCACCTTATTGTTTGGTAAATGTAAACAAAAGAAAAACTAAGAAAAACAGAAACATAATTCATATTTTAAGAATCTTCTAGAAGTATGTATTAATATCATTAGATTTATTTGTTATTTGTTGTAATATCAGAATATAATCGTCTATTGTAATCTGATCTGAGTCATACGATGGAAAGAAAAAATACATGTCAATATTCTAATGTTAAATATAACTTATCTATAAAACAAGCTGTTATCAAACAGTTGTAGAATCTTTGATCTCAGATAGTTTAACTTACACTCTTCAGAAGGCGTAGCAGCATCAATAAATCATGAAGTATATAGTAACAGATGTTAATAACTTCACCAGCCTATGCAAATTATAGAGAAACAAATTTACCAAGAGTCTTAACGTAAGTTCTAAAAAGTACGAAAACCTATGTTACTTCTAGAAAATGTTTGGTATATACGTATCTATTTTCATGTATTTTAAAAATACATTTTCATTCGATGATTCTGTATCAAATGCAGCAATTAAATTGTGTACATCAAATATCTTTAATTAAGTAGTCATTCGAGGAATCACATTTCTATTTATTCATTTAGAAATCTGAAACCTGCCCGAAATGATATTTTCTTGTTAATGTATTATAGGAACTTTCAATATGACCGGTAACATCGTATTTTGCTCTTGAGTTCAAATTCACTAGTGCTAATGCCTTTAGGAAAACATGAGCGGTGCAACATATCATTCTTTACTTCCTTTATAAGTAGCTTATTGCTGTTAATATATATATATATATATATATATATATATATATATATATATATATATATATATATATATATATATATAAATAAGTAATAGAGAGAAAAAAAAATGTTTCAGTAGAAAACGCTGAAGAGATTCTTTCAGTATAATATCAAAACATTTATAAAGTGGATATTTCCGCATTTAATAATACCGGTTTCAGCATTATATGCTTTTTCAACTGCGGATATGCATAATGTTGCATATTTATAGGAATAATAAAAAGGGGAAGAAAAATTATTAGTTTTTACATACGCATTTAGAGATCAGAGTTCATATCTCTGTCCGTGTTTATCCTTTGTTCTCAGTTAGTTGGCTGACAGAAGTCATATATATATATATGGAAGCCCTGATGATTTCTCCCGAATGAAATAGTTCTAGTCCTGGAGAAGCCATTTCTATATTATATTTTAAATATTATATATTAAATATTAAATATTTATAGTCTGGTATGTATTGAGTACCTTACTTACTGTGGTTACCCCCGATTGAACCCGAGATAACCTTGTGTGTGTATATATATTTGTCTGTGTGAGTGTTTGTTTGTGCATATGTGTGTGTGTGTGCATATGTGTGTGTGTGTGCATATACACACACACACACACACACACACACACACACATATATATATATATATGTGTGTGTGTGTGTGTCTGTGTGTGCATACTTGTTGTATGATAAGACGCAGTTTATATTAATGAGGTAGAAGTTCGACTGTGAGCTTTAGGTGGTTTCAGCTATTGACCTCTGCAAGCTTCTCCGTGGTCGTGCTTGTTTTTGCAAAAAAATAAGAGAGAAAGAACAATAACGTTCTGTTGGGTGTCTAGAATTGGTCCATTTTTTTCTTTCTCTATTATTAATTGAAAAAAAAAATGTCTACCATCAAGAAGCTTGCAGAGGTTAAAAAATGAAACCGCTTATTACCTCGTGATTAGATCTCTACATCGTTAATATAAACTATCCTGCGTCTTACTATGCAGTACAACTCTGATTTGTGGTCTACCCGGTCTTCACACGCACGTACACACACACACGCGCGCACACACACACATACACACACACACACACACACACACACACACACACACACACACACACACACACACACACACACACACACACACACACACACACACACACACACACACACACACATATATATATATATACATATATATATAATATATAAGATCAAAAGATGGTTAAATGAGTTCCATGTATTTTATTATGCGCATTTCAAAAACAAATATCATCATGCAATAACATTTGTGTTTTCATCAGATAAAATAGGAAGACATGATATGAAGGTTAAAAACACTTGTGGATAGTGCTTTTAACCTTCATATCATGTCTTCCTATTTTATCTGATGAAAACACAAATGTTATTGCATGATGATATTTGTTTTTGAAATGAGCATAATAAAATACTTGGAACTCATTTAACCATCTTTTGATCTTATATATTATGTATACTCCGGTCCTACAAACTGTAGAGTGCTTCTTATCCGATATCTGCATTGCTTTATTGTACTACAATAAAACTCACCTCCTACATTATATATATATATATAGATGAAAAGATTCTAGACCTCGACGTCTGAGCTCTGTTTCGACAGATAGATCGGATCTAGCCGTCGAAAAGGCCGGAGCCCAACGGTCGTGGTCTTGAATCTTTTCATATTACCCATTCTACTACCCAAAGTATCGAGTACTCTGGTACGTTATGGTCTACCTGGTATCTTACCACACCCTCTCTGTTTATATATTTATACACACACACATATATATATATATATATATATACTATAAATGAGAGTGTGTGTGTGTATATGTGTATGTCTCCCAAAGGCCCCGAAACGGTGCATCATAGAGAAAAACGGTTTTCGTTTTCGAAATCTGTGTCCCAAGGAGAACGTTTTAGGTATCAAAAATGAAATTGTTACGAGATATAAATCAACTTCACCTCTCTTTATATATCTGTCTGTCTCTGTATTTTACGCTTTTCCCTTCTGTATATATCTTTACGACACTCTCTCACTCTCTTTCTATAACTTCTCCGGTTGTGGTGGTAGTAGTGGTGGTAGTGGTGGTGGTAGCGTTGGTGGTGGTGATGGTGAGTAGTAGTAGTGGTAATGGTGGTGGGGATAGTAGTAGTGGTAGTAGTGGTGGTCGAGGTAGTGGTGGCGGTGGTGGAGTGATGGTGGTAGTAGTAATGGTGGTGGTGGTGGTAGAAGTAGTAATAATGGTGGTAGTAGTAGTAGTAATGGCGGTGGTA
>OZ024742.1:117943822-118003822 GCA_964016885.1 Eledone cirrhosa
AGAATAAAAAAGATGTATCTTGTTGCATAAGCTACGCGCATTTAAGAACAACAATTTGTACCTTGATTTCAGTTTATGATGATGTGTAGGGGATGGCAGGTTGTTCTGATTTAGTTTCCCACAGTTTTGTCATTGCCAGCTATTGTGGATACAGTGTGTTCAGACTAGCTGGTATCTCTTTTCCATGTTTCACCAGCCTTAATAAACTTCCATATCTGCCCATCGTCACATAGGCTTTCATGTTGTGCTGAGTTGCGATTTAAGGAAGCTGCAGAATGTAGCTTTGGACGTCATCAGGTGGAAAATCAGGGCGTGTTCGGAAGGCAATCCGATTTTCACGCCTAGCTTTATCAGAGGCTAAATGGTATGAACGTGCCTCAGTAGGGTTTGAAAAAGACAGCCTAATTAGTCTGGGTTTCGGACCCGGTCGACCAAGGCGGAGAGCATCCTTCAGGTGAGCACAGCCTAGGTCTTTGGATGAGCTGACTGTAAATGCTTGAAGATCTGCTATGTCTTCTGATACACCAATGACAATTACTTCGTGGTTGACAGATTCAGTGGCTTTCTCAATACGTCTAGATTCGGCAAGAGTCACGGGGGAGAATTTTTAGCAAGGGACTCCGATAAGATCCCTCATAGTAGGGTTCAACACGAACGCTTGATTTGATTCCTATTTCTCGGTTTAAAGCAGAAATCATTTGTCGTATTTCCACAAATTCTGTATTGATGGCCGATTTTTGTTGTTGTTGATGATGATGTTCTTCAACAGGAATGGTAGGGGAAGACACGGTCGTCGCTTGTTTTTGTGAAACCAATAACCAACAACACCACTCTTCACCAAAATATGCAAAGGAATAAGAAATAAATTTCTCAATAAAATCACATTAATTATCATCTATGCAAAGAATATTATAATATTAATGATTTCGTATTTTTCTTCAGCTTTGCCAAGTTTAAATAATTTAAATATTTTCTTGCTCCATTTTGCAATAATCTCTCTTGCTCCACATCTCTACATCTACCGATCTATCTATCTTTCTATATTTCATGTATATCTGCCGTTAATGCCTTTAATTTCATTACCGTTTTTTTTTTAAAGTCTACTTTTGATCATTCTACGAGGATTCGCTATAATTTGGTTTGCAGCAGAGAGATTGTAAACAAATGCTAGTTAAACATACAGAAGCAAGCGTACAGTTATGTTTAAACCTCCTTATATAATGGAATGCATACATAACCACACCGACATATTGACAGAAACACACACACATATCTGTTTTGTGTGTAGATATAAAAACTGGCATCTATCTGGGCGTGCTTTAAAATAAACATTTGTTACACATACACACTCACACATATATACGTGTATATCTATACACACCACACACACACACACACACACACACACACACACACACACACACATATATATATATATATATATATATACTGAAGTGCACTAAGCAGTCAAAGTATATCATAAAGCCAGATCTGTATGTAAGCAGAATAGAAGTAACCAAGACGGGCTGCATAATTGTGTATATAAAGTTACTCATTTTTAATATATAGACATGTAAACTTGCCAAATATACGTATCTCTCTGTAAATTGAAAACATTATAAACATGTTTAACCAATGTTCATGTCTTATTGGGCTTTCATTAGGTCTGTATATCATCCAAACAACCATAATGGGATATGCAATTGAGGGATTTATATAACCTATCACTAGTAATATTATCCTGTAATGGACGTACAAATTTGCATCTTATTAGCGCTCATGCAGATATTTAATTGAGATTGAGGTTGTGAGTTCGATTCCCAGACTGGGCGATGCGTTATGTCCTTGAGCAAGACACTTTATTTCACGTTGTTCCTTCTACCTGGAGCTGCGACCGATAGATAGTATTAGCAATTGGAAAGACCAATGGAAACAATGTTTCCTCGGTCCGATTTGATGAAAGTCGATCGTTCCTACATATATATACATATGTAGTGACTAGCGCCATCTCTTCGGGGAACCAGACTATTGGAGTTACTTCCCCGTGGCCAGTATATAAGGGAGCGTTCCGACGCCTCTCTCTCTCTCTCTCTCTCTCTCTAAGAGCTACCTTTGGCGTAGCCGTGCCTGGCCTACTAGGCAGGCGGCCAAAAGATGAAAAGAGAGAGTGAGGCGTCGGAACGCTCCCTTATATACTGGCCACGGGGAAGTAACTCCAAATAGTCTGGTTCCCCGGAGAGATGGCACTAGTCACTACATGGCTCTCCCCCAGACGAAAAGTCGATAATGGAGAAGTTAAATGTAGTGAAAAGGCGTACAGCACAGAACAAGGAAGGCAAAGGTATGTATATGGCAAAAGTTTGCAAAAATGTAATAGGAACAAATTATTGAAAAAATAATAAAATTCAAACAGTATTCACAGGAATGTTGCACCATTGCAGCAGGGAACTGTAGGAAAAGTGTATGCCCCAAAAGAATTTGAGAGCAGGTTGTTTCTGTACTGTGGAAAACGTGAGATTCCCGATCTTCGAAGAGAATGGTTGAAATTTCGCACAGGAAGATGACTGCAAGAAGGATTCTCAGTTCTGTTTGTTGTACTGCTGGTTCGAAGTTGTTGAGAGAAGAGCAAAGATGAAATTGTCGTTGGTTGTCGCGCATAGCCTTTTTGAAGTTGTTTCAAGGGAAACAACTCATTCGCAGTTAAAAGATCCCAGAAAATGTGTTGCGCAAAGTGTCAGAAATAACAGCCAAAATTGATGGTCAGTGTTGCAGTTGAAGTTGATCTGTTTAAGTCCAGATGAAGTTGCGGTTGAAGTTGCAACCATTGAAATGAGCATGCAGGATAAATGCACAGTAACTAACGCCAATTTACGGCATTGTAGTGTCGCAAACTTTTTTACTGGCAAATATAAAAAATAGCTTGGGATGATGAAGTCCTTGAAAAGAAATAGCAAAACGTGTGTATCCCTTTAAATCGAGATTTGTGGACTACACACGTGCTGGTACAAGGTAAAATTGAAATTGAAAAAATTTCTTTTGCGCGGGAAAATTACGAGAAAGCCAAGATGGCTGCCGAAAATGAAAGAAGAAGGCAGCTGTCGGCCATCTTGATTCTCACTGTGAATGTGATGAAGATGAAGGAAAAACTTGGTTGAACGAGTAAGCGAGAAAAAGGTGCCATGAGCTACCTTTGGCGTAGCCGTGCCTGGCCTACTAGGCAGGCGGCCAAAAGGCGAAAAGAGAGAGAGAGAGGCGTCGGAACGCTCCCTTATATACTGGCCACGGGGATGTAACTCCAAATAGTCTGGTTCCCCGGAGAGATGGTGCTAGTCACTACACACACACACACACACACACACACACACACATATATATATATATATATATATATATATATGTCTACGCCATTTATATATATATATATATATACATATAAATATATGTATATATATGTATATATATATATATATATATATGTCTGTGTGTGTGTGTGTGTGTGTGTAATCGTGACTGTAATTGAGTATATAAAATTGTGCATGACCTTTAACTTTATTAGATCACCAGATCAAAATAACTGTTGATCCGAAAAACGTAGACACTTTGAGCAAGCTCTGTTACGTAATACCCTTTTATCATACCCTTTTATCTGACTAACTGCATTTAAAATGACACAGGTGTATTGACATGCATGTGCTTCTCTTCTATTATTCTTAGTTTCTCTTATTTTTCATTTCTCTTCTCTTTCTTGCTCTTCCTTTTTATTTACTTTTTTTCCTTTTCTATTACTGTTGTTCGTTTCTCTCTGTTTCTTCCATTTCCATGTCATTTTCTAATGTTGCCAATTTTCAAATTTTCTGGGATTAACTAATGAGGCATTGTACTATTAAATGTAAATAGCTAATTTCCACCCTGTAAGAATTATGTATTTTAACGTAATCGGATATATTCTTACGGTTGAATAAACGACATTAGCTGATTTGTATTTTTTTTAAACTGCAAGCACTATTTTACTATAGTGCATTTAAAAAATAGCAAAAATCGAGAAGTGGACAGCAGGCCAAATGTCTTAGTTAAAATCAATGATTATAAAAGTAATTTTGCATTTTACTCTAAATTCAGTATAATTAAACCAGTGTTGTTATTGACTACATAGTGTTAGTCAATAACAACATTTTAAATAACCTTAGCAATAGCATTGGTAAAACAACTAAACCAAACTAAAAATAGTTACATAGTCATCAGCTCATTTAATAATACCGATTATAGACATATCCCTTGGTTTTCGTTCCTCAAATACTTAACGTCCCAGAATTTACCAAGAACTATAATAACATAAATAATAACAAGATACAGAACACCAAAAAAATAAGTTATTTTTTTTTAATAAAGATTCCGTATTAGTAAACCAATCTGACCAAATAGGAACTTTTGAAGTAATATGACAGAAAGGAGTTATACAATATTGTATGATTAGACATCTTTAATATACTTAGTAAGATTATGGTTATTTTTTTGTTACCAGCAGTCGAGAGGAATCTCTCCTGAAAAATCAAACAACATTTTCTAGCGTGCCAGTAATGTAAACTCAGACAAGATTACTCGACGAAGAAGTGAATTAATTGTGAACCATTCAGTGATTATTGTACTGCCATATCACCAGATATACTTAATTACAAGCAACCGTTACAAACCGGAAAACACCCTTCCCTTGAACATGGCTGACTACACACTTCATTTTCTATGATGTTGTCAAGAGAATAAAATTCCTTATTCAACTGATGTCAGTTGAAGTCAGATATTTCTACACACTGTCGTCAACTGAACACTGTCGTCAACTGAACACTGTCGTCAACTGAACACTGTCGTCAACTGAATACACCATTCTACTTACATCGCTGTATGGTGTATAGTCATTCATCACCTTTCAGATAACCGTCATCGGAAGCTGCATTAATTGATAAATCCTTATGGCTCACTTCTATAGAAACACGTGCTCTCATATACAGACACACTTCTATATAAACCTTAATTTACGTTATGTAGACTTATATGTTCACACACGCACGCATACAAAAATGTGTAAACTCACTTGTAGTTACATAAACAAACATTGGCTTGTACAGAGATACTTGTATGGACAGAGATACTTGTTTGCTCGGTTTCAAGTGTATAAGAAAATACATAAATGTAGGTACAGGGTGGTCCAAAAAGATGTATTATCGCTATCTAACCCAGGCTTCTGTTTTTCAGCAAGATGGAGCAACACCGCATTGCTTCAATGCTTCACTCGAATACCTCCATCGTTACTTCCTTGAAGTCAGGCTCATCTCCCGTGGCCTGCACATTCTCCAGACCTATCCCCTTTGGATTATTTTCTGTGGGGATACCTATGCTAACAATCCCCAAACTATTGATGCGCTCAAGAATAATATTCGAACAGAGATCAGGAGAATTCCCCATGACATGTTGGACAGGGTTGTAGTAACTATGGCGACAGTGTGTTGACTATAGCAACGCAGTGTCGCCACCTGTGGGTAACGCAAAAAAATAGCGAATTACTTCCCTTATCTCGGCGTTCTCTAAAAGAAGAGACGCCAATGTAAAACTCAAGAGATTTGGTTTTCAATTCCAGTCGCCTTTGTCCTGCCACGTGGACGTACTTTGTAAAAACGCCTGTTTTTGACCAAGAGATTTTCATATCTCTTCTTGAATGTAAGAATTAAGCCATTGCCGTTTAGCTTGCAGGGTATGTCCTATGAATATAATTATTATGTTGTGTTTTATTAAATGAATCATTTAATAAAATATTAGCCTTGTTATCGTTAAAGCCCTTCTGTTTTAATTAATAATCTTAGAGAGATGAGATGTCGTTCACACACCTGGACGATATATCATTTTTCTTTATTGATGACCCCGACTAAGAGCAACTTTTAAAATTCTTCTGTATTGCTGAATTGTATCTCCTTCTGACCTGCCTTGCAAGCATAGTTAGATAAAAACAAAAAAAATTTATCACAACTCATCCAGCGTTTTATCAACAATGATATTTATTTTATGTACAAAGTGTGCGACGCTGCACATATATATATATGGAATTCAGGCCCATTGTTGTTTGGTATCTTGTCTTTGAGTGAACAATATTTTTCTCTTGCATCAACTTCTCTCTTTAAAAAAAAAAAAAAAAAAAAAAAAAAAAAAGGATTTCTCTGGATATAAAATTTTGCTTTCAACCTTCTGTTAAAATAACAAAATGGAGACTCAAAAATTTTGTTTTCCCGCGTACAGCTTCTCTTCTTCAACCCCAGCCATCTGATTGGCTGCATCGTGCCACATGACGGCTTCTTCATCACAAACACATTTTTCAATCAGCCATCTTGGGATTTTCTTACCAAATAATTTTCATGGAAAATAATTTTTTTTATTATGCAAATTTTATTTTGGCCGGCGAGAATTTTCAAAAAGAATTTCAGTTGAATTCGCGTGAATAAGATTTTGGATTCCAGTGTCATTTTTTGGTCGCATAGCTGCTTCGAAGAAATAATTTGGCCTTAAAAATTCATCAAATCTTTGGGCATCATGAATCAACATCATTTGCCGTCCTTCGCAGGCGACATCAAGTTATGGTTTTTGCAGCTTGAATGCTATTTTGATTTAACCAAAACAAAAGAACAGCATAAACTGAAGGTACTAGTTAGTGGCTTGCCTGTGTCGTTGGCATATTCCGTGAAGGATGTGGTAACCAATTTAGCCGCAGACGTTACTTATGGCTCGTTGAAAGGGGAAATTATTCGGAGGAATACCAAGTCAGCGGAAATTTTTTTTCGGGAATTGTTAGATGATGCGCAAATGGGTGACAGGACGCCAAGCTCCTATTTGCGACATCTGCGGGAATTGAGCGACTCCCAGGGGATGGACACCCCATTCCTCAAACAACTATTTTTCTCTCGTTTACCACCAAGTGCGCAGATGGTCTTGGTCAATAATTTGGAGAGGGAATCGTTAGATCAACTTGCCTCATCCGCGGATAGAATACTAGAGGTGGACTCTAACAACAGTCGGCATAATCCTTGTGTGGCTTCTTCTTCTGTTCCCCCACGCAATTCTTCTGTGGCCAACAGCAAACTGTTGGAGATGATCGAAGCGCTCACCCAAAAAGTGGAGGATTTGACCGTACAACACAGAGAGCCTTCTCAACGTTTGAGGTACCGTTCGCCTCCGTCTGCTATTCCTCGAAACCGCTACGAGTACCGTTCGCCTCCGTCTGCTATTCCTCGAAACCACTACGAGTACCGTTCGCCTCCGTCTGCTATTCCTCGAAACCGCTACGAGTACCGTTCGCCGCCGTCTTCTATTCATCGCCAGCACTACAACGCAGACAACAATAATTCTTCGTTTTGTTGGTATCATGCTAACTTCGGCAGTAGGGCACAACGTTGTCGCACGCCCTGTAATTACAAGAGATCGGAAAACGCAAAGCAGAGCCACTAGGGGCGGCTAGTGAACTCTGGGAAATCGACCAAACCGCCATCTATTCGTATACGACCTGCGGTCGAGAAAATTTTCCTTGTCGATACTGGCGCGTCGCTGAGTATTTGGCCAGTCAGTTATCTCAAAAAAAACCCATCTGAATCAAATATAAATTTACGAGCAGTCAACCACACGGCCATTCGAACGTACGGGCAAATTTCGCTTCCTCTTCGGTTAAAAAATTTGCGTCGTGAATTGAAGTGGAAGTTTACTATCGCCGACTTGCCATACGCCATTTTGGGAGCGGATTTTCTCCACCATTTTTGCTTGTCGATTGACATCCGCAGACAACGACTTTTTGATGCTAATACAGGCCTATCGTTCGAGGGTACAAAGCCGGAGATCGCCACAGTAAGCCCTGCTTTTTTCTTGGCTGAAGTGGGCAACCAGTATCACAGTTTGTTAAAATCATTCCCACAGCTGACGCAAGGAAGATTACAAATTGCTAGTCCGGATCATGTGATTGAACACTTTATATCCACTACAGGTCCACCTGTTTTCTCACGCCCTCGAAGATTATCTGCAGAGAAGTTGAAAGCTGCACAGTCTGAATTTGACCACATGCTGGAATTAGGAATAATTCGGCGTTCCACAAGTCCTTGGGCATCGCCTCTACATATGGTACTTAAATCTTCTGGTGATTGGAGACCGACGGGTGACTACCGACGCTTAAACGCGATTACTGTGCCTGACCGTTATCCAATCCCGCATTTGCAGGATTTCGCTTCTTCATTACAAGGTTGCACAATCTTTTCTAAGCTCGATTTGATTCGTGCTTATAATCAGATTCCGGTTAAAAAGGAGGATATTCTGAAGACTGCTATTGCCACTCCTTTTGGATCTTTCGAGTTCCTTACTATGCCTTTCGGGCTAAGAAATGCGGCTAGTACCTTCTAACGATTTATGGATGATGTTACTCGGGGCCTGGATTTTGTGTACACGTATATCGATGATGTGTTGATTGCTAGTTCTTCTCCTGAGCAGCATTCAAAGCATCTGGATCTCTTATTTCGTCGTTTACAGAGATATAATGTTCGTATTAATGCTTCCAAGTGTGTTTTCGGCTCGACTTCACTAACATTTTTAGGCCATCTGATTGACGCCGATGGTATTCGACCTCTTCCTGAGAAGGTTAAGGCAGTATCGGATTTGCCTCCGCCAAGTTCACTGCGACAATTACGTCAATTCTTAGACCTTGTTAATGTTTATAGGCGATTCGTACCTAATTGTTCCAACTTGCTGTTCTCGTTGACAGAAATTTTTGAGGGTTGCCGGCGTAAGAATATGGACATTTCCTTAAATAAAACGCAGCTTGAGGATTTAAAAAAAGTGTAAAAGGCGTTAGCGAGCGCGTCTTTGCTCGCCCACCCAGTACCTAACGCCGAGCTATCGCTCTGTGTTAATGCGTCGGATACCGCCGTGGGCGCAGTCTTGCAACAGAAGTGCGATGGTTTACAACAACCACTGGAATTTTTTTCGAGAAAGCTAAAGCCTGGCGAAAATCGTTATAGTACTTTCGGGCGTGAGCTTTTAGCAACTTATTTATCTGTGAAACATTTCTCCCATGTTCTGGACGGGAGAGCGTTCACTATTTTCACAGATCACAAACCGTTGATTTTCGCTTTAAGATCAAAATCTGACAAATATTCGCCTAGGGAAACTAGACATCTGGATTTTTGTTTCCCAATACACCAATGATATTCAACATATTCCGGGTGCTTTGAACACTGCGGCAGACGCCTTGTCTCGTCTCCCGATAGCTTCGATCTCGTCGTCTAACGATATAGATTTGCGTCAAATGGCCATTGACCAACCCTCGCTTGAATCATTGGATTGCACATCGCCGGAGTTCATTAACTGCAATATAACATACCTTCCTTTATCAACCGCTGACTGACAGACAGATACTTTGTGATATCTCGTTGGACTCACCACGACCTCCCGTCCCAGTTGGTCATCGACGAACTGTATTTCTCGCTTTGCATGGCATTTCTCACCCAGGAGCTACAGCCTCGGTAAAACTCATAACAGCCAGATTTTTCTGGCCTGATATGAGATGTGACATTGCTGCTTGGTGCCGTTCCTGTGTCGTTTGCCAAAAGTCAAAAGTTCATAAGCACGTTAAAACTCCTCTCGGAACTTTCACCTGTCCTGATGCCAGATTTCGTCACATTCATGTGAACATCGTCGGCCCGTGGCCGATTAGTCGTGGTTATTCGTATATTTTGACGATCGTTAACCGTTTTTCGCGTTGGCCTGAAGCCATCCCTATGACATATATCACTGCTGAAACGACAGCGCGTACTCTCGTATCTGCATGGATCGCTCGTTTTGGAGTACCAACCACAATAACAACAGACCGCGGTCGTCAATTTGATTCGAACCTCTTCCGTGAATTAACACAAATTATTGGCGCTACTCGCATAAGAACCATGGCATATCATCCAGCATCAAACGGAATGGTGGAAAGATTTCACAGACAGCTTAAAGCCTCTTTAAGGGCTTCAATGGACTCTTCACGTTGGAGTGAGTACCTACCTATTGTGTTGTTAAGTATTCGGTCGACAATAAAGGTGGACCTTGGGTTCTCCCCGGCCGAATTGATTTATGGTACTCCTCCTGCGTTACCGGGGCAAATGCTTGCTCCTGTTGATCTTGCTTCGCAGGATCCCGCTTCCTACGTGTCCCGGCTTCATTCTTACTTCCAGGATTTACCACCGATGGACACTAGGAAGCAAACTGTAAAAACTGCCGTCCCAAGGGATATTGCCTTGTGGACACATGTGTTCGTTAGAGACGACGCTGTGAGACCCCCTCTCACACGGCCGTACTCTGGACCCTATCGTGTGCTTGCTCGTACAGAGAAACATTTCACAGTAGACATTAGGGGGTCCAGGGAAACTATTTCCGTTGATCGCCTCAAACGAGCCAATCTGGACTCTGACACAGTGACACTTGGACCACAAATGCCCCCTTCTTTTTCTTCGCCACATACACGTGTTTCTTCGCCCCCCCCCCCACCACCACCACCAACATACAGAAATACGACCCGTTCAGGTCGAAGGGTGCATTGGCCCCGTAAGCTATGCAGTACTATAAACTTCTGAATTGTATTCTTTTTTCTTGCAGTTATTTTTACTGTATATTGAATTTGTTGTTGCATTTGGGACCCTTACTGCGAATGGTATTTTTAATGCATTTTGCATTTATTGCTGCATGTGTATAATTATTGCATTTGTTGTATATTTTTTGTGTAATGCTTGCATGCATTAACCTATTTCACCTCTATATTGTTCGTTTTGAAACCGGTTTCAACAACTTGTAAAGAGTACCTTGTAAGGCTTTGGTTTCATTGTTATATACTACAGAAATTTTTCTTGCCCCAATTTACAACTTCTAGTTCCTCCATGCTATCGTTTGTTTTACGATTTTTATTAAAAATCTGGTCGGAGGTGATTGTAGTAACTATGGCGACAGTGTGTTGACTATAGCAACGCAGTGTTGTCCCCTGTGGATAACACAAAAAAATAGCGAATTACTTCTCTTATCTCGGCATTCTCTAAAAGAAAAGACGCCAATGTAAAACTCAAGAGATTTGGTTTTCAATTCCAGTCGCCTTTGTCCTGCCACATGGACGTACTTTGTAAAAAAGCCTGTTTTTGACCAAGAGATTTTCATATCTCTTCTTGAATGTAAGAATTAAGCCATTGCCGTTTAGCTTGCAGGGTATGTCCTATGAATGTAATTATTATGTTGTGTTTTATTAAATGAATCATTTAATAAAATATTAGCCTTGTTATCGTTGAAGCCCTTCTGTTTTAATTAATAATCTTAGAGAGATGAGATGTCGTTCACACACCATAGTCAACGACATTTTTCTTTATGGTCATTACAAACTTCAATGTGCGAGTGGCCACAGTGATTCAGCGCCAAGGAACTTGGATCGAGCACATTATAAGTTATTGAGCTGTGCTTGCAAAATGGTGGTGTGCGAGGAAAAAACTTACATCACACAAAACTTACATGTCTGTAAGACAGGTCTATAAAAAAAATTGTAAAGTTTTCCTTTCAATAGAAAATGCTACTTTACTAAAAATGGATACATCTTTTTGGACCACCCTATATATGTGTTCAGTACTCTTAATAGAAATATGTTTCGTTCTTTGTTGTTAAGATTATTGCACCATCTTCCGTTAACAAGGTTTACCGTTAAAATAGATACTCCTTTAACATTTACATGATATATTATACATATGCCTATATGTGTACTGCATATGAATGAGTTTTTGTGTACACGTATGTCTATACAACTATGCATATATGTATAATGTGATGATCTAACTAATAAACACTTTCAATTTGAAGGCAAGCTAGAAAATGTTTTCTATGTAGAAGTGCATGTAAAAACAGTGTGTGTAGAAATGTAGAAATAGCTGTACTTCAAGTGGCATACAGTTTAGAATGAGTAATCTTTTGTGGGTAGTATTGTATGTAAAACATGACTGGCAGATCATATCTAGACATGAAGATTGTAAAGTTGTGAGGGGTGTTATTATTGGGTACGCCTAGTGGATTGGCAGAATCGGTAAAGCGTCGGACACCATGCTTTGCAGCATCGAGTTATGGCCCTTTGCGTTATTAGTTCAAATTCTGCCGAGGTTAGCTTTGCCATCTTTACGGGGATCGATAAAACAATGCCCCAGTAATGCACTGGGGTCGATTTAATCGACTTTCCCCCTCTCCTAAAATTGTTGTCCATGTGCCTAAATGAGAAACCATTATTAGGTGCGTATGTAGGGCGATGGATTGGCAGTATCGGTAGAGGGTCGGACGCCATGCTTTGACGCGTAGAGTTACGGCCCTTGCCATTCTGAGTTCAAATCCCGCCGAGGTTAACTTTGCCTTTCATCCTTACGAGGTCGATAAAATAAAGTACCAGTAATGTACTGGGTAATTGCTGGCCTTGTGCCAAAAGTAGAAACAATTATTAGGTACGTATGTTGAAATAGAAGTACTCGAATCGATGATTCGATGAAAATTAACTTAATTCGGTTGTTGAATAAATCCGTGTACGTGATTTTACATCGTTGAGATACAATATAAAACAATCATAATAGAATGATTATTATATACGTAGAATTAGTCATGCTCTGTTGGCGAAATCTTGTGTAGAAAGAGCTATGTGTCATCTGCAGCAATCTATGTAATTGCGGTTGTTTCTAGAGCAGTAATATGTATAGAAATGACTGTGAAAAAGGATGTCGAGGTTGTTACCAATCAGTGACGCACGTTGGTGTAGGTAGAACACTAATAACTGATTGACTTAGAATTAATCCATTTAATTCACGTGTCAAGCAAACATTGTGTGAACGAGTTTGTTTCAGCGCTGAGCTACAAAATTTAGCTCGCACTTTGTCAGGAGAGATTCCCTCTGCATGCGTAATCATGTTTAAATAAAGTAATACTTGTTTCTACTTTGGGCACAAGGCCAGCAATTACCCAATGCATTACTGGTACTTTATTCTATCGACCCCGGAAGGATGAAAGGCAAAGTTAACCTCGGCGGGATTTGAACTCAGATCATACAGGGAGGTAACTCTATGCTTCAAAACATGGCATCCGACCCTCTACCGTAATACTAATAAAGTAATACTAATGACAAAACGTACCCACACATATATGTACGAATAGTTAACTGCTGTGACTCACATGGCACTATAATTCGATGGATGTGTTGTTAACTTACAATTCTGATTTCAAGTCTCTTAAGTGCTAGATTTTGATAGAAGTCTTCGCAAAATCAGGAATGTCGAACAGTTGTACCCCCACCCCTCCAAAATAAGAAACGTGTTGCTACATTCTTCCTCTTGGAAAAGAGGCAGTGCATATTACTAATACAGCTCTTCCCAAACTTGTGTGCTGATATCCAATACAGATAAATGATATAAGAGTCAATAAAGTGATAGGGAAGAAGAAAACATTACTTTATTTAGGATTTAATTTTCCCGTTCCAATTCTGGCTTCTTGAAACCCCTGGTGATGAGAGAACAGATTTTGAGACATAGATTATATACGCAATATGCTTGGAATTACTATGTTTTCTGGTAATTTCATTTCAAGATTTATTTTGTTATTTCACAAATAAAGGTTTGAAATCTTTTCTGAAAGACACGATGGTTTTATTTTAGTCCCACTAAGTAAGATTTATTTCCAAATAAGCAAATTAGTTTGTCACTATCATGATCATGTTCATAGTGGCAACCAATAGCAAAGTTTAATCCATCATAAGATAAGTTTTGTCATCACGAAACAACTCAGATATTGTCCGTGACTTTTCATAGAATTAGTGACCAACTTCTTCAAAACGTTCTAAGTAAATATCAGTCAATTACATATACGCGCGTGCATTCACTGACATGCTCTCTTTCACTATGTATAGTTGAAAACGATTTTTCTTATCTATAAAATGTCCGTAACTGTTTTGATATTTTCATAGGCAGGAATCCTGAAATTCCTAAGTGAAAATGAAATGAGAAGCTGTGACGTTCAATTCTGTCCAACAGACAAATTCTGATTAGATAAGATGTAGTGCTGTTCTAAAATGTAATGTCAAATAAAAAATGCGTTTTTTACTTGCATTAGCTACAATATATAAATAAAATGAAATGGTGATATTTGAAAAGTGTCTCCGGTATCTAGCTACTAATTAATGAAGCTCGCGACTTAGCAAAATAATTATTTCTTAAAACTACACATTTAGACTTATGATGTTTGACTTTCATTGTAGTTTTCATAGGCATTAACGCCGTGAACGAAGTAAAATGACAACAACAAAAAATCGAAATCGAGCCGGAGACAGAGTTTATTCTGAATCGGTGTACGGTAAAAGAACTTCTAGTACATGAACTTAACATTACTAAAGTAACCGAATACTTCTAGAGTATTTCTTTATTGTAACGTAGACGGTTTTATTATCTTCAAGTAGAAGAAAATATTCCTAGATACTTTCAAGACATGAGCTTATTCCTGACCGACAAAATGTGTTGATAATGCCTCGAGTCATAGCTTTTGTTCCATTTAAAATCTTTCCTTCCGTACTCCAGAAAAAGGGTATCAAGTATCGAAATGTAACTGAGATAAATTTCTAAAGCAACGTTCCATCTAATCTACGGTTTAGCAGCACAGACATATATATATATATATATATATATATATATATATATATATGTGTGTGTGTGTGTGTGTGTGTGTTTGTGCATGTGTGTGTGTGTGTGTGTGTGTGTGCGGGCGTGTGTGTGTGTGTGTGTGTGTGTGTGCGGGCGTGCGTGTGTATGTGTATGTGTGAATTTATACATATATATGTGTGTGTGTGTGTGTGTGTGTATATACATATATATATACACACACACACACACACACACACACACATATATATATATATATATAAACGAAATTAACTGACACATTGGGTGTTCGAATAAATTGGAACTATATTTACATTGTAGCTAAATGCACAAACAGTTAATCTCACTGTACTAGGCTAACTGTATGTTTAGTAAAAGTACGCATGTACAATTTAACCATTTAACCCCTTCCCACGCTGTCACAGTAATTTGGTTAATTAATTGTTTCTACTTTAGACACAAGGCCAGCAATTACCCAGTGCATTACTGGTACTTTATTTTATCGACCCCGTAAGGATGAAAGGCAAAGTCCACCTCGGCGGGATTTGAACTCAGATCGTAAAGGGACGTAACTATGCTGGAAAGCATGGCGTCCGACCCTCTACCGATACTGCCACTCCACCGCCCTAATTAATATGTACCGTCAAGAAATGCATTGATATGCAATTTTTAATAAAAAGACCGAATTTCGAGATGACTCAATTAATGTTCGACTACAGGAAGTAGGAAACAGTGAATTCAGTCATAGAACGCTAGTTTCAATAACTCAGTAGAGTGAAATATCTAATGGTATAGTAATTTGAGTGAACGTAATCGTGATTTGAAGTTTCATGTTTAGAAAAATATCAGGATGATCATCAGACGATATAACATAAGACATGGTCTCTGAGTTACGTCAAATGCCAATTAAGTTTTCGTTGCTATCATGCTACTTGGCTGATGTTTGCCCTAACGAACAGCATTCACTGATCCATTTTCTAAATATCTATGAGGGGTCGAAATCCCTTGAAAGTTTTCAACAGTATAGAAAAAGTCTTTTGTCTACGAAGGTATTAAAAAATTAAAAAATTGGTCGTATAAGTGTCACACATAAAAAAAAACAATGCCTGACCACGCCCTGTGCTGATTACAATATTGAACATGTCTGAGACATGGTTCTTTTGAAGTGACAAGTGACAATTGATAAGTAGCAAATAATATGCCAATTAGTCATGGTTATACCTATGGAATCATTCACAATAGATTTAGCGTATGGTTATAAAAATAACGGCAACTTAATTTACGTTTCAAGATCAAACCTGCAGCGTAGTAACAAGAGGGAGTCCATGTCTCTTGATAAACGCGCTAATAATTTTCCCGCAAATGGAATAATTAATGACATACCCTTATATATTCATATATCTGTACTATATATATGTGTATGTGTGTGTGTGTGTGTGTGTGTGTGTGTGTGTGTGTGTGTGTGTGTGTGTGTGTGTGTGTGTGTGTGTGTGTGCGCGCGTGTGCGTGTGTGCGTGTGTGTGAGAGAGAGAGATGGAAGGAACGAGAAGCAGAGAAAGCAGTAGAGTGTGAAAAGATTGAAAACAAGCTTGATATAAAAATAAAATTGTAAATATTTTCTCATAGCAGCATCGAGAGTAGATGTGCCGTGAAAATTTCAGCCTAGAAATAATTGTTTCTCAAAATAGTTTATTATATATTATATGTTTTACTTTTAATCATTTAAGGGCGGTGGATTGGCAGTATCGGTAGAGGGTCGGACGCCATGCTTTCCAGCATAGTTACGTCCCTTTATGATCTGAGTTCAAATCCCGCCGAGGTTGACTTTGCCTTTCATCCTTAGGGGGTCGATAAAATAAAGTACCAGTAATGCACTGGGTAATTGCTGGCCTTGTGCCTAAAGTAGAAACAATTATATGTTTTACTTTTAATCATTTCATTACTTCATGTTATACTGTATATTATATATACGTATTATTCTGTATTTTTATTTTTATTCCTATTATGCTTATTTATATTTAAACTCTTAATAAGGTTTAATTTGTGCTGTTAATGATGGAAATGTGTATCGATGTATATGTATATGTGCGTACGTGTGTGTATATATATACATATGTATATTGTGCCTTTTAATTTTAATTTTAATTTTAATATTGTTACAAGTATAGTATATTATATTATATTGTATTACATATAGTACTATAATTCCCGCTCTATATAACCACTTTTGTTTAGCTCTAGTTTGTTTGCTTTGGACTATATTTGTAATATGGTTCAAAATGTTATCCACCTCCTTAGTGATTTTTATTATATATTTTTACCCATAATCTTCCAATACTTTAGTGTATGTACACTCCATATTCTTCAGAGTTTTCGGCTTGTATCGGCCGATAGTGCTTCTTGTAGTTTTAATTGCCCCCTGATGAGGGCAATTAAAACTACAAGAAGCACTATCGGCCAATACAAGCCGAAAACTAGGACGAAACATTGTTGGCTAATAAAAACTTTTGATGTATTGAAGGCTTCTTTGTTTTATTTTCATTATATATATATATATATATATATATATATATATATATATATATATATATATATATATATATATATGTATACATCTTTACAGAAGGCGGACTTCTCGTCAACGAATTCCCTGATATTATGAAATACCGCCAGCTGCAGGCTGCTGGCCAGTTGATGATTGAACAGGTTTTGATTAGATCACCTTTTCTAGATCTTTTCTAAGAGGTATGTGTGAGCAGTGTGTCTCCAAAAAGGGCTGCTCAGACGCTCAAGATTCCGCAGAACCATGTCGCTGTTCAAGCTAACAGTACAGCGACGTGAGGATGAGACACGGACCACCCACGTATAGATGAGTGAATATGTGCTTCTAACAGGTGGAGTCTACACACGTTCCCACTCCTCCACTGCTGTGGGACATCTGAAGAAATATCTACACATAAAGATGCTACGTTCTTGTGCTACACATATAGCGCCCACTCCATCCCCGTAGTTATATGCTCAGTGACAAGCCAAGGAAAGATAACAGAACAGTTACGAGGATCGTATGTGTTATTCTCGTGGAATTTTATGTTATCTTTGTTGTACGCACGGGTTCTTTACTAGGTGTGTATGTATGTATGTGTTTGTAAAATGAATGTGTTTACATGTTTCTGGTGCACTTCAATAGACCATTTTCACTAATTCTGGGCACATACAAACTGATATAAAAACTCAATTTTAAGAATATATAAATTAATGTAAAATATATGAAAAATAATTTTTTGAATTAGAATGTTGACAATTTCTTTAGTTCTTTGTGAATTGTAATTATCAGTATAAAGAAAAAATATAGCGCAGACTTTTCAACTTCTTATGCCGTTGCTTTCAGAAAATGACCTATCCACTCAACCCAGATCTTTCGCCAATTTCTTTCATCAAGTCAGACATTCAAGTGGGATGCCTCTTCAAAAACATAGTAATAGTTTAAAAACCAAAATGTACAGTGACATGAGACATACTTGCCGAATAGAAGATGTGGCAATAAGATGTAATGAAAAGAGTGGCTTATCACCAAGCAGAAACTGATATTCTTAATTGTGAGTTTATATAATAACAGTAGAATAGGCTGAGTGAGTAGATAAGTTATCTCTACGTCAGTGGTTGTTGGGAATTGGTACGGGAGTATTTGTCAATCACTTAGGTTTTTTTTTTTTACTGGCTCAGTCTTAGATGTTTGTGTGTGTAGCGATAGTACCGTACCACCCAAGTCTGAGCTCTATATCACTGAGGATCTCATTTAAGCTTTGTAAAAAGTCGGCAGCTAATCAGAGTTAAAGTATTTTCTGGCATCTACAAGGAAGTTAAATCATTATGATAGAGAGTTTGCTATGTTATGAATATGAGATTATCAAAAGATCATCAGATGTTTTTACATGTTGTCCAAGACTACACAGAGGTATTATTTTTTCTTGGATTGGCAGTGTCGGTAGAGGGTTGGACGTCATGTTTTGACGCATAGAGTTACGGCCCTTGCCATTCTGAGTTCAAATCCCGCCGAGGTTAACTTTGCCTTTCATCCTTACGGGGTCGATAAAATAAAGTACCAGTAATGCGCTGGCCTTGTGCCAAAAAGTAGAAACAATTATTTTTTCTTTGTATGTGAAATGAGTATGTTTTTGTGCCCCAAGCCGGCATTTAGAAATATTTTCGAGTTATCTGTTCGCGGTAGAAATGTAGATTTGATGAATTTAGAGGATCATTGTATGAAGAAGGTTAAGAAAGTGTGAAGCACGGTGTCTTCTGCAAAGAAGTGGAAAATGCTGGAAGTTTATGTACAAGGAGAAGAGCCAGGGAGAGAATAATTAAATCTTAGGAAAACAAGAGTTGATACTTTCTCTCTCTCTCTCTCTCTCTCTCTCTCTCTCTCTCTCTCTCTCTCTCTCTCTCTCTCTCTCTCTCTCTCAGTGAATGATTCATCAGTATATGCTTCAATGTTATGATCTAACCAAATGCATTCCAATCCAATAGATAAGAAACAGTGAATCTCATAATCTGGAAGTTTAGCTTGGATATTCTCGTACGAAAACGGTTAAATGTTTTGCTGACATTACTTTCGCCAATCTTTTCATGGCCTAATGGTGAATCATATAGTGCAGCAGATCACCAGTAAATCTGGCTCTAGAGTCGTACTTGTAGGCATTAATTAGAGAGCGGTGGATTGGCAGTATCGGTAGAGGGTCGGACCACTTTCAAGCATAGTTACGGCCCTTTATGATCTGAGTTCAAATCCCGTCGAGGTTAACTTTGCCTTTCATCCTTACAGGGTCGATAAAATAAAGTACCAGTCACGCACTGGGGGCAATTTAATAGACTTTCCCCTCCCCCAAAATTGCTGGCCTTGTGTCTATATAAGAAACCATTAATTAGAGAGACAGAACTCTGAGATGCTGAAATTGAGATAAGTTTGTAGTTACCCAGGTTAGAGAACTTACTTCTCTTTGAGATGAGACACACTGTGACACGTTTTCAAAGCACAAGGTAGATCATCATCAAGTGAAGTCAGATTAAAAGAGTTTGGCGAGAATATGGTTTAGCTCGGGTGTGCCATGGTTAAAGCAAATGTTAGTTTCAAACTATTGGAAGTGTTTTCTACTTAGTGCGTATGTGTACGTGGTGATGAGGGACTTTGGTTATGCAAGAAATGGGAATGACCATACTGGATGGGTCGAGAGTGAATCACAGTTGATCCCAGAAATATCTTACAGCTAGTGAAGCACCGAATAAATAGCTGATCTGAAGTGCCATATGGTTCGGCAAACAAAGAATATGTACGCCCGGGCCGCACGTGGTTGCGTTGTGAGTGACTTTCATTAGGTAGCGGTTGAAAGATTTAATAACTGAAGAGGTATTAGTAGTTTGATGAAGGCTGTGTTTGAAGGTCTGAAATACTATAGATGTGAGGCGTCTGAAGTATCTCTATATCGATGAGAATTACATATTGATTTTGTTTTAAGTAGGCACAAAACTGGAGAGATTCTTAAATAGCTATTGTATGACGTCCATGTCATTCTTAAAAGATTTAGCAACTTAAATGAATTAAATTTATTAAAAAGAATCTAAATCTGGGAAGAGGCAGAATTGGCTCTCAAGGATATTAGTTCTTTCACAGCGATGCCTATCAAAATCAATAGTGGTGCAGATTTAAAATAATCGATATTTTCTTTATAAAAGAATACAATATGAATATTTTAAAGTTTTCTTCAGTGTTCTCGCTGCACTATTTTTATTTTCCCATTATGTCATAGAAACACAACAACGTCAACAACAACAACAATAAAAACAAACTCAAAATAATTCATACTACTACTACTACTACTACTACTACTACTACTACTACTACTACTACTACTACTACTACTACTACTACTACTAAATGGACAAGAGGCGAATTGGCAGAACCGTTAGAGCGCAGGAAAATGTTTTACGGTATTTATTTCGGCTCTTTGCGTTCTGAATTGAAATCACGCTGTGACCTGCTTGTGTAGTAGAATAACCCGTTGTCCCGTTTACCCACCCTCTCTGGCCCACGTGTGCCTTTAAAAGGGTCTACTCTATGACAAGCATTCTGACAAGGTGTCTCGTTTGAAGATACCTTCATCATCACTCCAACGAGTTTCGATGTTTATGAAAAGTGTCATAGACATCGCGATCCTATTTGACTGAACACTACAGAAAAAAAAAGAAGGAAAAAAGCAGTATTGCTAAATTTATTATTTAGACACAAAACCAGAATATCATTAGCGGGCATATAATATTGTGAAAAGTTAATGTATTACTGTTGCTGTTACTGTCGCTATAATCACCACCATCATCATCATTATAACTACCACTATAATCACTATTACCAACACTGCCAATAGCAACTATTACAGTCACCTCTACTACTATCACGAAAGCTGTTAAGAAAATCATAATCACTCCACTACTACCACACCTAACACCGCCACCATCACCAACGCCGCCAGCACCATCAGCAACATCAACATAGACAACAACACAATGACAGCAACAACAATCTCTCAAGTATCGACATCGACACTAAAATCAGCATCACTTGTAGTATTCAGCATCACTAATACTACTATAAGGAACATTAAACATTATTGCTGTCAACACAATCACTCTTGTCTCACAACACATAAACACAATACAGCCGACATCAGTATTACCACCACAACCATAACCACAACCACCATCATCACCACCACCACCACCACAACCAACACCACTACTACCCTCAACACCAAAAGTACTATCACTATATCCACCACTATAACTAGAGTAAACACTACTAACGTCAGTCAGTACATCACCTCACCAACACTACAACCACAACCCCAACCAATACCACTACTATGACCCCTACCACAACCACCATTATCTCCACCCTCCACACCACACACAATACCAACACTGTATCCATCACCATGACTAGGGTAAGGACTATTAGAGTCAGTATACCGTAACCACCCCCAACACTACAACCACAACCACAACCACAACCACAGCAACAACCACCGCCATCTCCAAAATACCATCACTATACAAGCCTTCCTAAAGGAGCTTTTGGGGTTTAAGCACCCCGCCGCCAATAATTTATTTCAATATACTTGTGCTTTGGATTTTCTATTGACTCTAAATATTTTAGTATGGTCACGTTATTTCTTTCTTAGTCTCGTATTGGGATTAAAAAAAAGAGCGAGCTATCAATAATGTTTCTACTTTTGGCACAAAGCCAGCAATTATACCAGTGTATTACTGGTACTTTATTTTGTCGACCCCGTACAGATAAAAGGCAAACTTAACCTTGACGGGATTTGAACTCAGACCGTAAAGGGGCGTAACTCTATGCGTCCGACGCTCTACCGATACTGCTAATAATTGTTTCTTCGTTTGGCACAAGGTCAGCAATAACCCAGTACATTACTGGTACTTTATTTTATCAACCCCGTAAGGATGAAAGGCAAAGTTAACCTTGACGGCATTTGAACTCAGACCCTAAAGGGAAGTAACTTTATGCTATAAAGCATGGCGTCCGACGCTCTACCGATACTGTTAATAGTAATAATTGTTTCTATTTTAGGCATAAGGCCAGCAATTACCCAGTACATTACTGGTACTTTATTTTATCGACCCCGTAAGGATGAAAGGCAAAGTTAACCTCGGCGGGATTTGAACTCAGATCATAAAGGGACGTAACTCTATGCTTCAAAGCATGGTGTCCGACTCTCTACTGATACTGCCAAAGTATATATACTTAAGCCTGCACCCAATCTCAAAACTGTAACTGAAGCTCTGTTATATGAACCACTATAACTAGGGTAACCATTACTATAGTCAGTACACCAGAGACCCCCACCCCACCCCATACACACACACACACCACAACCAACACCACCACAACAATCAACAACGCCCCCACAACTACCATAGCCACAACCACGACATCCACCACCACCACCACCACCACCACCACGACAACACAATCACCATCGCAACCACCACAACCACAACCAACACCACAACCACCACAACCAACACCACCACCACCACCACAACACAATCACCATCGCAACCACCACAACCACAACGAACACCACAACCACCACAACCAACACCACCACCACCACCACAAGCACCACCACCACAACCACCACCAACACCACCACAACAACCAACAATGCCCCCAACGACTACCACCATCACTATCACCACCACCACTACCACCACACCACCACCACAACCAACACCACCACAACCACCACAACCACCACCAACACCACCACAACCACCACCACCACAACCACCACAACCACCACCAACACCACCAGACCCACCACAACCACCACAACCAACACCACCACAACCAACACCACCACAACCACTACCACCACCACAACCAACACCACCACAACCACCACCACCACCACAACCACCACTACCACAACCAACACCACCACCACAATGAACACCACCACCACAACCACCACTACCACAACCAACACCACCACCACAACCAACACCACCACGACAACCAACACCACCACCACAACCACCACCACCACAACCACCACCACAACCAACACCACCACCACAACCACCACCACCAAAACCACCACCACCACAACCAACACCACCACCACAACCAACACCACCGCCACAACCAACACCACCACAACCAACACCAACACCACAACCAACACCACCACAACCAACACCACCACAACCAACACCACCACCACAATCAACACCACCACAACCAACACCACCACCACAATCAACACCACCACAACCAACACCACCACCACCACAACCACCACCACCAAAACCACCACCACAACCACGACCACCTCAACCACCACAACCAACACCAGCACTACCACAATCACCACCACCACCACAACCACCACCACCACAACCACCAGAACCACCACCAACACCACCACAACCACCACCACCACCACCACAACCACCACCAACACCACCACAACCAACACCAACACCACCACACCCACCACCACCACCACCACCACCACAACCAACACCACCACAACCAACACCACCACAACCACTACCACCACCACAACCAACACCACCACAACCACCACCACCACCACAACCACCACTACTACAACCAACACCACCACCACAACCACCACCAACACAACCACCACCACAACCACCACCACCACAACCAACAACACCACCACTACAACCACAACCACCACCATCACAACCAACACCGCTAGAACCAACCACCACCACCACCACAACCACCACCACCACAACCAACATCACCACAACCACCACCACCACAACCAAAACCGCCACAACCAACCAACCACCACCACCACCACAACCACCACCACCACAACCAACATCACCACAACCACCACCACCACAACCAACACCACCACCACCACAACCACCACAACCACCACCACCACAACCCCCACCCCCACCACAACCACCACCAGCACAACCACCATCACCACACCCAACACCACCACCACAACCAACACCACCACCACAACCACCACCACCACAACCAACACCACCACCACAAATACCACCACCAACACCACAACCAACACCACCACAACCAACACCGTCACCACAAACACCACCAGCACAACCAACACCCCCACAACCAACACCATCACAACACCACAACCACCACCACCACAACCAACACCACCAACACCACCACAACCACGGCCACCACAACCACCACCACCTCCACCACCACAACCAACACCACCACTACCACAACCACCACCACCACCATAACCACCACCACCTCAACCACCACAACAAACACCACCACCACAAATACCACCACCAACACCACAACCAACACCACCACAACCAACACCGTCACCACAAACACCACCAGCACAACCAACACCCTCACAACCAACACCATCACCAACACCACAACCACCACCACCACAACCAACACCACCACCAACTCCACCACAACCACCACCACCTCAACCACCACAACAAACACCACCACAACAACCACCACCACCAACACCACCACAACCAACACCACCACTACCAAAACCACCACCACCACAACCAACACCACCAACACCACCACAACCACGGCCACCACAACCACCACCACCTCCACCACCACAACCAACACCACCACTACCACAACCACCACCACCACCATAACCACCACCACCTCAACCACCACAACAAACACCACCACAACAACCATCACCACAACCACCACCACCACAACCACCACCACCACCACCAACACCACCACCAACACCACCACAACCAATACCACCACCACAACCATCACCACCACAACCAACACCATCTCCACCATCACCACCACAACCAACACCATCACAACCACCACAACCAACACCGCCACCACCACCACCACCACCACCACCACCACCACCAAAACCACCAGAACCACCACCACCACAACCAACACCACCACCATCACCACCGCAACCAACACCATCTCCACCATCACCACCACAACCACCACAACCAACACCACCACCACAACCAACACTACCACCACAACCACCACCCATACCACAACCACCACCACCACAACCAACACCACCACCAACACCCCCACAACCAATACCACCACCACCACAACCATCACCACCACAACCAACACCATCTCCGTCATCACCAACAACAATACCATCATTATAGCGACAACCATAAGTACAGTAACAACTAATAGTGTTAATACAGTACAACTCCCCCACACACCACAACCAACACCAACACCACCACAACCAACACCACACCTCACCACCACCGCCATAACGAGAGTAAGTGTCAGTACAGCACAATCTCCACCACAACCACTCACGCCAATGACCATTATATTTATCATAACGCTGTTGTTTGAACTGAAAAACGCCTTCATCACTCAGCAAATATCAATAAAGTTTCTATAACTAACCTCTCCAACATCATAATTAAGGAAGCTTCACAAACGTTACCACACACAAGACAAAACAATTGCCAGCTACAGTTCGGAGGCGGTTGACATACAAATGAAGAAATGATATCTGCTGTTAATCCATATGGGGTTTCAGAAAACAGTTAACAACTAGAGGATTCAGAACATACGGTAAGAGAGACACGTGAGTTACAAAATGGTGGTGTGAACGACAAAAGTCTAATGGAAGCTGTTAACGCTTGACAGATTGAATTAAGTATCTATACAGATGTTTAATCGCCCGTTTGTTTAGAGAAACTCGCGGTAGAGGAGACTTGAAGATTAAAATAATAATTCTTTCTACTTTTGGCACAAAATAATAATGTAGTAATATAGATAATTTTAGAGAAATTTTTTACAACTTTCAAATTTAAATAAAATATTACACACACACACGCACACACAAACACACATTCATCCACATATACACTCACACACACATACACACACAGAGACACGTGTGTAAAATTCCAGTGGATGTTATATATATTGATTTCTATAATTTCTTAACCTTTCTTGTTCCACTCTTACATAAAACGGTACACCTATAATACTTAACTCCATAACTTAATAAATATGAACATCTCTCCATTACTTACCACCACACCATGCCATAGATTTGCCATATTCAGTGCACAACAAACACACAGACACTAACATAGCCAGTTCAATTTTACATTTTCAGTTATTTCCTTTTGCTAGACTATATTAATAATATATGAGTATTTGTTTCATAAAGAAGCGTTTAGCACTCTATATTTTTTAACGGTATCTTCAAACTCGTCAAAGCCATTGATGACAAATTTGATCACTTTTACAATTTGGGGAGATGGTCATGATTGGACCATGAAACCACAGGTATAGTCATAATATAGTCATAATTATATTTTTAATCTACACGTGGCGTGAGCAATAGCTGGCCGCTCATTCTTTGGGAACTAATATTTTTCTGGAACTTTAATATCTCTAATAATGATAGCAGCTCTTGGCTTCACCATTTGCCGACGTTAATGAACGGTGCAGTTGATCATTTTCAATGCGTAAAATGAGACCATATAGGCCTTGTAAAAACTTAGTGGCGATGTAAGTATAATACTTATACTAACTCTGCAAGATATTAGTTGTGTGGTTTCCTATGATATTGGCAGTCTGCAAAGCTTTGAGGTGTTGGATCTTTAGATCTAATCCTCACATACAGGCACATGAGCTTTATATATTATACATCGATCTCTTTATATATATATATATATTTTTATCTTCACATTTATTATTACTATATATATATATATATATATATATATATATATATATATATATATATATATATATATATATATATATATATATATATATATATATATATATATATATATATATATATATATATATATATATAAAATAAAGTTAAATAAAGTTAAATAAAAAGTCAAATGATTCAAATTTAGCTTCGTTTATTACTGCTATATATATTTCAGTGACAGCCATATTTGGCTGTGACTTCTTCAGGCAGTTTGAATTAGTATGGTATAGACAAGTACATATGTTGTTTAGGTGTATAATATTGTCAATACTCTGATATACCCAGTTCCTGGTTGGGTTGTTATTTCACTGAGGAACTGGAATCATATAAATTCAAACAAACGAATTTCAGTGTCAGAGGTCCTCTTCTCCTCTCATTGGTCAATTATTAGAACATTCCTCATTCTAAGTGTTGTTATTGTTGGAGTTAGCTTAAAAATTGATAAAATGGCAGAAGGGACAAGGTGTTAAAGGAACAAAATAACAAAAAAAGTGTCAAACTTCCCATTGGTCAGTTCTGAGAGCATTCCTCAGTCAGAAGTCTATAGAATTCTTTCTGGGGTGAGACTCCCTGTAGTGTTTTTGTTTGCTATTGTTAAGTACATTTGACCTCTACCATTATTTTGGTAGTGTTGTTGGTGTTGTGGTCAGCTTATATCTTGCTGCTGCTAACAATTTAGAAGTATCCAGTGTGTGTTTTTTCTTCATCCCTCCTGCCACCATCTCGCATAGTGGTGGTGGGGGGGTTCTTCCATGTATATGAAGAAATATAAGGCAATAAATGAAGAAAACAGAAAATAAATAAATAATATAATAAAATAATTAATATAATTTGTATAATTTGAAAATAAATAAATAAATAGAGAATAAAGAATAAATGAAAAATTGGTGAAAAAGTAATGAAAATGAATATGGAGAAGTGAAAAATAGTGTAGGATAAAGTGTGTGTGTGCTATAACCAATCTCAAGGTCAGAAATATGTTGGATAGATTGGTATGAGGACAAGATGTTAAGATAAGATAATCAAACTAAATGTGTTTGTGTTATAATCAATCTCAACTTAAAAATAAATATAAGGTGATACAGTGAAGAGGGCAGAAAACAAATAACAAATTAATAAAGAGAAATCAAGATTTAAAATTGGAACTTGAAAATCAGAAATCTAGTAAATTAAAAAGTGTTTGTGTTATATAGATGTTGGCCAAATTATAATGGCTGTGTCCGATTCTATCTCTAGGCTATCATGGTGTTTGCTCAGCCTGGGTTGTTCCCTATGGCTTGAGGGGAGTTCACAACCTAGGGTGTTGTTACTGCCCATATAGCTTGAGGGAGGTCTGGCCGAGAGGTGTTTTCATGTTCTGTAGAAGTCCCTATAGCTTGAGGGGAGTTCACATCTTCTTCTGTTGCTACGGTCCATATATCTTGAGAAAGGTCCCGGCTCTAAGGTATCTGCATGTCCCGAAGAAGTCGGTTCTGAGGTTTATCAGGCCGCTTCCACCTCTTAGTAGCTCGAGGGTCTCGTTCAGGCATAGTTTGCATATGCAAGATCCCCCTTTATCGGGTGGGGTGGTACTTTCCTGATTATGTACCAGGCCAGAGAGTATGGGGTTCTGTCCAGCTTAAGCTTCCAGATCAGGTCGGAGAGAGCTGTGCTTTTCCTTTTGGTCTCCTTCTTGAATGAATGGCGATGGTTGTACCAGCGGTCTTTAAAGCTCGTTGATGTGGCTCCTATGTAGAGGTGTTCGGAGTTGGGGGTTTTAACCCTACAACCGTATACTAGGTTCTTCTTGAGGCATTCATTACCAATGGGGCATGATTCGGGGTTTCTGCAGTTGCAGAGGGTGGTTGGCTTCTGCGTGCCTGGATTAGGGTTCCCGTTATGTGTTACATGTTGGTCTTCCCCCAGGCTCGGTGGGGGTCCTCGGGTCTGTTTGGGTTTCTTGGGTGGGCTCCGGGTCTCCCCTTCCCTCCTTTCACATGGTTCTGCTGAGTGTTTGTATTGCCATCTTCTGGTTGTGTGTGGTTTTTAAGCCTACTTCTGTTGATGCTAGCTATGTGTTGGGACAAATTTCTCGTGGTGGAATACGAGAGCTTCACAGTGTGTTTGTTGAAGATCCTGTGGTATCTGTGGTCCCTCGGGAAGCATTTATCAAGTGCTCCAAAGAATAATCGGGCCAAGCTTTTCTTTAGGGCCGCTGAGTAGGGTGGGTTGTACCACGTGATTTTTTGTTGTCTCCTCCTATATGTGTGGGTCGGGGGCGTCGTGATTTGTTGGAGATTTGTTGGGTTGCTGGTAGTTTCCGCACTGTTGCTTCCCCTTTGGGCTCTATGCTTTTTGTTATCTTCGCGGCCCGAATTTGTGGGGTGGTCGTTGTCCGCCCCGGGAGATCCATCGTGGGATGGTCGCCCTCCCTCCCTACGTGTCCTGCGGTTGGGGTCGTCTGTCCTGGGGTGGTTAGCGTCACGCCTGAGACTGCTACTCATATTGTGCTCCATCTCGTGGTCAAGCGCACTAGTCCCCACCGCCCGTGTGGTGGTGTCGGGCACATGGTGCCTATTTGATTCTGCTCTGCCTGTATTGTTAGGGTTCGCCCCCCCCCCAGGGCAACGCGGTTGTGGGTGTCTGTTGTGCTATCCCCATCCCGGCTTTTCGGACTATATGTTATATTTTGGCCATGTGCCGCCTTCTTTAGAGCTGCGTTGTAATATTCCGCGTGGTTATTGAATATTTCCTTACTTGCGGACAGGCTGGAGATCCTGTCCGAGACACTCTTCACCACTGCCTTGGTTATGGATCTAGGGTGGTTTGATTTGGCGTTAACATATACGAGTGTCTCGTTGGGCTTGTGGTAGGGGTAGTATTGCTCGGTGTTCAGGTTTAGGGTGGTGTCTAGGAAGTTAACTACCTTCCTATTTGGGTCTATTTCTATGCTGAGCCCCTGGTTCTTAAAGAAATGGCGAATACGCCTCCTCATACCCTCCAACATATTGGTGATGTGGTCATATACTGTGAATAGAGCATCGTCACGATATAATCCGCCGCCCAGGCAGGGGATTTCATTTTTTCTCTGAGTCGTGATCTCAAAGTCTTTTGGCCAATCACTCCTGGTCCAAAGGTCTCCATCGAAGCGGATTAAGGTCTTTATTGCGGCGTGGATGATGCTCACCTCCTCTCGGGTTAGGTCCGTATTGGACATCGCTAAAAATAGGGCCTTATTAAGTACTATGGGTGAGATTGAGGAGTAGTAGCTTGCGATGTCCAGTTGTATAAAGCTGGTCCTACTTTTCTCATGCAGTATTTTAAACCATTCTATTACTTCTCCCGTGCATGACCATTGCTGTAATTTAGTTTTCTTCCGAAGCTTGGGCAAAATCCTATCCAGTATTCTTTTACTGACGATCCCTAGGTCAGATCTGGAGGGGGCTATTAGTCTGACAGGGAGGTCACAGCCAAAGATGGCTGTCACTGAAATATATATAGCAGTAATAAACGAAGCTAAATTTTAATCATTTGACTTTTTATTTAACTTTATTTTACACTACTCCGGAGTAACGAAACCAACCTGCGCACTTCGTCGAGTGCTCCAGCCTGCATACTGAGGTGTTGGTATACAACCAGCATAAACTCAATATATATATATATATATATATATATATATATATATATATATATATATATATATACAGTAATAATAAATGTGAAGACTAAAATCCAAAGAGGGCTCGATAAGGATAAATATATATCAAATATATAAGAGCCATAGAGCAAATATTTATTAAAATAACAGATTAAAGTTTAAGCAAAGAATCGCTGCTTTCAACCTGATAATATGTGAAAGCAGCGATTCTTTGCTTAAATTTCCTTTTCTCTCTCCTTTTGTTCTCTCTTTTTCTCTCTCCTTTTCCACCTGGCCTTTTGATTAATAAAAGGCCTCGGGCGCACCCGAACTACACCGATGTCCTGTAATTCAGCGCCTAAACATCGGTTCGGGATACATTTACAGCTGACGATGGAAACTACTTTCTTCCTCTCTCCTCCTGTTCCGTCCTAAACACCATCCTAAACCTTGTTTTTAGTAACCACACAGCTCCTTTCGTTTCATAAATTTATATATATATATTGTTATACTCTGCTATGTATTGAGTACCTCACTTACTGTGGTTACCTCCGATTCAACCCGGAATAACGTATTATATATATATATATATATATAGATATATAGATATAAATATATTAGAAAGTGAGGTTTTTTTTACAAAATGAAAAATAACGGAGGTGTCCTACACGAGTGAAAGTATAAAGAAAAAGAGATGAAATCGAAAATGCAACTGGAATCTTATTTAAAAAAAAAAGATATATATTTATTTGGTTCCTTTACCGGTTTCGCAGTTATTCTGCTTTTCAAAAGGTGAGTTGAGATGGAGGGTCTGTGGTTTTTCTCACATCTGGTTGGTCTCTGAATGTTACTTGTTTTATATGGAAAAAGTGGCTCGAAATGCCAGGTTTTTCGAGAAGTAATTTGATTGGTTTGTCAATAATTATAATAAATTTCGCGCCAGTTCGCGTTACAATAGTTCTTCAAATAAGAGGGGGAGGGTTGTCACAGGTTGTTTTTTCATATATGAGTGTTTGAATTTCTTTTTACTTGAAAAAAGGGGCTCACGAAGGCTTTTTTTGGTTGGTTATAAATGAAATTATGGCTGTCACGTGAACAAGTTTTCATTAAATTTCCGTGCCCTTATTTGGAAATCCATTCTGTAGCCTTTTTAGAGAATTTTATGATAAGTGAAAGATAATGGTCAAGAGAAAGGGATGGGAGCATTGTTCTGGTTCAGTGAATATGGTTAGTTCGCTTGGGTGTCAGAATTCAGATTTTCTATTGAATAAAGAAAGTAAAGATATGTATGTTTATTTGTGTGCTTGTGTGCGTGTGTGTGTGTGTGTGTGTGTGTTTGAATTTCTTTACTTTAAAAAAAGGTGGCTCACGAAGGCTTTTTTTTAATAAACGTGATTTGATTGGTTATAAATGAAATTTGGCTGTCACGTGAACAAGTTTTCATTACATTTTTGCGCCCTTATTTGGAAATCTATTCTGTAGCCTTTATAGAGAATGTTATGATAATAAAAAGATAGTGGTCAAGAGAAATGGGATTGGGAGAATTGTTCTGGTTCAGTGAATATGGCTAGTTCACTGGGTGTCAGAGTTCAGATTTTCTATTGAAGTAGATATGTATGTTTATTTGTGTGCTTGTGTGTGTGTGTGTGTGTGTGTGTGTGTGTATTGGAAGATGATTCTATTAGTAGAAATGGGGGAGGGAGTTGTGTGTGTGTGTATATGGGTGTTATGTGTGTGTGTGCGAGTATGTTAAGATGGAGAGAATATATATTTTGTGTGTGTGTATATATGTGTGTAGGAATGTGGTTCTATTAGCAGAAATGGGGGAGGGGAGTTGTGGGTGTGGGGGTTGTTATGTGTGTGTATGGGTGTTATGTGTGTGGGAGTATGGTTAGCATGTTAAGATGAAGAGAATATATATATATATATTGTGTGTGTGTGTGTGTGTGTGTAGCAAAATGATTCCTTTAGTAGGAATATTTTTGAGTGAACATATTTTACTTACTTATTCGTATTTGTTCTGTTGTATTGTCAGTGCAAACGTATGTCAACAACGACACTATTATTGTGTATTTCGATGTAGTGAATCTCTACACAACGATCCCACACCAATACGGACTAGAAGCAATAGGATTCTGGCTAGAGAAATATCCCAATGAGATACTTGACAGAATAGAAAAAAGCTTCATCACCGAGGGATTAAAATTCATCTTACAGAACAACTTTTTTGATTTCGATGGCAATACTTACAAGCAAATATCGGGGACTGCGATGGGTACAAAAGCCGCTCCAACTTATGCCAACTTAGTCATGGCATACCTAGAAGTCCAGATATATGAACAGTCCAAATCAAAATACGGATTGAACTTCCACAAATATTTATCAGAGAATTGGAAACGCTACTTGGATGATTGCCTCATTCTTTGGTCCCACACACTCGACCAACTGAAGGATTTCAAAAACTTAATAAACGGCATCAATAACCACATCCAATTCACAATGGAATACAGCCAAGATCAACTCCCATTTCTGGACATCTTAATCTTAAAAAAAGACACAAATATCGAAACTGACATACACTACAAACCAACAGATTCCAAACAATATCTGCTATTCACCTCCACCCATCCAAAGCACACGAAGACGAACATTCCTTTTAACCTAGCAAGAAGAATTTGCACAATTGTTTCCAATTATGAAACGCGAAATAAAAGACTTCAAGAATTAAAGGAAATTCTACTCGAGAGAGAGTACCCACTATTACTAATAAATAATGGAATAGAAAGGGCTAAAGCAATAGGCATTGATGAATTACGGAAACATATTCTGGTATATATGGTTTGGCTATGTGTATACGGGAGTTTTGCGTCTGTGTGAGCATGCAGGTTCGTACGTATGGCGGGTGTGTGTATATGTGTACTTCATGTTTTGGTTGACTTACGTCTCCGAACATTCGTGTGTTTATATGAAGGTACGCTTGTTATATACGTATTTATTTATTTATATACGTTTATATAATTATTTATTTATTTGTATACACGCATACACACACACACATATTTATATATGCGGGGTTTTGTATACCTATGGTAAGTTTTTGCGTATGCTCGTGTATGTACGTATTTGTTTACGTGTATGTATTTATTTATTTCTATTACTTCTGTATTGTATTTATTTACTTTGTTCTTAACTCTGTAGCGGTGATTCATTTGGTCTCCTTGTTAGAATTTTAGTCTACGACTTCTGCTATACCATTTACGTGGTTTTGTCTTTGCGTGCTATTGTTCTCCACGCTCCACATATGACCTATTATCTTCTTTTTTCGTTCATTGCCAGAGAACGTCTCTATGCACCACCTAAGAGAACATTAGTCTACGACCTCTTTTATACCATAAACGTGGTTCTGTCTTTGCGCGTAATTGCTTTTCACCGCTCCTATTAATGACGTATTATATTCGTTTTTTCCCGTTCTTTGTCAGCGAACGTTTCCACGAACCAAAGTATCGTCTTCCTGTCTTCCTCCGGTTGCAACGTTTTTTGAAATATCCAGTTCTGCGTTTACAGATTGACTTTGTTAGTTTCAGAAGATCCCGTTAAGGGTGAAAGCGGCGATTCTTTGCTTAAAATTTAATCTGTTATTTTAATAATATATATATATATATATATATATATATATATATATATATATATATATATATATATATATATATATATATATATATATATATATATATATATATACGGGATAACAAGTTATCGTTAAAGGCAATCCACTTAGAGGTAGTCCAGTTAGACTACTCTGTATTGTGGATAGTGTTAACGTATGGTTTAGTTTGACTCAACAAGACGCTTCCATAGTGATGCAGCGAGTTCACAGTGATTTCTAAGTAGGTTATACTTGGAGTAATAATAATTCAAGAAATAAGAGTAACATGGTTGTCTGTACAATAAGGGCTTTATTCACAGTGCTGACAATTGTTTCCTTGATCTGGTAGGTCTAGAGTTCGCTAATCACTAGATGTTGCGTCAATCGATCTCCAATACTTTCTTTAAAACCAGTTAATTCATCAGAGCGAGCGAATGTGAGGATAATACGCAAGGCATGGCTTTTATAGAGGAGTGGTATTAGACCAGAACAATAATATCAATAACAAAATAACTAGATACTGAATAGTTAAAATAATAACATCAATATAAGTAAGAAATAGAATATAATGATAGAACTAGCATGGTAAACGAACTGATATGATACAGATGTATGAAGTTGACATGTGAAAACTACTATAGGTTACATTAGATGTAGTGTTTGAGGGATGAAGAGATAACTATGTACTTAGAGTCAGATAAAATGTACGTAGAGTCAGATTTTTGGAATCTAACCCTTTAAGTGCAATTATGAGGGCTCTAGATACAAGTGTGCTGTGGGTCTAAAAGCACGCTAGCAATAAACCGGAGATTGATTTATGGTTTGACAGATAAGTATTTTCGTTGTATCAACTTAGTTAGATTGATAGAGTGAGTGTATAAAGATATATAGTTCTTAGGTAGTATTAAGTGAAATTATAGATTCAGTATTTTAAGGTTTAGGTGGCTTATTCTAAATGTTGGGATTGCTAGTTCGAATGATGGGGTTTAGTTTTCACAACATCAATGACAAATAGCGTATAATTAAGACAATAACATCAACAATAAAATATGCATGGTAAATAGATAGAGAACATGATGAATAAAATTAGGGATAGGATACATTGAGATGATCATAATCATAAGAAGAAGAAAATAAGAAAATAAGAGATTCAAGGAGTGTAAGGGTAATAAGATAATGCACTTAGAATTAAGTTCATCTGTTAGAGATTATGGGTGCTAATATGAGATATGTAGATATAATTGTTTGGTCCGAAAGAATAAACAACAGCAAAGACGAGATTGATTTATGGGCTTACATGATAATTGGTAGATGTTTGTAGACATTCCTGCCCCATCTTGGTGGTATAGATGTAGGGAGGCTGGAAGGTGTTTATAGAAGATTATGGTTCTCAAGTGGACTGTGTTAGAATGCGGATTTCATACGTTAAATTCTAAGTGATTTTCCATTAATTTTGGGGATGCTGGTTCGAATCACGGTGGTTTAAATCTCGTAAATTTAGTAGCAATCCTATGTCTGCAGAAAATTGACTTTTCTATTTTGCTGTTAAGTAGCATTTTATCGTACCTTAAGATATGTAGCAATTCAAGGTTGCAGAGCCCGCAATGGGACATACCGCTGCTATAGGCCTTTTCGGCCGCTAATTTCGACCAGCTAATATTGTAATCAAGGTTTTTGTCCTTAAGTTGCCAGATTTTATTGGCGAGGGTTGTGGAATTCACCAGTGCACGGTTCTTCATTGAATGTCTGTGTACATACCATCTTATTTTAAAAACACCCGCGGTGGATCCAATGTAGTGTCAGGTGGAGTTGCCCGAGTTTACAGTACACATGTACACTAAGCTAGAATCTAGGCACCTATTCTCTAAGTAGGCACCTATTCTCTGGTAGGTGACAATTGCAGTTTGAAGTATTATTCCGTGCAGCATTCACATTGCGGTTCTGCAAATTGTTATGTGTAGGTTCATGCCTATTGGAGTTTTGCTTTGGTGTGTTCCGATGCGTTTGTTGTTGTGATACTGTTATGTGTTTGTGATTAGTGTTTGGTGCTATGTTGTGTATTGGTGGGGTAGTTTCCTTAGAGATATTCTTGTGGTTGATCTTACGTATGTGCGATTCTATGTTGGCGCCAGTTGAGCATGAAAGTTTTATAGTTTTTCTATTGAAGATTTTATGGTATCTATGTGATGTAGGGAAGTGTTTATCTATTAGTTTTAAAAACGTAGAAGGCAGTTTAGTTCTTATAGAGGAGTTGAAGATCGGATTAAACCATAGGTATTTTCTTTCTCTAGTTCTTCTATAGTTTTGGGGGTTTTTATTATTAGTGTTCAGTCCTCCTACTCTTGGTGCTAATTGTTTAGTTCCATGCCTCGTCCTGTATCTTTTATTTTTGTATGTGCGGTTAGTATTGGTGTTATCGGGTTTGTTTGTGTCGTCCTTATGTTATAAACTGCAGATTTTCCTTGTATCCAGTCCTATGTAATGTTACGTTATAATAATTAGCATGTTCATTAAAAATTTCTATTTCTAGGTTTGAGGATAGGCGGGATATTCTGAGGGATATACTACGTGCTATGGAGTTAATTATGGATCGGGGTGGTTTGAGTTGTAACTAATGTAGGCTAGATTTTCATTATTTTTGTGGAAGGGTTCTATCAATCCTGTGTTTAGGTTTAGAGTTACATCTAAAAAAATTTCTTTTTTAGAATTTAGTTCGAAAGTAATAACTAGGCCTAGTTTTTTGAAGAATGTTCTATTATTTTTTCGTAATAATTTATGTCGAATTGAATGAAGTTGTATGTTTCTCTGTTTCTTATTTTACTGAACCCTTCTATTGCTTCGCTAGTGTTACCCCATAAATTGATTTCCAGTTTTCCCTTAATTTCTGCGATCACCCTATCTAGAATGTATTAGCTGGTCGAAATTAGCGGCCGCAAAGGCCTATAGCAGCGACATGTCCCATTGCGGGCTCTGCAACCTTGAATTGCTACATATCTTAAGGTACGATAAAATGCTACTTAACAGCAAAATAGAAAGGTCAATTTTCTGCAGACATAGGATTGCTACTAAATTTACGAGATTTAAACCACCGTGATTCGAACCAGCATCCCCAAAATTAATGGAAAATCACTTAGAATTTAACGTATGAAATCCGCATTCTAACACAGTCTACTTCAGAACCTTAATCTTCTATAAACACCTTCCAGCCTCCCTACATCTATACCACCAAGATGGGGCAGGAATGTCTACAAACATCTACCAATTATCATGTCAGCCCATAAATCTATCTAGCCTTTGCTGATGTTTATTCTTTCGGACCCAACAATTATATCTACATATCTCATATTAGCACCCATGATCTCTAACAGATGAACTTAATTCTAAGTACTATCTTATTACCCTTACACTCCCTGAAACTCTTATTTTCTTATTTTCTTCTTATTATTATTATGATCATCTCAATGTACCCTATCCCTAATTTTATTCATCATGTTCTCTATCTATTTACCATGCATATTTTATTGTTGGTTTATTGTCTTAATTATACGCTATTTGTCATTGATGTTGTGAAAAGTAAACCCCCGTGATTCGAACTAACAATCCCAACATTTAAAATAAACCACCTAAACCTTAAAATACTGAATCTATAATTTCACTTAATACTACCTAAGAACCATATATCTTTATACACTCACTCTATCAATCTAACTAAGTTGATACAACGAAAATACTTCTCTGTCAGACCATAAATCAATCTCCGGTTTATTGCTAGCGTGCCTTTAGACCCACAGCACACTTGTATCTAGATCCCTCATAATTGCACTTAAAGGCGTAGATTCCAAAAATCTGACTCTAAGTACATTTTATTAGTTATCTCTTCATCCCTCAAAAACTACATCTAATGTAACCTATAGTAGTTTTCACATGTCAACTTCATACATCTGTATCATATCAGTTCGTTTACCATGCTAGTTCTATCATTATATTCTATTTCTTACTTATATTGATGTTATTATTTTAACTATTCAGTATCTAGTTATTTTGTTATTGATATTATTGTTCTGGTCTAATACCACTCCTCTATAAAAGCCATGCCTTGCGTATTATCCTCACATTCGCTCGCTCTGATGAATTAACTGGTTTTAAAGAAAGTATTGGAGATCGATTGACGCAACATCTAGTGATTAGCGAACTCTAGACCTACCAGATCAAGGAAACAATTGTCAGCACTGTGAATAAAGCCCTTATTGTATAGCAAACCATGTCACTCTTATTTCTTGAATTATATATATATATAATCTTGTGTAATAAAAGCCAAGATCAAGTAATAACCACTTAGTAATAGATTTGTTGGGAAGTGGTAATTTGAAAATGTATGTTCTGTGATAGTTTCCTTCCTACCTCACTCTGTCACAGACAAAGTTGACAAGACATATCCATCTTCTCGTCAGTAGTATGGCAACAGCTATCTACCTATATATACATGTATATATATATATACATGTATATATATATATATGTATATATATATATATATATATATATATATATATATACATATATATATATATATATATATATATATATATATATATATATATATATATATATATATATATATATATATATATATATATATATATCGGTGCATATCTGACGACCTTTCGATTACAGAGTCAGGTCTTATCTCGAGAGCTGATCGATAATGAAACGTATGTAATATGTTATTTAATATGTTATGATGTACACTGAATCCTTGTTCCTAATCCTTATAGTATATATATATGTGTGTGTATGTGTGTGTGTGTGTATGTGTGTGAGTTAGTGAAAGAGAGAGAGAGAGAGAGAGAGAGAGAGAGAGAGAGAGCACACGCAGAGTGATGTTGTGGTCAACAGCTATGTCCTTCTGTATCTATCTGGGACAATAATAATGACTATTTATTTCTCTTTATATAGAGAAATGGCATCTACTGGACTAGAAATGTTTCATTCAAAAGAAATAATCACACACACCCACACATACATATATATATATGTGTGTGTGTGTATATATCATCATCACCATTTTATATCCATTTTTCCACGCTAGCATGGGTTAGGCGAGTTGCCCTGTTGTGCGATACGCCAAGTCAGGTGACCATGTTTTGCTCATACAGAACTGATTTTAGCTTGGTATCTACAGCTGGATGACCTTCTTAACGCCAACCACATTTACATTGAGTACTGGGTGCTTTTTGTCGTTACACCTACCCAACCACTTTACAGTGTGGGCTGGATGTTTTTTGTTGTGACACCTACCCGACCACTTTACAATGTGGGCTGGATGTTTTTTGTTGTGACACCTACCTGACCACTTTACAGTGTGGGCTGTATGTTTTTTGTTGTGACACCTACTCGACCACTTTACAGTGGGGGCTGGATGTTTTTGTTGTGACACCTACCCGACCACTTTACAATGTGGGCTGGATGTTTTTTGTTGTGACACCTACCTGATCACTTTACAGTGTGGGCTGTATGTTTTTGTTGTGACACCTACTCGACCACTTTACAGTGTGGGCTGGATGTTTTTGTTGTGACACCTACCCGACCACTTTACAGTGTGGGCTGGGGACCTTTGTGTGAGAGGTGTGTGGGTATATGGGCCTGTGTGACGGACGGAGTTTTGGGACGTGGGAGGTGTATGGAATGGGTAATGGAGGTGAAGGTGGTGCATACTAGATGTATGCTTTAGCCTGAGCTTATTGGAAGGCGGATTGACTGTATTACTGCATAACCCCTAAGATCTCGGCCCTGTGCCATTGCCTTTGAGAGGAGCAATTGTGCAAAGTCAGCTTTTATCACCTCACCCCAATTTTTACTGGGACTTCCTACCCCATAGCTTCCATCAACTTTGAGCGCTCTGAACCTTTTTATACAGCTGTCATCCTTCATACGCATCAGATGTCCATACCAATGCCCAATGCTATCTCCTCTCCTATACACTGCATCTAATCCCTCTTAAGCCTATTTTCTCTCTCAGTTGGTTTATGTTTTGCCGTTCACGTATTACACATCCATCGAAGCATTCCAGCTTCATTTCTTTCCAATCCTTCTGCACGCAGCGCCCAAGTCTCACTATCATGTAACATTGCTGTATCATACAATCTGCCCTTCATGTTGAGGGAAAATCCTTTTGTTGCTATCAGTGGTAGTAGCTCCTTGAACTTTTTCCACCCCGTTCTCAGTCTGGCTGGAGTACTTTAGGCGCTGCTAATTTGGTCACCCAGATAGCAGAAGCTATCTACTGCTTCTACCAAACCTTCCCATGATTTGATAACGCTTGTATCTTATAGTCGTTTGCTACTTACTGCTTCGGTACAACGGCTACATGGAAACCCTATGTTTTTACCTAAACTACCTGAGTCCCCACTATATCTTTTGTGTCTCCATAGTTTGCATTTAGGACAGAGGATGGAATTTCTACCTACACCTTTCCTACAAACCCAGCAAGGCCAGTTCCCCGAGGGGATCAGGGCTCTGTTTTCCATTATACTTACTAGGACCTTAGTCTTTGTCAGGTTGACTTTAAGACCATTTGTTTCTATGCCATGCTTCCAAGTTTGGATATTCTTCTCTAATTCTACCATAAATGCAGCTTTGGGTGTAAGATCATCAGCATACAGGAGTTTACACGGGCAGCCAGTCTTAAATTCCTCTGTTAAAACCTGCAGAACGATAATAAACTAGAGACGGCTAAGAACAGAGCCCTGATTGACGCCAACCTGCACGCTAAATTTTTCACTATAGTCGTCTTTTTAATTCTGTGAAGTATGCGCTATATACCTCACATTCGTAGACAGTGCTTAATTAAATGTATCCTGGTGTTTTCAAAATTGTATTTCTTCTACTGCTGTTGATACTGCATTAATTTCTATTTTATATTAACTAAGACGTGCGTATATATGTATTCTTCTTCTATGTATGTATGTATGTATGTATGTATGTATGTATGTATGTATGTATGTATGTATGTATGTATGTATGCTTATGGAAGTAAATGAAATCCACACGTTACCACCCTAAATGAGACTGAAGGAACAGTCCGCTTCGAGGTCCCGGCCGACAGGATGGAGAAGACATTGCTCCCCGGAGGACGGTGAGAGAGACCACTGCAAATCGCGGCGCTTGCCCGTGCGGACAGCCAGCTCCGCTCCGATAGCAGTGAGCAGGGATGTAGTCTGGGGGGCCAAGAACGCCGGTAGTCTCCACTGCCACGGGCTCAACTACAAACCTATCAGAAAGCAACCGATACTTTGCCAGTTTGCCCTCTTTGGCCTGGGGGGGCAGCGAAGCCTGGGATGGTAGCCGAACTCACCAAGTTGCCGCTAGAGAATGTCTTACATTGAAAGCAGCATGGCGTATTGCAGCAAACGCGTTGTCTGTCATAACAACAAAATTTCTAACTGCAATGTTTCCTCATATTCCTCTCTACCCCTCTTTCTCCCACCTTTTCCATTCTCTCTCTCTCACTCTCTCAATATCTTTCCCATCTTCTTTTCCCCGTCTGTACCTCTGTGTGAAATGAATAGGTGCTAGTATTTATAGTTTCTGATATTAGAACAATATCACCTTTGTATGTATATCTCTTTGTATTTGTTATGATATTGTATTACAAGTTTTTATTTAGCTATGTTTAATCTCGTAAATTAAGATAATAATTAAATAGCATGATCCCACAATTGGTATGATATTGATATACCCTTTCTTTCAATGATTCACTGGGTGATTGAATGAACTATTTGTTCAAGGTTTTCACTATCATCAACACTGCTAATAACTATTATTACCGTCATTACTATTACCACCACCACAATAGCCGCCGCCATCACCATCGCCACAACAACCACCATTCCCACCACCACAACAAATTCCACCGTCCAATCACCACCTCCACCACTATCATCATCACCACTACCACCACCACCCCAACATCATCAACAATCTTGCTAACAACAATATTGTCACTAGAACCTTATGGGAGATTTCGAATTAACGACATTAATCCCTGATTAATGATAACAGGTATATTATTACGTTAACCATTTAAATACTGGAAGATAAATATTTATTTACCGAGACACAGAGCAATACCAATTACAAGATACTAAACAGTACTTTTCAGATGATAACTTAAGATTCCATCAACTCTTGCCACTTGTAGAAAGTTAGTTGGCAGTGTAAAACCGTATGGTGCTGATATAGTTGTCGGTCTCGATATATTACATAGTTTGTTGTAGAGCAAAGAAGTTGTTCCTAATCAATTTGGAAAATTAACACATCTGACTGATATTAATCTAAAAACGTTATAGTTCCCTGGCATTAGTTGAACAGACAAATATTGTGAAACCGGAATCTACTTCAGTTAGTATTAAAGTCATGTCTACACAAAGATGTAAATGAACGCATACGCAATATATTTATATTTAAAAAAAGTCTCACTCTGAGTGTTTTACGTTGTGGTCATATCACAGTTGCCTCACTACCCGTCTAAGAGCGCTGTATACATATTTTTCAAGATGTTTATCCATCTTTAGCAACGCTAAACAAATTATATTTATTGAAAGCTTGTTTACATATGGTGTAATTTTTCCTGACTAATTAGTGATATCATTAACACAACGTGGTTCAAAATAAAGGTGTATATAAATTCATATAAAATATGTTTATATATGAAACATACATATAGACTCACTGTTCGTATTTTAAGATTTAATCATATCGCAGCTACCATGCTACCCGTATAAAGGTGCTGTATACATGATCAAAAGCTAACTTTTAACGCTTCAAAACACATTAGCAAGACATTCTTTGACCCCCATGGCATTAATATCTTAACTCTCTACTATAATACTGCAAATTTTCACAATATGTCCACTAGTAAAGTTGCTATAAACATTTGAACTAACAAACCAGTTTATAAATATTTTCTGCTAAATAATTGCAGGATGTTAATAGCTAGAATACATAAAAATATTTCATGTGTTCATAAACATTTTTGTTGTGAACTACGCTGTGTTAGTGCTTTCGCCTATAAATACTACGTCTATGTTCAGTCGTTGTAATTCTCTGGTTACAAGTGCTGCTCTAAGTTCTGGTTGGTTAGATTAAACAAGACACAGAATATCTCTAACGTCCCAACAAAAAGGATTAAGCGTGATACGCTCTTTTGTACATAATTTAGTACTGCGATCTTTATTTATTCTATTTCTGCTTTATTGAACTGCCGTTTGCCGCAGTAAACTAACCATCTGGAATTAAACAGATAATGCACATTTTCTCGCATCTTTCTAATAAACTGGGTTAGCAATACTCTCATTAATCAGAGCTGCTCAGACACACGTATCTCAGCTGAAATAAGTCTCTGCCATGATAACTATGTTAAGAAAAAACATCTGCCACCTATGTACTAATTTGTAATTATGTCTCACGTTGGTTTAGTCCATACAACTCATCACCTTTGGATCACTAGAGGACTATAATTGCAAGAAAAAAACACAGGGTGAACAGGTAAGGATATATATACACTTGTACGATACTAATTTCAATCCCTTAGTACCCATACTTAAATGTCTAGTAACAAGTAATGGGAAGACCACCAGCAAATTATTCTCAAACGCAGACTTTATATCAATACCCCTTCTAGATATTTTCCAATAAAAGAATACCCATAAGTTTGAGTTAAAAGATTCCCTTCTCTGGAGGGTTTTACTGAACGCCCAGACACAGGTTTGTGCATTTCTACGCCTCACTAATGTGTAAATGTTAATGTAAATCCATTTATGCATGTCTACTACTGGATGGTCGTTAATTTACATGAATTCGTCCACCATGTACAATAGACACACATAATTACATACTATAAACGCAGATCTGATTAGTAATTATGCCAACTACATTGAGCTTATTATTTACTGTAAAACACCATATCGTTGTTATATACTACACCAATTCATACTGCAACATATTATATGTGTGATACGATCTGCCCTATGTATTTGTCAATCAACTTATTATATATTTTATTTTCTAATTTTTCTTCCACCAATTAGCCTCTCCAATTAAGACTGCCGGTCACGTTCTCCACTAACGAGTTGTTGACTTTATGCAAAAGCCAATAGATGGTCTCAGAACAGTTTAGACAATGCACAATCAAAATGCGCATTAAATGCATCCTCCAATACTCACACGTATCAGAGCTCCTAGCGCATGAACCTATATGTTCTAATGACAAACGTTTTACTATTTAGTTTGCAACTTAACCTAATTTACTAGTTGTTAAAGATAATTCGGTTTACATTAAAAGAAAGGAGGAATATGCATTCATACACACACACATACATATGCACATACGTATATGCAGGCATGTATAAACAATTTGAGAAAAACAATGAACACATAATTGTTTCTACTTTTGGCACAAGGCCAGCAATTACCCAGTGTATTACTGATACTTTATTTTATCGACCCCGTAAGGATGAAAGGCAAACAATCAACACATAATGTAGAAGTTAAGTACATGTACCGTTGATTTCATAGGCGTATATTAAATCAATTGTAAAGCATTAATAAGTCGAACTATTAGTACACACATATATATATATATATATATATATATATATATATATATATATATATATATATTCCGCCGAGGTTAACTTTGCCTTTCATCCTTACGGGTCCGATAAAATAAAGTACCAGTAGTAGACTTGGCTAATTGCTGGCCTTGTGCTAAAAGTAGAAACAAATATATATATATATATCGATTTGGAAAAAAGTTCCATGTGGCTAAAAACATACGAATACATAAAAGATATGGGTGAAGATAGGAAAATGAATGAATACAGACTGTACCATCTCATCAGTCGACCTCTAGAGATGCGGTGTTTCATTGCTTTAACGACAATGGTGTTACTTAATTTGACAGAAGGTAATCCCCGGCTTTCACTTTATAGGTTTGATACCGAGTGCTGCATGGCTGGAATGAAAATCAGTTCTGCGAAAACTGAGACACACGTTCTCTCAAGGAAGCCTGCGCAGTGTACCCTACATGTGAATGGAATTCCATTGAAGCAGGGGGAGAAGTATCTCGAGGTAGTGTTCATGAGTGATGGAAGGCAGGAGGCTGAATTAAAAACAAGAATTTCATGAGCTAGTGCAGTAATGCGCCAGCTTCGGTATTCGGGAATCAGAAGAAGGGAGGTAGGTGTAAAAGCCAAACTCATTATCTTCAATTCGGTATTCGGTCCAACTCTAACCTGTGGTCATGAATCTTTGATAATGACCGAAAAAATACGATCGCGAATACAAGCTGCTGAAATGGGATTCCTCCGAAGGGTCTTCGTAGTAACGTTACTCGATAGAATCAGAGTCGCTCAATGTAGAGCCGCTACTATGGGCATTTGGTTAGAATATCTCAGGAAAGAATCGCTAGACGAATTTTACGGGCAAAACCAAACAGCAAGAGACCCAGGCGTAGGCCCAGAGTACGATGGTTGGATAACATCCCTGGCAGGAGTATTTGAGGACTCTGCTCCCACGACCCTCTCAGGAATAAGTGGTTGAATAAGGATAATAATAATAAAAATAATAATAATAATAATAATAATAATAATGATTTCTTTATTAACCACAAGGGTTTACATAAAGTAGACATTAAGGACAGTGCCGGACAATACAGGACGGTACAAATGGGCATTTCTGCGTGTAAAAAACAAAAACAGAGGATGTAACAAAAAAATAACAATGAAAATTCCCCAATAGGGACATTTGTGGAGAAAGCCCAGTAAAAGGCCACAGTGACCCTGACCACCAAGGCAAGTGCCCTCTCCCAGTTTTCCACCTTTAATTTACAGATATATACTCAGAGTATACTCGGACCATTCTTGCTTCTCTCACCCATCTTTCAATAAAATGCTGGGAAGAGAGCACTTCCCACTCTACTCTGATTTTCCTTTTCAAATGAAATTTGAAAAAGTCAATCAGAGCATCACCGAAGAGGTAAGTGCTCGTCTTCAGCCCTTTCAAACGTGTCCACCATACTATCTCTTTCGCCATGGCCACCAGACAGATAAAAACTGCCTGCCCTTCCCGGCTAAAGGAGGAGGGCGGGGCAATCCTCACGATGGACTCAGATGATAGCCGGATCCGTCCTAAACGCGACAGCAGGTGTTCGACATAAACCCACAAGTCAGCAATTTTCGGACACTGGACGAGTGCGTGCAGGACGGTTTCGTCGCCCTGCGCGCATCTCGGACATGCCCGGCTGACGGCACCTCCATGCCTGTAGAGTTTATCCCGAACTGGCAAGGCTCCTCGGTAGCACTGCCAGGCCAGAGATTTCTGGAAGTTGTCCATAGGCCCTGGCCCGAAAGTTCTTCCGAAGAGATTGGCTAGTTGATTTTCGTCGACGCCTAGAGTTTCCCCAAGTACGTCGTCGCTCTTCCCCTCCACTAATCCTCTATAGAACGCCGAGGTGGAGTTTGAAGAATTGGTCAAGGGCCAATTTCGCCGCAAGCACGTCGGTCGCAATGCCTTTGCTAAGCGCCTCGTCTAATTTTCTAACTAGTTCTCCCTCTGCTCTATTTTTCTCTATTGCTAAAGCCTTACTAAACCTAATCGATTCTATTCTAATCGCTCTTTTCAGAGCAAACCACCACTTGTTGTTGACGATGGCCCCCGTCAACGCCCGCTTAACTAGTTCGCTAATCCGGTCTCTGTAGGCCTTGCGCGCTGGTAAGGACGCGTTTAGCTTCCAGTAGCCGGGTCCTCGTCTATGAAGCCTATCTAAGTCAAGCACACAGGTCACGAATTTGTGGTCCGTGTAGCTGACTATCTTGAATTGTGGACAGCCTATGCTAGACCTATCTATTTCCCTACAAAATACTCTATCTAGATATGATCTGGATGACCCTATGCGGTTTGTCCAAGTCCACATTGGCACATTCGGGAAATCCAATCGGTACCTGTCAGACAGTTCAAAACGCCTGAGCAGGTTGATGAGGCTCTTGCACCCTCCACCCCTATCCGCTAATCCCACACAGTCCCAGCGTGCATCTAAGATCCCGTTCCAGTCGCCCACTAACACTAAAGAGCGGGACGTTCCAAGAAAGGTCTCCAGACGCCGGAAGAAATCAGGCCGCCCTGCTCCTGTCGGGGCATAGACGGCCACTAGCCTGAAAGCTTGCCCGTCTCCGCTGGTCACGTCCAGCACCACCAGCTTACCCTCTGGGTCCAGGAAGATGGCCCGTATGGCGAGATCCAAACCTCTCCGAAAAAGCACAGCAACTCCACCCCCGATCCAGGACGGCTGGGAGATGCGTACACATCGTAGCCGCCGAAGATCGGTGCGAAGGCCCGTGCTTCGGAGATTCTGGTCTCGCTGATGGCCACTACATCTATGTTTAGTAACCTGAGGTCGTTGAGCAGGTGACCCTGCTTCCATGACGACCCCAAGCCACGCGCATTTATGCTGCCTATTCTGAGTGAGGTCATGTTTAAAATAGAGTGGAAAAGATGGGAAAGACCACTTACCGTACTTTTGGTAGAGGAGGGATGGTTTTTACATCCCTTTTCACTTGATCGTCTGGTGAAGGGACTGTTGAATCGTCCCTTCGGCTGGTCGTCGGCTCTTCTATGAGTATGTCCGAATATACTCTTCGATTGATAGTTCCTCCTAGGTCCCTGAAATCACCAACTGCGTTGGGGAATTTCGTTTTAATGTTTGTGTATTGTTTCTGTGCTATTTTTAGCAGTCTTATGTTAGTTGGCGTTTTGATTGGTGCTGGTATTATGTAGTCGTGTTGTGAAATGTCTGTGTGTTCAATTATGTAAGTCATTAGTTTCTTGTTGTGTGTATTTATTGCCGTGCATTTGTTTTTCTGGGGGTGGGGTGTGGTTCTGCTATTTTCTTTGTGTTTGCGATGTTGGTGCTTGTGGTGGTGGTGTTGAAGGTGTTGTTGGCGGTGGGGTTTTCGCCGGTGGTGATGGTGGTGCTAGTGTGGGTGGTGATGGTGTTGGTGGTGTTACTGCTGTGAGTCTCTTTGCAGTAGACTTTACCCTTTTCTCATTTCTTTCCTCCCTTTTCAAAGGCGACGATGCGCTGCTTCTGCGTTTGTGCCTTCTTACGACCTTTTGCCATCCCTCTCCCACCTCGCACTCCATGTCTGATTCTGTGAGGTCGGGGAGGGGTACCAGCTCCACTCTTTCACTTGTTGTTGTTGGTGATGTTTGCACTGGAGTCTCTGTTGCAGCTGCATTTGGTATTGCTGTTGTTGTTGTTAATATTTCCACTGCTGCTGCTGTTTTTGATTTCCGTGGCGTGGGTATGGGTGCCACGGACCTATCGTTCCTGGTTGGCGCTTGTCCTGTTGCTGGTAGCCGTGGAGCCGGTTTCGGAAGGAGGGGGGTTTTCTCCTTTCTCGGGGTCTTCTCGTTGCAGAAGGCCCTGAGGTGAGTCTTCGATCCACAGCGAAAGCATTTCGGGCGTTTTCCCTCAACACTTATGGGCAGTTGAGTGCCGTTATCGAAGTCTATCACATCCCGGATAGCTTCGATGCACTCCTGGTTGGTTTGGATTAACATCTCAATGGAGGTGCCGACCCAATCTTCTCTTACTTTTTTCTGTACTTGCAGTACAGTTGTTTTGTCCTCGATTCCGACGAGGACAGACGCGGCCAGCCAGGGAAGGGGCCATCCCGGGGGGGGGGGGGGGGGACGTGGGTGAGTTTGACCCACACAATTTTTTGCCCGCAGTAGGAGGGCACCAACACTATTTCCTCGCTCCTTAGGGTCACTAAGGATTGAGCCTTTGCCTCCTGGGGTGTGGCAAAAAGTACGTCTACGGTGGCATATTTCTTGCCTCGGGTGATGTGCGTTTTCCGCTGCCACACAGACCCCAAGGCTTTTTGTATTTGTGTCCTACGGGATTTTGTACTTACTGTACGGTACGTGACCGTACAGTGCTGTTGGGTTTCGAAAAGTTTTTCCGCTGCCTTGAAGATTGGTTTTTCTTTGCTGCTGTTGTTGTTGTTGTCAGAGCTGCTGTTACTTTTGTTGTTGCTGCAGGTACTACGACTACTGCCTCCGCCGCTGTTGCTGTGGTTGTTGTTGGTGTTGCTGCTGCTAATGCTGTTGTTGTTTATGCTGCTGCTGATGCTGTTGCGGCTGCTACTGTTGTTTTCATTGTCACTGTTGCTGTTGTTATTACGGCTGCTACTGCTATTATTCCTGACGTCAGACGAATGAAATGGGTTTTCGTATTTCCCGCACACCTGTTTCGTCGTTGTCGTCGTCGTCGTGGAGAAATCTTGCACGCTTTGCACGAGACTTTTCTTTTCTGTCGTCGCTTGCGAAAGAGAAGGGAGGGAGAGAGGCACATTTAAAGAAGGGAGGGAGAGAGACAATCTTCTCTCTGCTGCAGTGACGATTGAGGAAGAAGAAGACGGAATGAGTGGGAGTGACGTATGAAAATTCATTTTCGTAGCCATGTTGTTTTTTTTGTTTAAAATAAATATTGGGCACAAAACCCCAATAAGCGGTTATTTGACCCCGAAGGGCCAAATAACGGGCAGAAAGACCCCTCTCACGAGGAGGAGGGTGTTTTTGTATACAAGTTGGTTAAAATTTTAAACAATTTACAATTGTTATAGCGTTCAAAATTTACAGTACCTTACAGAGCCGAGCCTCCGTCAACCATAGCATTCAATAACAATAATAATAATAATAATAATAATAATAATAATAATAATAATAATAATAATAATAATACTAATAATAATAATAATAATAATCGTAAATAATAATCGTAAATGAGATCGTAAATGATAAAGAAATGAATGAGAATGAACTTGCCAACTTGAAGGATGAAATTATGATCGAATGGATGAAAATGAAAGAATCTGACATGGGGAAACGAGACACCCTCCCTAAGATCCAGAACTCCAAACAGAACCAAAAGATAATACACAAGACTAACATAATTCTCAAAAACATTATCATCACAAACAAACTAAACATTACTGATTTAAATCATCTCTATTATGCATCGGCTAAAGTCACCACTCACTTATGTGGAGTGAAGATGAAAAAACAAAGGAGTTCCCACAAGAAATCTACTTGGCAAGAGAACATCAATCGCCAAATAAACCTTCTCCGATCTGACATAGAAATTTTAACAAACTATAAAGTAGGTGAACATGTTAAACAAACTAAACTTAGAAAATTGAAAAAAAAGTACAGTATAAAAACAACATGTGACATAGACATGCTGATAGAAATAATCAAGTAAAAAGTGTCGGCCAAAGCTGCTCGTATAAGGCGCTTTGAAAAACGATCTAGATTCTATAAGGACAATAATATGTTCAAAAACAACCAAAGAAACTTCTACAGAAAAATTGGTAAGTCAACAATAACTGCTAAATCAATACCACCCAAGGAGGAAGTGCAAGAATTCTGGGAAAAGATCTGGGCCGAAGAAAAAGTTCATAACATACATGCCCCATGGATAGACAGACAAATGAAAGATACAGCTCACCTTGAGGAACAAACATGGGAAAATATAACAGTTGAACAGTTGCGCTTGGCTCTAAGAAAAACCAGCAAATGGAAATCCCCAGGAAAAGACAAAATACAAAACTTTTGGATAAAGGCCTTCACAGAGTCTCATGAGCTGTTAGCCCAACTTTACAATGAAATAGTTAAGGAGCCAGAAAAGATACCTTCATGGCTATTTAACGGCATTATATTCCTGCTTCCGAAGAATGATGAGACAAACAATCCCAAAAATTACAGACCGATAACTTGCTTGACCACAATGTATAACATTTTAACATCAGTCCTAACTGAATACACATATGACCACCTGATAACAAATGACCTATTTCCCATTGAGCAGAAAGGGTGTAAACGAGGCTCATATGGCTGTAAGGATCAGCTTCTGGTTAACAAAATGATACTGGAAGATTGTCATAATAGACACAAAAATCTATCGATTGCTTGGATAGATTATAAAAAAGCATTCGATAGTTTGCCACACAGTTGGATTGAAAAATGTTTAGAGATTTTCAAAATATCCCCCGTTGTCAGGAGGTTTTGTCATTCAGTATGAAGACATGGAAAACGACACTCCTTTTGAATAGTGAAACAAAATCACTGGAAGCTGGAGAAGTCAATATTAATTGTGGAATTTTTCAGGGTGACTCTTTATCACCGCTTTTATTCTGCATCGCACTTATACCATTAAGTAAAATGCTCAATGAAACAAAACATGGATATAAAGTCTATGACAAAACCATTAATCACCTGTTCTACATGGATGACCTGAAACCATTTGCAAAAAATGATGAACAATTGCAAGGGCTATTATCCACTGTGAAGCAGTTCAGTGATGACATTAAAATGGAGTTTGGACTAGATAAATGCGCCAAAGCAACGTTCACCAGAGGAAAGCTGCTGAAGAGTTCAGACATTAATCTTGATCGGGGGAACGTGATAAGAGAACTTGATCAAGAAAAAACTTACAAATATCTAGGTGTTTGTGAAGGAGACGGAATCAAGCACTCGACAATGAGGGAAAGGATAAGGAAGGAATGTTACTGCAGAGTAAGAGCAATCTTAACAACGGAATTGAATGCAAGGAATAGGATCGATGCCATAAACACGCTTGCCATACCAGTAGTAACCTACAGTTACAATGTCATCAACTGGTCAAGCACAGAGATCCGTAGGCTCGATACAAAAATTCGAAAATTCTTAACCATGCACAGAATGCATCACCCTAAGGCAGATATAGATAGAATATATCTCCCTAGGAAAGAAGGAGGACGTGGGTTAATCCAGTTAGACATTGCGTTGAAAACTGCAACAATTGGATTATCTACATATCTAAGGGAATCACATGATTGGATGATCAAACTCGTTTTGAAACACGAAAGCATCAAAAGATCATATTCCATTACAAAAGATGCACAAAGATACAGTAATGGACTACAAATTTCAGAAGTCCCATTTACTGCTGAAATGGAAAACACAGAAAAAGCAAAGCAGGTAAAAGTAACTGCAAAGAAAGAACTGCTACAGAAACTGGCTAAGAAATTGCAAGAAAAGCCTCTGTATGGAAAATACCCAGAGCGAGCTAACAATCCTGATGTTGACAAAACTTTAACCCAACAGTGGTTGGCATCTTCTGGACTGAAATCGGAGACTGAAGGACTGATTATATCGGCACAAGATCAGTGTCTGCCAACAAAAAATTACCAAGCCAACATAATAAAAAATGGGTGCAGCCCATTATGCCGAGTATGCAAAAAACAACCAGAGACCATTGACCATATAATTTCAATATGCAGTCCTATAGCTCCAACCGAATACCTAAACAGGCATGACAGAGCTGCACAATACATACATTGGATAATGTGTAAGCATTTTGACCTGCCCCATCAAAAGAATTGGTGGGAGCATCAACCACCTCCCATACTTGAAAAAGATCACATCTCAATCTTGTGGAACTTTAGCATCCAAACAGACCGAAAAATAGATGCAAACAGACCTGATATAATATTGAAAGACTTTCAAAAGAGGGTATGCCTGCTAATTGATATGTCTGTTCCAATAGACAAGAATGTATCTATAAAAACATTTGAAAAATTGAGCAAGTATAAGGACCTGGAGATAGAAATTGGAAAAATGTGGAAATTGAGAACTAAAACAATACCAGTGGTTGTAGGCGCTCTGGGAATGATACCTAAGGGGTCTAATGATTACTTATCGCAAATCCCAGGAAACCCGCGTATAGGAGAAATACAAAAGATAGTACTAATGGGAACTGCCCATATACTAAGGAAGTACATCACAAGTCTAAACACTAAAGATGCATGTGTGAATATGTATGTTCTTTCTTGAACATGGCGGACCTTGTTGTCTCTTGAGGTCACTGGTTGTGACTTGGTGATAACTCGTATGAACATAAAGCAAGATAAATGCAACTGTAGTAGTAATAATAATAATAATAATAATAATAATAATAATAATAATAATAATAATAATAATAATAATAATAATAACTGCTAAATCAATACCACCCAAGGAGGAAGTGCAAGAATTCTGGGAAAAGATCTGGGCCGAAGAAAAAGTTCATAACATACATGCCCCATGGATAGACAGACAAATGAAAGAAACATCTCACCTTGAAGAACAAACATGGGAAAATATAACAGTTGAACAGCTGCGCTTGGCTCTAAGAAAAACCAGCAAATGGAAATCCCCAGGAAAAGACAAAATACAAAACTTTTGGATAAATGCCTTCACAGAGTCTCATGAGCTGTTAGCCCAACTTTACAATGAAATAGTTAAGGAGCCAGAAAAGATACCATCATGGCTAGTTAACGGCATTACATTCCTGCTACCGAAGAATGATGAGACAAACAATCCCAAAAATTACAGACCGATAACCTGCTTGACCACAATGTATGAAATTTTAACATCAGTCCTAACTGAATACACATATGACCACCTGATAACAAATGACCTATTTCCCATTGAGCAGAAAGGGTGTAAACGAGGCTCATATGGCTGTAAGGATCAGCTTCTGGTTAACAAAATGATACTGGAAGATTGTCATAATAGACACAAAAATCTATCGATTGCTTGGATAGATTATAAAAAAGCATTTGATAGTTTGCCACACAGTTGGATTGAAAAATGTTTAGAGATTTTCAAAATATCCCCCGTTATCAGGAGGTTTTTGTCATTCAGTATGAGGACATGGAGAACGACACTCCTTTTGAATAGTGAAACAAAATCACTGGAAGCTGGAGAAGTTAACATTAATTGTGGAATTTTTCAGGGTGACTCTTTATCACCGCTTTTATTCTGCATCGCACTTATACCATTAAGTAAAATGCTCAATGAAACAAAACATGGATATAGAGTCTATGACAAAACCATTAATCACCTGTTCTACATGGATGACCTGAAACTATTTGCAAAAAATGATGAACAATTGCAAGGGCTATTATCCACTGTGAAGCAGTTCAGTGATGACATTAAAATGGAGTTTGGACTGGATAAATGCGCCAAAGAAACGTTCACCAGAGGAAAGCTGCTGAAGAGTTCAGACATTAATCTTGATCGGGGGAACGTGATAAGAGAGCTTGATCAAGAACAAACTTACAAATATCTAGGTGTTTGTGAAGGAGACGGAATCAAGCACTCGACAATGAGGGAAAGGATAAGGAAGGAATGTTACCGCAGAGTCAGAGCAATCTTAAGAACGGAATTGAATGCAAGGAATAGGATCGATGCCATAAACACGCTTGCCATACCAGTAGTAACCTACAGTTACAATGTCATCAACTGGTCAAGCACAGAGATCCGTAGGCTCGATACAAAAATCCGAAAATTCTTAACCATGCACAGAATGCATCACCCTAAGGCAGACATAGATAGAATATATCTCCCTAGGAAAGAAGGAGGACGTGGGTTAATCCAGTTAGACATTGCGTTGAAAACTGCAACAATTGGATTATCCACATATCTAAGGGAATCACATGATTGGATGAAAAATACCCAGAGCGAGCTAACAATCCTGATGTTGACAAAACTTTAACCCAACAGTGGTTGGCATCCTCTGGACTGAAATCGGAGACTGAAGGACTGATTATATCCGCACAAGATCAGTGTCTGCCAACAAAAAATTACCAAGCCAACATAATAAAAAATGGGTGCAGCCCATTATGCCGTGTATGCAAAAAACAACCAGAGACCATTGACCATATAATTTCAATGTGCAGTCCTATAGCTCCAACCGAATACCTAAACAGGCATGACAGAGCTGCACAATACATACATTGGATAATGTGCAAGCATTTTGACCTGCCCCATCAAAAGAATTGGTGGGAGCATCAACCACGTCCCATACTTGAAAAAGATCACATCTCAATCTTGTGGAACTTTAGCATCCAAACAGACCGAAAAATAGATGCAAACAGACCTGATATAATATTGAAAGACTTTCAAAAGAGGGTATGCCTGCTAATTGATATGTCTGTTCCAATAGACAAGAATGTATCTATAAAAACATTTGAAAAATTGAGCAAGTATAAGGACCTGGAGATAGAAATTGGAAAAATGTGGAAATTGAGAACTAAAACAATACCAGTGGTTGTAGGCGCTCTGGGAATGATACCTAAGGGGTCTAACGACTACTTATCGCAAATCCCAGGAAACCCGCGTATAGGAGAAATACAAAAGATAGTACTAATGGGAACTGCCCATATACTAAGGAAGATCCTGTCAATATAAGTACATCACAAGTCTAAACACTAAGGATGCATGTGTGAATATGTGTGTTCTTTCTTGAACATGGCGGACCTTGTTGTCTCTTGAGGTCACTGGTTGTGACTTGGTGATAACTCGTATAAACATAAAGCAAGATAAATACAAATAATAATAATAATAATAATAATCCACTGGCACCTGTGCAAAGTAAACAATCTACCACATTCTGAGAAATGGTATGAGCATAGGCCAGAGGCGGTGATGGAGAACAATCAGGTGAAGGTGCTGTGGGATTTTAGGATACAGACGGACAAAAAACTGGAACACAATAGACCTGACCTGGTGGTTGTGGACAAAGAAAAAAGATCGTGCCTGATTGTGGATGTGGCCTGCCCGTTCGACACGAGAGTGCAAGAGAAGGAGAGGGAGAAAATTAACCGATACCAGGACCTAAAGTGGGAGGTGAAAAGGATTTGGAACTGCCATGAAGTCAAAGTGATCCCGATTGTCATAGGCGCACTGGGGACTATCTCCAAAAGTTTCCAGGGATGGTTAAAGAAAATCGGCCCCTTCACGCTTTTTGGAACGCTTCAAAAGGCATGCTTGCTTGGAACAGCAAGAACCCTCCGATACGTCCTGAATATCTGAGGCTGCAGGTAGTGGCTTGATATTCAATCCAACGCACTTTCCAGTTAACCAACATCAATGACTGAGATTCAAGGAATAACAATAACAATAATAATAATAATAATAATAATAATAATAAGAAGAAGAAGAAGAAGAAGAAGAAGATAGGACTTGTCTCTATAGCAGGATGTTCTTGTGGATAATGTTGCATGCCTTTGTATTTCTTGGATAGTGTGCTGAGATGTAGGCTAAAGTATTCGATGAATCTGAAGTTATTTTTGTTTATCGTATTTTTTTAATGCCTGTGGCTTTGGTACTTTTTATTTTGTTGTCTATTAATAGTGATGGATACTGTCTTTCGAATAGAATTTCTTTTAGTTCTTGGAGTCTTTTATTCCGAGTTTCATAATTTGAGACAATTGTACAGATTTTTCTTGCTAGATTAAATTGAATATTTGTCTTAGTGTTTTTCGGATGGCTTGAGCTGAATAATAAGTATTGTCCAGGATCTGTTGGGTGTGGTGAATGTCAGTTTCAATATTTGTGTCTATGTTATGATTATTTTGTGAATTGGATGATGTTACTATTGATGATGTTGATTCTTTTTATAGAACAAAATTATCGGACGCAGTCTATGCGATGTTATCTGTTACATTTTTATTCCTAGAAATTCATGAATTAATTGTTTAGGTCAAGTGTGTGTATCAACAGAATAGGTCAGTCATCCAAGTAGCGTTTACAAGTTTATAACAAATATTTGTGGAAATCCAAGTCATATTTTAATCTGGATTGTTCATATATCTGAACTTCCAGGTATTTGCTGTATTTTTACCAGTGTGTGATATACTAATAAATTTTACTTTAAAATATATATATATGTATGTGTGTGTGTGTTTGTTTGTGTGTGTGTGTGTGTGTGTGTGTGTGTGTGTGTGTGTGTGTGTGTGTGTGTGTGTGTGTGTGTGTGTGTGTGTGAGTGTGTGTATGTGTTTGTTTGTGTGTGTGTGTATGTGTGTGCGTATGAGTGTGTGTCTGTGGCTGTATATGTGTTTGTTTGTGTGTATGTGTGTGCGTGTGTGTGTGTGTGTATGTTAGTGTATGTATGTGTGTGTGTGTGTGTGTGTGTGGGTGTGGGTGTGTGTGTGTGTGTGTGTGTGTGTGTGTGTGTGTGTGTGTGTGTGTGTGTGTGTGTGTGTGTGTGTGTGTGTGTGTGTGTGTGTGCGCGCTTATGTATTTGTTTGTCTGTGTGTACACTCTCTTGTAGCAGCCATCCCAATATAGTGAATATTCTATCTCGATCAGCTCCGATATATTGAATATATTGCATTATCTATAGTACTGTTGCCAATGTGTTCTTAAATCGATATCGTATGATAATATTCAGTTATCGATTAAATACCGTTTTCCAGAAATACTTTATATTCGAACAGTTTGAGTGTTTTCGCACACCAGTGAACCTGTGAATACACGTGTAATATGAGTATATACTATTACAACATGAATGAGTTACACGTGAGAGACGGGCTGAAAAGAAAAATAGTGTGTGTGTGAGAGAGAGAGAGAGAGAGAGAGAGAGAGAGAGAGAGAGAGAGAGAGAGAGAGAGAGAGAGAGAGAGAGAGAGAGAGAGAGAGAGAGAGAGAGAGAGAGAGAGAGAGAGAGAGAGAGAGAGAGAGAGAGAGAGAGAGAGAGAGAGAGATGAAAAAGAATGAGTGTAGTGTGTGTTTGAATATATTACACTATACCAGACAAACATATACTATATACCTGTTAAGGTGTGTATTTGTACGTGAAGGGAAGACTAAGAAAAATAAAAGTGAGAATGTGTAAGAAAACGAGAATGATAGTATGTGTGAGTATGTATACGTTTATGTGTGTGCGCGCGCGCATAATTCCTAGAAACAACTCCTGGAAACTTCATATGCGTGTAGAATATCAGGAAGTAGCGATTTCGATAGCCTCTAAGCTACACTAGTCCCAGTAACTTATAAGGCATTACAAGTCAACGAAACGTAAACGAAGCAGTATTAAAGCTACTTACAGGGGTAAGTTTTAAATATGTCTATTTAAAACAAAAGTTAAAGTCCGTCCTGAGCCCGGAAGCACATCAGACCGGTATTTATCGTGGTTTCATTGGCATTGACTAAGAGTGTACAAGTTCTGGAGAAGACTTTCATTTTCAGTTGAATGGACTGCAGCAATGTGAAATGACGCGTCACCTATTCCACACCTCTAACCCACGATATTGCGATCGTAGGTCTAATACCCTAACTCCTAGGCCATGCGCCTTTACCTAGTGCTAATTTAAAATTACGTTGACTAGGGGCTTTGAAAATAAAATGTTTTAGTAAAAGACGGTGATGAATAGATGCAAACAATAAACAGGTTGACACCCAGCGATCGTTTTCAATTACAGTTCAGTATATACTCGAATAACGATTGTCCTAATATTGATTTATAATCCAAGTTCAAAGCTAACAAATTTGAGAGACGGGCAATGTTTATTAAATAAACCCCAGTAATTGATTGGTACTTTATTTTATCGACCCCGGAAGGACGAAAGGCAACTTTAACTTCGGTGGGATTTGAACACAAAACGTAAAGCATTTTGTCCGACGCTTTAACGATTCAACCAACCCAACGCCACCCGAGAGTTCTAATATTGAATTAGGTTCACATTGAGCCGAGTTCTGCACCTGAAATTGACTGCTAACTGAACATCATTGTAAAAGAGTTGAACCTTACATATCCGACGACTCTTCCCTTTCAATATACGAATTATCTGTTTAAACAAATATAATAAATATTCATAGCATTAAGTAAATTGAACAAATGTAGTAGGTATCTTGGGAATGTTATTTCCTTCACTTAAAATGTAAGGACATATGTCGAATTTGTAAAAACATCATTGGAAGTTAAAATGGAAAAAGTGCAATATAAACCCCGATCTAAATTGTGTGTCATTTATCAAACGACACAACAATAAAACTATATAATTCTTTCTAACATCGGAACAAAACTGCGAATTTTAGAGGATGGGTTGGTCGGTTGAATCGATTCCAAAACTTGACTGGTATTTTATTTTATAGATCGTGGAAATATAAAAAGGAAAGTTGGATTGTGTGAGACTGGAAGTCAGAATGTAAAGGTCCGGAACAGACACCACGAGGCAATTTCTCCAACGGGCTAACGCCTTCGCTCACCCACAACAAACCTATATAATGCGATAGGATTTCGCTTGTAATATTTCTATATTGACCAGTGTACTATTATAAAATCAATATGACCGGATAAAACATCCTGTAAAATCTGGAAGTACAGATGCATACATTTCATATATATATTTCAACAAAACCAGGAATCAATACTAAACTGTAGTCTTCCAAAGAAAGGTCATCTTAACTATAACATCAATGAGATTTTTAAAGAGAACAGCCGAACTCTTCAACCAGTTTTCTATTATATCTATATTTCCATCCAATCTTATGATCTAACTCTTTTACTGTTTCGTTATATATACATACATATATACGTACACACATACATGCACACACACACACACACACACGCACGCACACACACACACACACATATATATATTATATATATATATATATATATATATATATATATATATATATATATATATATATATATATATATATAATATATATATATAATATGTATGTATATATATATATGTGTGCGCGCGCGTGTGTGAATGTATGTGAGTATGT
>OZ024742.1:118008822-118023822 GCA_964016885.1 Eledone cirrhosa
AGTAGTAGTAGTAGTAGTAGTAGTAGTAGTAGTAGTAGTGATGGTGGTGGTTGTGGTGCTGTTGGTGGTGGTGGTGGTGGTGGTGGTTGTAGTAGTAGTACTAGTAGTAGTAGTGATGGTGGTGGTGGTGGTAGTAGTAGTAGTAGTAGTTTCGTCTATATATTCATGTGTCTGTTCATTTTTATATTTTACCTTATCATAGAAATATATGTTTGGCTTGCTTTCTACACGCCTTTACGCATTTTTACCGACAAGTCTCCAACTTCTTCCTTTCACATTCCTATTGAACTGACCATCTCCAAACAAAATCACCTATTTTTCAATCTACTAAACTTAGTTTATATCACTCCCTCCTATATCCTTTGCAAACACTCCTCTTCTAACCCTTGACTTCTAACTCACTGCTTTTCACCCCTTACTATCTGCTCCCTTCCTCCATAACGAACATGCGCTTTGCGGAAATGTCGTGGCCATAAAATGAGAATACGAATATATCTACATTATATATCTATCTCTTTCACTCTTTCTTATAACAAAACTGTATCTTTTTATAGAACAAAATTATCGGACGCAGTCTATGCGATGTTATCTGTTACATTTTTATTCCTGAGAAATTCATAACAATTTCGTAACTATGAATCAAAGAACCGAATGTATAGCTCTGGCTGTCTTACGCATGTGTATCATTTAATTGTATGCTTTCAATGGCGCCTAGCTTCCTGGAATAATATCTTGAGTAAAGAATTATCACAAGATGAATCCATCTTTTACAGTTTTAATGACTTGGTTTTCTGGTACTCAAAATAGCAGAAATAACAACCTTGACATGAATGAGATTAAGTAAATAGCAATAAATATTTTAAAAAATCTCACACCCCAAAAAATGAATTGTATTTTGAATTGTATTTTAAAATTGTTCTTCGTGTCCAACGTTGTTGAATACAGTTTTTCATACGTGTGACGTCTATGCACGATAGTGAACTGGATAGTAAATTTCTGCAATCTGTAAATTTTTGGCATTATACCGGCCTCGGCACTGACCATAGATTTCACTGATTAAATATATATTTGTTGACGCAGCAACATAAAATGGCTTTAAATTTCACCATTTACGCTCTGAGTTCAAATCCTACAGAGGTTAACTTTGCCTTTCATCCTTAAGGGGTCGATAAAATATAGTACCAGTAAAGGACTGATATAATTTCTGCCCTTGTGCCAAATGTAGAAACAATTGTATATGATACTTTATTACGGTAAACTTGGCTGATGCGATTGTAAGATGCACATCTTTGTGTTTGTATATTCCCATCCTACAACCTTACATGAAATAGTTGAACCTAAAATCCTATCTTGAAGGAATTTCCTTTCATTTATTTACTTAATGTTATGCAAAGAAAACATAATAGGAAGATCAGAAAATGCATATAGTGGTTTTAGGTTCCTTGCATGAGAAAGATAAGAAAATAACACTGCGCATCAAATGCAATATTAGCTCATATATAATCAGCTTGTGTGACATTCAATAAAGTTTAACTCCACAAGAAACCAGCCAATGATTGCGTACTATTTACTATCCGGTTCCCTATCGTTCATAAACCTACAAGATCTCATATATGAAATACTGTGTTCAAGAAAGCTTGGCATAAAGAATCTTTTCAAAATATAATTCTAAGAACGCATTCAGTTTTATTGGCTTTTGGGATGAGGGCTTTTAAGATTTTAATTTTATTTATTTAATCTTTTTTTTTTCATTCAAGGTTGCCATTTTGTACCAATTTGAGAACAGAAACATAAGTTCATTAAAAGAATAAAAGATGAAGTCGTCTTGTGATAAGTTTCTTAGCCAATTTATTATTCGAGGAAACCAGGCGCCTCTGAAAGCATGCAGTTAGATGAGAGAGACAAAGAAGTCAGTCAGAGTTAAACATACGGCTCTTTGATTCGTTTTCAAGAAACTGTTATGAATTTTTGAGGAATGAAAAAGTACGAGATCATATCGGTCAGGCTGCATCCAATAACTTTTGTTCTATAAAAAGACATGTATTTTTATTATTAGAAAAGAAAAAAAGTGTGCATGTGTGTGTGCGTGTGTGTGTGTACGTCTGTGTGTGAAAAATAAAAAAAAATAAAACAGAGGAGACGAAACATTTAAATACTACTCTATATATATATATATATATATATATATATATATATATATATATATATATATATATATATATATATATGTGTGTGTGTGTGTGTGTGTGTGTGTGTGTGTGTGTGTGTGTGTGTGTGTGTGTGTGTGTGTGTATATATATGTGTGTGCATGTATGTATTTATGTACGTATATATATATATATATATATATATATATATATATATATATATATATATATATTCATATATATATATATATATATATATATATATTTATATATATATATATGTCACAAAATACGTAGTAATGTAATCAGGTATATCCCGTCTATGATAGCGAAACAGACGACTAGACACGATATGTATTTATACATACATACACACACACACGCAGACACACAGACACATACACAGACACACAGACACACACACACACACACACACACACACACACACACACACATACACACACACACACACACACATATATATATATATATATACATATATATACACACAAATCAACAAATCAACAACCATCCGGTTATTAAACAAACCGACTGCGAGTTTATAATAAATTGAAGTGAAAATCATCGGTTGCGTGTGTTTTTATTGGAAGCATGACCCTACCAAAGTATAACAATACGGCACAGTGCACTACCGCGTAGAGGTGTGTATGAGTGGATTGAGAACTTTAAAAGTGGCCAGACAAGTGTGCCGCATGAAGGAGCAGAACGTGAGTCAACTCCACCACAGACGAGGAGATTCAGCAAGCTCGAGAGATGGTAATGGCGAATCGACGAGTTATCATCGATGAGATAGCATGTTCACTGCAGATTAGTTATGGTTCTGTCCACCAAATCGACAAGGGCTTTTACTTGACCGCTGCAACGGTCGCCGTATTGTGTTAAAAGCCTCCGATGAATTTCAGCCCCTGACACATCTTTTGACGAGAGAAATTGGATCATTCCTCTTTGTTCTTCCATGGTGCGCGCTGCTAGCGGAGCGGGCAAACTTACACTGTAAGAACAGCAAGAAAACTGGCGCAATCAAGCTCAAACTTCGATCATATGTGCTCAATAGTATCAAGTACAAGCACGCACGAGCAGAAGGGAATGTGACAAACCTAAAATTATGTTATGGGGAAAGTGTAGATAATTTTTAACTTACCCTCGTGTATGTATATATATGTATATATATATATATATTTATATATATATATATATATATATATATATATATATATATATATATATATATATATATATATATATATAAATGTAAGTATGTATACGTAAATACATATATGTATACAGACGTACAGTAGTATGTATATATACATACATGCACACATATATATATGTACGTATGGGTTTACCGAACATTTATTATAATGTTCGGTTTGTTTGTAAACAAACAGCCCGAATTAAGCCGTACAGTGTTCGGCAACCATCGTCGCCCTTTTGTTCAACACTGACAAAGGAACGATGAACTAGTTTCAAGCGTATTAGCTATCGTCAGCATTGTATACCTTCCTGTCAGATAATTGAACGTTTGAAAGTATATACTTTCCTTATGCATATTAACGGCTGAGCAGCCTAATTTGCATATCGAGTGAGTTAGTCGGTCGGGCGTACCGAAAACGATAAATGGAAAATTAATTCGGGCTGTTTGTTTACAAACAAATCGAACCTTATAATAAATGTTCGGTAAACCCATACGTACATATATATATATGTATGCATGTATGTATATATACATACTACTGTACGTTTGTATACATATATGTATGTACGTATACATACTTACATTTAAGTATCAGCCGTACTAAGAGTGAGAAATGAAATTTCATTTCATTCTTTTCCATTTATATATATATATATATATGTGTGTGTGTGTGTGTGTGTGTACGTGTGTGTATGTATATACATGCACACACGTTAAATGTTTTTGTTTACAGGCTTGAGAAATACTATGGATAAAACTGGGCTGAGAACCGACTATTGATGAACTCACCAAACTCATTGCCTACGCACACTTTACACACAGTATCCCCGCGCACGAGCTATTTATTTATCCGCACTGCGATTTTTTTATAGGTACTCTGCTCCATTATTAATTCTTTATTTTTTCGTCATGGATGGGAAGGCAGCAACAATGACCCTTTACTTTTCGGGGCTTCTGATACTGATGAGAGGAAGAGAGAAAGTTGTTTATAAACAAGAGCTGGCTTGAAAGCTTGCAACAGAGTAAACTCAGCTAAAGGCAACCAAGGACAAAGTGGTGGTGGTGGTGGTGGTCGTCGTCGTCGTAGTGGTGGGGTTTATACAGGACATTAGAATATGTCTACCACAAAAGGATTATATTAAGTATCAAAGTAGTGCCCCAACAAATGGTCAGTGACGTTCTAATTTAATATGTTAGAAGACAATTGTTAACCGGTTTTTATAGATCTTGCAGTAATTACAATAGCGATAGCTGTTGTTTCATTCTTAGTCCTATTGAAGAATGATGGGGTGATGGATTAGAGAGAAAGTTAATGTCAGCACTCTGATTCGATTAAATAAGAAAGCAGATACAATATATTTCCTACGTTAATGCCAACCAAATAATTTGACGAGCGCTCAGTCATGCATGTCACCACTGACAGTGTAAAGTTTAGGTCTGGATTTTAGTAAGCCACTGGGTGAAATATGAATGGACTTACTAATGGAGTTGTGTCCGCAATTATGTTTATATATGGAGAAGAAACAAGCGGCTGGCTCAATTAGGGATTGGCCATTATCTTGTAATTAGTTGTCATCGGGAGAAGCTGTTGTATTGTGATTGATTGCCAATTAGTGAGGTTAGTTGTTATCTACCAAGCCTAGCTATAGTGTAAGAAATCTAAAAGATCGGGGCTTATATTTATATCCATTTATATATTTGATTTAATAATGCTTTTTTCTATATTTAGCTACCTACAATTGAGCGCATAACTGTTTTTCTTTCATATATTTCCGGTTCAAAAATTATGGTATTTAACAGATTTTCCAGTTGTTTGGTCCACTGAACATTTAGAAAAGGCTGTGAACTAATTATATATATAATATATATATACATATACATATATATATATATATATATATATATATATATATATATATATATATATATATATATATATATATATATATATATGACTGGTTAGGAGTCATCAAAACCACGTTTTATTGAACCTGATTTTATATATATATGTATATATGTATCATGTGTATATATATATATATATATATATATATATATATATATATATATATTTTATGTGTGTATATATGTGTATTTTATATATATGTATATATATGTATATATTTTATATATATATGTATATGTATGTGTATTTTATATATATATATGTATGTATGTTTTATGTGTGTATATATTTTATGTATGTATATATTTTATGTATAGATATATATTTCATATATATATATTATATATATGTATGTTCTGTGTATATATATATATATATTTTATATATCTGTTAGAACACGAAAAGTGTGAAACAACAGAATGTTCACTTTTCGTGTTCTAACATATATGGGTAACTTCTTCATAAATTTTCCGGGGATAGCCGTGGTGGTGGTGATCGTATGTCATTGGCTAATTTTCAACCAATCAGAGTAAGTGTTGATATATATATATATACTATTCCCCCTCTCTCTATATATATATCTTACGCTTTCGCTTTACACTCCTCCCCTTCAATAACACATTTCCCCCTCTCTATATATCTCTTATACTGTTACACTTATATTTCCATTTATTTATTACCCCCTCTCTCTATATCTCTTCCACTGTTACTTACGCCTGTTTCTTTCTATCTGTTCCGTCTCTATATATATCTCTCTTACTCTTTCGCTTTGCACTCCTCCCCTTCAATACCATCTCTCCCCCTCTCTATATATTTGTTACTCTATCGCTGCACGCTCCTCTCCTTCAATATATCAATTACACACTTACGCTGTACACTCCTTTATCCCCAGCGCCCCTATATATACACCCCCCCCCCGCATCTATATTTTAATGTTCCGTTGCACCGTGAATATATGTGTCTCTATATATATACATATATATTGTATATACACATTCATGTATGTGTATACACACTCATGTATGTATATACACTGGTTTTATGTGTGTATTGTAAATTTGTACTGTTAAAACACGAAACTAACATTCGATTGACACTTTGATTACCTGTACAGGCAATAGTTATTAGAATGCTGTTGAAGTGTGTATATATTTTTGGGGGACATCCTGTATATACACACATTATATATAATACAATAAACAGATAAATACACACATATATATATCAGCTTATTTAATTATAAATATTGTGAATTTTTAACTCAGTTCAATTATATATATAAATGGCTTCTACAGGACTAGAACTGTTTCATTCGAAAGAAATCATCATAATATTGAGAGGGGGACTAGATAAAATATTTCAAATCAAATGTGTATAAGTTATAAGTTAAAATGTATAAATAGAGACGATAGTGGAGGTATATCTGTTTAGTGGAACAGTAGACGATAGAATTAAATACAGACGAGAATCTCCCTTTAATGAAACAGCAGACGATAGAATTAAGGCAATTTAAATTTTAAGCATTTGCATTTTTGCCTTTCATCGTTACGGGGTCGATAAAATAAAGTACCAGTAATACACTGTCACTATAAGTAGACGACTTTCAAATTGAATTGTTGGTTCCATTTCTTTAGTATTTTCAATTGTAGTTATCTACTTAAAAAGCGTTACACGGTTAGAGACATAATTGGTAAGTTATATCTTCCCTATTAAACCATTGCATTATTTCGCCTACAATAGAACAAAAATGAAATGTTCTTTAAAGAAACAGGAATATTACTTTATAAAAAAAAAAGTTGCATCCGCTTCTTTTATCATTGATAATTTTTTCGTTTTAATATTAATTGTTTTTTGTAGTTGTTTATATTAAAAATCTTACTGTAATATTTACTTAAACGAAGGCAGACATCTAAACTTATAGATTAATCTTGAGCGAAGGACTAGATAAATCTCTCTCTCTCTCTCTCTCTCTCTCTCTCTATATATATATATATATATATATATATATATATATATATATATATATATATATATAAACGAAGAATGATAAAATTTCAAGCAAAGAGTTTAATTAGGTAATGACTTACAAATTTGTTTCAGTATATAGACAAAGCCTGAAGCGCTAATTATAATAATTAGTTAATAACATTACAAAATATATTAATATTATATTAAATATATACTGAAACAAATTTGTTTAGCAGAAAGTTTCCAGACAAGAAACACGCATATTTTGCTATCCTCAAACACGTTTACACATGGCATGAAATATAACTAATCCGAGATGGCTAGGTTTCATCTTCTAACTGGATAAACGAAATCCATTATGTCTTGACAACAACATGAGGTAACATTATGTTATTCACAGACACACTTTGTACACTGTTCCATATCAGAATGTATTTCCTTCGTCACATTCACAAACAGTATTGAAAATATGTTCTTCGGCAAATAAAAATGTTTTGTTCATAATATTTCAACTAGCGATTGCTCTACTCCACGCACGACCACCATAATGACCAGCTCAACACAAGTATTGGTAGAGCGTCAGACACCATGCTTTGCAGTATTGTTATGGTCCTTTGCATTCTAAGTTCAAATCCTGCCGAGGTTAACTTCGACTTTCATACTTACTAATTCGATAAAATAAAGTACCAGTAATGGACTGCCGTAATGGATTTGTGCCGAAAAATAGAAACACTATTAATGTGCAATAAGAGCAAAATATAACGACATTGCTCAATTATTTTATCTAATGTTGTAATAACACAAGGAAATGTTGTTTGTGTATTTTTTTTTATATTTGCTCATAGGCTTTTACAATTTCGCTCAGCCAACAACTATTAAAAAGTGAGTTGCTTAAGATAACAATTTAATCACAAATTGTTGCTATCTTTTAATACACTCCAACAAGTCATCAAATTATGTACAATAAAAACAAATCTTATTAATTTGCTCAGGGAATATAAAGAAAATGTATATACACTGATAATTGCAATTGTATGTAAATATTTTGTTTTTGTATTGTTTATTTTATGTTTTCTATTATGTATAATATATTGATTTAATATTGATTGTTTTTTGTAGTTGTTTATATTAAAAGTCTGAAAATATTTTTATACATCTTACACTAATATTTATAAGATAATTTATAATAACAGCTTAAACCAACGAAGCCTTTATTTTTACGCTATTTCACTTAGTTAATTCTTAGAGTGTAACATATAAAAATAAATACATCTATGTTTAATGTAATAACAGCTATAAATAATTACGTAATATTATTATCATATACTCATAGTAACAAAATAATTGTGTTGAAAATTAATATGATGCTTATATGAACGATCAAATCTATAATGATAATTTCTTAAATATACTAATAGTAAAATAATTTAGTTATCTATTGTTACATTTTCATAGAACTATAATATTAACAATCGTATTGCATTATCAAATTTTTATCACTACAAACTTTCATATTGGAATTACCTTAAGCCACTTATTATTACTTCGCTTTCGTACTTTTACAGCTGTAGATATTGCGCTGTATCTTATATCTAATATCAATATCTCATGGTAATTTGCATGCAGTGTAAAATAGGTTTATTAATAACTTTAATATGAAATGTATTATACAGGGCTGCGGAGTCGGCCAAAAATTGACTGGCTCCAACTCAGGATCCGATACTCCATTATTTCCTAAATTTCAGCTCCGCAGCTCTGTTATTATATTAATTAATTTATTTTATAGTTGTAAATCATATTTTTATATGTTATACTCTAAGAATTAACTAAGTGAAATAGCGTAAAAATAAAGGCTTCGTTGGTTTAAGCTATTTTTATAAAGGATGCCACAGAATGTACGATATATAATGATTACAATATTTTTTAGCAACAACTCTAGTCCCACACTTTTGAAGGTTTATTATAACATTCTGTGGCACTTTTGAGCTTGCGCATTTTTCATGTCTAGTATATATATGCTTGTGCGTACATACATACATACATATATATACACACCTGTATGGATTTGTGTGTGCAGATGTGTGAGTGTCTGAGGGGGTAGGTGTGAGTGTATGTACAAGTCAACCAGCAGAAACCTTTTATTTCTAAATTTTCTAAACTATCTAAGTATTGGACTCTAACCATTATTTTAAGTATTACCACCCCACATTAATTCCTCAATTTGTATTTGTGGATGTGTGTGTGTCTGTGGTGGTGGGTGTGAGTGTACGTCTTTTTATTTATTTGTAAATTTTCTACTCTAACCATAAATTTCAGTAGCACCGCTCCACATAAATTCCTCAATTTAAGAATGACCTGTAGTATCTATTTCATACTATTAACCTTAATTGAATATTTATCTGACCAGGAATGCTTTTTGTGAAAATCAGGCATATGGAACTATTGTCATCTTGCCTGACGGTTTGAACTTTACAACACCACCTGCCTCTTTGAGGTCAAATACCAACCCTACTACCATCTTCAAACTGACCAATGAGAATCAAGACTATTCCTGCTGACAACATTAAATTATCCCTAACAAGCTCATATGTCCCAAGGCTCTGATACCATCAACACTATAAACACAGAGCTGGCATATCTAAGAACTGACTAACTGCCTGATGAGGTCATAGCCATTCAATGGCTATCATCGAAATATATATAGCAGTAAATAAAGGATTATCAGTTCATGCAATTGACTTTTGTTTCGTCACTATATATATATATATATATATATATATATATATATATATATATATATATATATATATATTATATATATATATATTTTATATATATATATATCTGTTCCCTTTATTTACGTGTCCCAACGACTTTCTTTAGCCGTTGCTCGCACCACCCGGAGGTATATGGTCTTTAAAGCGATGAAATACCGATGATGGTTGGAAGATCACTGATGAAGGACTAACTTTATTCATATGTAACCCATTTGCAACCACGCAGCACGTTTATTCTCATATTTACACATATATTTTCCCCCGCTGTGACCCGTCTATTTCGTTCTTACTGCTTCCTCTTTCTCTGTATCTTTAACCTCTCTAACAGTCACTCTCTCTGTTAGCATCTTCCTCACCCTTCACTCACTCACTCTCTGTTACTACCTCTCCTACTTCTTCCCGTTTGACCTGTGCGTAATTCTTTTCTCTCGCACGCTTGGCCAGGCCGGTTCCCCTTTTTTCTCTCTCTCGTCTACGATTTCACAGAACTTATGTTCACCGAATTCACGGACTGGACTCCTTCTTCCTCCCGTTTGACCTGTGCGGAATTCCTTCCTTGCTCACATTTCAACCAGGTTTGATGGTCTTTATTCTCTCTCGTTCACGATTTCACCGAACTTATATTCATGGAAATTTGGGACTTGACTGGTTCTTCCTCACTTCTCGTTGCTTTACCATCTTTGTTTGTTTACACTCTCGCTGTTCCCTTTATTTACGTGTCCCAACGACTTTCTTTAGCCGTTGCTCGCACCAACCGGAGGTATATGGTCTTTAAAGCGATGAAATACCGATGATGGTTGGAAGATCACTGATGAAGGACTAACTTTATTCATATATATATATATATATATATATATACACAGATAGAGATCGAGAAATAGAGAGAGAGAGAGAGAGAGAGAGAGAGAGAGAAATTCCGTAGTATTCGCATTCGCAAGGACCCGTGGGTGAAATAATATATAACGGTTCTTTGAGCGCCTGTGCTGAAACGGTGTCTGGGGTTTGGAGTCTTGGTTTTTCCATATTGGTGTTTTCGTCACCATGAAGGCCCAACGTAGGGAGGTACTGCATATTTAAAAGGAAGATGAAAGGGGAGTGATAGAGGGTTATATTCGATTACAAGTAGATTGATATATATTTGTGTGTTCGAGTGTGTATTTGGCTGTCAGGCTAAGTACGGATATATGCATATATATGATATATATATATAGTTAAAAGAATAGAGGTGTAACACACAAGTTATTATATATTGGTAAACGGAATAGAAAATGCTGACAAATTGTTCACAGTTGAAAAATGGTTTAATTAGGAATAAAAGAGTATTAGTGATTGTATGGGTTAGAAAACCACAACTGAATACTAACCCATACAATCACTAATACTCTTTTATTCCTAATTAAACCATTTTTCAACTGTGAACAATTTGTCAGCATTTTCTATTCCGTTTACCAATATATATATATATATATATATATATATATATATATATATATATATATATATATATATATATATATATATATATAATGAACACACATGTAGCTGTGTTTCTGACTGTTGAAAAGTTGACATGAAAATATGGCTTAAACAAGTTTTTTTGTTGTTGTTGTTGTTGTTTGGAATATCACATTATTGGTTTGCAACAGTGGAAGCAGACTTTAATTTCTTTTTGTCAAATATACCATCAAAACAAACTCAAACAGCAATGTTTCTCTTCATGATACATAATTCTATATTAACTCTATTTCCAAAAACCAGTACCCAGACAACTGTATAACGTTCTTAATGTTGATGCCTTTTTTAACTAAGAACGATATCTATCATGTGAGTCATTTTTCTTTTTGAAACTCTATATATTCACACATACCAGAGTCACTTTTCGTTGTTAGACGAATACGCATCACGCAATGAAAGTAATCTCACAGACAGAGAAATCAAACTTTATTAAACTTACTGCATCTTTGTGTAATGTTTTCTTTTACAAAATCTATCTTCTTTGTTGAATTATGACTTTCATTAAATTCTGTATGGTGTAAATATTTCTCTACTTGGACATTTATTATATTCAAGTATTCATTTATTCATTTATTATATTGTTTATGCCACAATTTCAGAGGTTAAAAATCATTGGAATTCAGTTCAGTACACAATATTTTTAGATACGCTGCATTTTCTTCTTAACACTCACATTTCATGGTGGTGGCTCAGGATGGCTGCAGTCTTATGACTAAAATCATTACAATAATTAAAAAAATATTTTTATTTCAAATAAAGTTTTGAACTATTCTTCGAGTTAATTGGTTTGCAGCACCTAACAACTACTTGTTCTATGTGGACGCAACATGGGTGAATGATTAAGAATATCGCCTTGCAATTATAAAGCCTCGACTTCGATCACAACGCATAGCAACTTGTGCAATTTTCCTTATTACAACCACAGATAGACTTAAGCTTTGTGAGAGAAATAGGGTTGGGGTAGATTGTATCTGTAATTCAAAAACCGAGAATTACGCCGAGGGTAGACGTGTCTGCAGAATACACATCCACTTACACGTTGATACCCGAATCAGACGTACAATTGATCCAATGATTGAATGTTTATCGTCGACACCGACAAAATATCCTTCATGAAAAACTACTTTAGTTGATAATTGACAAGGCTGGTTTCCTATCACTAATGGAGCCTGTCAGTATATCGGCCAGACAGGCTAGCCTTTTACTTGTTTGAAAGGGTAGCTTAGATCACCGGACAGGTTCTTCGCCCCAACTATGTCGTTTCAGCCACAATCTCGGACACTGCCGCTCGCAGCGCAGAGAAACGGAAGATGTCCAAATACCGGGACTAGACCGACCACTCCTTTTTGTACTGACCTCCGGTGTCCTCAGTCTCTGGACTGCCGTGTTGCGGGCTGTTCTTTGCGGCAAAGCTTTCACCATCTAGTTTGTAGGACGCAGCTAAGATATACTGCTTAGACAACGGTGTAGAGACTGTCACCACTGCCTGTCACCACTCGTCAAACTCTTTCCCGTTTTTATTTTTATTATTTTTTTTTATATTTTTTTCTGTTTATCACACGAAATATTGATGTAAATAAACAATCATTATAATACCAGTAATGCACTGGGTAATTGCTGGCCTTGTGCCTAAAGTAGAAACAATTATAACTTGTTTAGATTGTTCGAATCAAAAGTTCTGTGAGTTTCTGATAGCGTCGGACAGCATGCTTAGTGGCATAGCATTACGGCACTTTACGTTCTGAGTTCAAATCCTGCTGAGGTTAGCTTTGCCTTTCATCCTTACGGGGGTGGATAAATAAAGCACCAGTAACGTACTGGTATCAATTTAATCGACTTTCCTCTCCCCTTCAAATTGCTGGCCTTGTGCCTAAATCAGAAACCATTATTACAAGTAAAAACCTAGTAACAATCTGTTACTAACGGCTGGTTACTACCTCGTCAACAATATAAGTGTCGTTTTTCGGATGAAATATTTGAATACCAAGAAGAAACATATTCCAACTATTTCTTCATATTGGAATCAATTTTTGCGTGTGTCAGGAAAGAACTGCCTCCCACTAAACATACACGCGTGCACACATATACAGGGAGTTATATTGTAGCAATATTGCAAAAAGGTGTTTTCAATATTATTACATTATGGATTTATTTCTTTGTATTTATTTTTGAAGCTAGCGATATCATCCAAACTAAAACATTAATTACAAACTGAGCCATCAATATTTCCTGTAACCCTGGTGCTAGCAATATCATACACACTTCTGCCAGAACATGAAATATCACAGATTGAGGCACCATCAATTGGCAATATCTTATACAGACTCATGTCATAGCATCGAATATCACAGATTGAACCACCAAGGTTAACTTCGACGTGATAATGTAATGATATATATATATTTTTTCCTATTTCCCACTCTACTACTCTAAGTATTGAGTACTCTGGTGCGTTATGGTCCATCTGGTTCCTTACCACAATTCCTTAGTTATATATATATATATATATATATATATATATATATATATATATATATATATATATATATATATATATATATATATATATATATGTATATATATATGAAAGGAGGGGAACACCCCGATGACCGCGGATCCCTATCCCTACTGGACTTCCAACTCAGGGTAACAGAGAAAGGCAACATCCACACCTGCTTCTATAAAAAAAGCCGCCAGCAGGGACCTGTTCGTACATTTCAGATCGGCCCTCCCACTTGGTGCCAAGTTCGGATACATAAGGAACGAACTGGCACGTATCCGAAACAAATGCACCGACGCTAGAGACCGAGACACACACACCACACATTTCCTGGAAGTACTCAAACTGAACGGATACACGACATCCACCACAAACCGTGCCAGAAAGAACAGAGGACACCACACCCGAGGCACTAACACTTGCTTCCTGAAGCTCCCACACTTCAGTGAAGAAACAACAACAGCCATCCGCAGAGCTATCAGACGAGAGGGACTAGATATCCAACTGGCCCACTCAGGTCCTTCTCTACGCGGACAGCTAACCAAAAGACACTCCACCAGACATGACAACTGCTGCAGACTAGCCAACTGCCCCATCAACGACACAGACCTATGCCACCAGGCTTACGTCGTATACAGACTAGAGTGTGACAAATGTAACAACTTCTACGTAGGTAGCACCACCAGACCACTCCACATAAGAATAAAAGAATACCTCAATACTAACGCTTCCTCATTTAAGAAACACCTAGTTAAATGCAAAAACATCGACAAAACCATAACAGTTAGGATAGAAACTAAGGAAAGAAACCTTGGTAATCTTAGAATTAAGGAAGCACTAATTATAGATAAAACACAACCACCAATCAATAATAGACTAGAACTCAACACCCAATTTATAACCTGATAGAGCTTCTAGCCCCATATTTACACACACCACACACACACACACACACGCACGCACACACA
>OZ024742.1:118028822-118043822 GCA_964016885.1 Eledone cirrhosa
TAACGTCCAGTTACTGTAGGAGCACGTGATGCGTAGTTTCCAATAAGTAGAGAGATTCTGTCATTACCACAACAGAAGTCCAACGAGCTTTTTATTCCAGAGTCGGGCTAGATTGATACAGATCGAACCTTGAGCTGATCATTAGCGAAACGCGCGACACTACTTAATAAACGTAATGAAGACAAAAAATCGTCCTTTTTATTATTATTATATATATATGTGTGTGTGTGTGTGTGTGTGTGTGTGTGTGTGCACGTGTGTGTGTGTGGGAGGGGTATCTACGTACAAACACAGGCGCACCCTCACAGACGCACACGCATACACACAAACAAATAAGCTACCGGTGCTCAACAGGTATTTTCCATGTACTTATTTAATGTAAATATTTCGAGTTGTTTAACTCTATTCCATTGTTATCATATAGACCGATATAGCAGCTATAAATATCCTGACTTTTTAACTATTTATTGATCTCTTTGTCGTATTATGCTTCAGTTAGTATGTGTTCCATTCGGTGTGTATATATCTAAATCCTATGCTAAACATTCTTGCGTTGCTTTCTTTTAATCCCACAATTGTGTTGGATAAAGTTATTTTTACTTTATCAAATATACTAACATTCTCAAAATTTTAATTTCGTCCACTTTGCTCAAAATGATTGCCATTCAAAAGCTGTGTTGTGCTTGGTCCCTTTATGTTCTCAATTCAAATCCCACCAAGGTTAGTTTTGCCTTTCATAAAATAAAGCACCAGTAATGCACTGTGGTAATTGCTGGCCTTGCGCCCAAAGTAGAAATATTTTAGAAGCTTGGCTGATGAAACAAGTCGCAAGTTCAGTTTATATCTCAGTACGAAATAGGTATTTTCACGTGTCTCGCTGATCTAAATATCCTAAGATAATGCTAATTATTTATTGACCCAAGTGACAAATTGGCAGAGTCGTTAGGGGCGTCGGATAAAAAAATGCCTTGGTATTTATTTCAACTCGCAGCACTCTGAGTTCAAATCTCACCAAGATAAACTCTCTTTCATTCTCTTTTCATCCTTTCGAGATCAATAAATAGAGTACCAATCCAATACTGGAATTGATTCTCCCACCCCCTCTCTCTGTGGAAGGAATCTACACACACACACATATATATATAAATATCCATATCAATGTCTATATTTAAATTTATACGTACATATGTATTTATATCCAGAATTATATTTATGTCTGCGTGTGTGTTTGTTTTTTTCTATGTAGTAAGCTGAACCCATGATACTGAAAATGTGATTGATATTTTAAATTTTCCTTCGAATAAGCAGCCGGAAGAAGGGCGGTTGTTTTCTATAAATGTGTATTTCACTGAACATTGAATATTTTTTTCAGAATGTAAATGTTCTCCTTTTAGAGTCTAACTTAAAGAGAATACAAACACGCGTATTTAGCTAGATATTTCTCGCTGAAAGCCATTAACTATGATGAATGAAGGCAACTATTGTGGTGTAAGTTCCACCAATCGCCAGGGTCAATACCAGCACTAACATTAATGCAAATTGCAATCTTTATTGCAACAACACTCGAACGAGTTTATTACACTTTTTCGTGGAATCGTTTATTACTAGGAGTGGTACGAATTTGAGTTAAATATTAGCAATGTCATCAATTTCACAGGGAAATATATTTATGATGTGAGAAAGTAGAAATTGTTATTGATAATTCTGTTTCTGTTTAATCCTAGATGAAGCCCGATTTAGTAGACTTATCACAAAAAGTATTACGGTGATGACCATTCTGTCTTTGTAGCAGATTACACTCTGCATCTTTTCCTTACGAAGTAGAGTGTCATTTAAGGGAATATGGTTGCTTATTTTCACATATCCAGCGACGCCTAGAAATTCCCTCGTATGAACTCTTTCTGACGAGAGCTTCTTTTCGTGTACATTTTCTTAGCTTCAATACGTAAGGTTAGACCCAGAAGGAAAAGATATTGTAACAAGCAGGAAATAGAAAAATATATTGCGGAACACCAGCAAATAGTGGAACACCAACATTTCAATGTATTTAAAAAGAACTCAACATCAGTTCGTATTTAATAATTATTGGGTCGTTTATCCATAAATTCAACCAAGTTTTAAAAAGGTTACCTTTTATCTCACAGGAAATATAATTATAGATAATATATATCGAATTGAATTACACGATCATATGAAAATATTTGTCACTATCCATTGTTTCAGATGAACTTACACTAAAATGCAATTACTAAGTTGCCTTTGAGTAAGAAATATGACCAATGTTTTGGTATATTTTAGAGCTGCAGAAATAAAAGTGACCCTCGTACCTTTTTCAAAAGTGTTGTTAGTGGAGTGGCTGCAATCCAAAATTGCTCTCGTGTATTTACGAAATTGAACCTAGTACGAAAAAATGTCATTCTTTATAGAAAAATAAATCAGTATTTTAAGAGAACATAATATTGGATGGTGTGAAGATAATGCTTTTCAGCAATAACATTATTTGTGTAAGTGATTTGTGTGATATACATCTGCATATCAGTCCAGACCCGAATCTCTTATGACTGTCTACCACTTTAAGAAGTGTTTAAACTCGTTCAAGCTGAATTAGCTTTTTCAAATTGGATCAGATTTTCCTTATACGAACGAAATCATCAGTATGTTTGTATTTGATAAATGTTTTTTGTTGTATATGAAGAAATATATAGATAAATATGCATGATATCGATATCTGAAACAGTGGAAATGGAAAATTATAACATTGTAGAGTCTATTATTCCAGGCAAGAAAACTAATTAACTGAAAATATTCGACAATATCGAATTCAGACGTTATTTACTCTAATATGATTTAGGTAACACTATCTAGTAATGAAAATATCCCATGTATTCCTGTGCCTAGGGACTTTTTCATCATAAAATCGATGTTAGCATAATATTCTCTTGGGAAGACAGAGCTTCATAGATATACGATTAAATGGATTCTTGACTAATGTAACCAAGAATATTATTTATTGTAGTCGAGTTATTACGAACTTCGGGTGATTTAATTATGATTGGTAAGAAATGCGTTCGGTCGCCAGAAGTATTTTCAAATGTATAAGCACTGTGTATATCAATGTTTTGCCACCTATCTTTATAGCTCCTCCGTTTGTATATGTATGTATGTATGTATGTATGTATGTATGTATGTATGTATGTATGTATGTGTGTATGTGTGTATATGCATGCCGGTTCTTTGTGTGCGTGTCTGTGTGTATGTGCGTCAGGTAAAATATATAAACAGTAACATTTCGTTTATTTTCATTTCATTTCTATCCAAGTGTATTCTAGTAACAAAGTTTAGGGAGCGTTATGCAATGGGTCTTGAAGTGTGTAGTTGTTTTTATTACTGCAAGCAATAAGTAACCCTTTTATTTCGTGGTGCCATGAACGCTATAAACATTCATCCATAGTAATGTAGCAAATACACTGATAACGTGTGGTTGCTTGTTTACGTGTGACGGCCATCGTGATGATGATGATGATGATGATGGTGATGATGATGATGGTGGTGATGATGATGGTGGTGATGATGATGATGGTGGTGATGATGATGATGATGATGGTGGTGGTGATGATGATGATGATGATGATGATGGTGATGATGATGATGGCGATGATGATGATGATGATGATGATGATGATGATGATGATGATGGTGACGATGATGACGACGATGATGATGATGATGATGATGGTGATGGTGATGGTGATGATGATGATGGTGATGATGGTGACGATGATGACGATGATGACGATGATGATGATGATGATGATGATTTGATCTAAACGGAAGTTGTGTGCGCATTGTTACATAATCAGTGTGCCTATATATAGTTGAAGAATAAAAGTCGACTACGGTGGAATTAGTATTTAGGGCGACAGTATACGACTCAATAAATATATCTAGGTTCAATTACACTAAATCCGAGACGTTTACAGCAATAAAATTGATTTAAATATAAACCTTGAGGTTAGTAAGAATCAATAGCTTGTCAAGGTCGATATTCAGAAATGTCAGCGAAGCCTTTATGCAACGGTCCAAAATAATGTCTGATACTGTTCTTTGTTTCTACAGAGGATGCAGATACAAGGCAAGTCTATTTCTGTATAAAGCGCTACTTTATTGTAGATTCATATTTAATAGCATTAGGAAAAGTAAAGGTGAATAGATTTAGATATCATAACTAAGGACAAGAATCATATCTCATAGTTCATGTATTTGAAAATGTTTCCTTAGCTGTAATCGATCAATGAATGGGTCACCACTGGAGGTCGGCATGGCGAATCAATTTCTTTTGGCGAATCAATTTCTTTCCAGACATTATATCAGTTGAAAATTCGTATTTGTACAGAAGCAGTACAAGATTTAACTAAAGCTGCAAGAAATATCTATGTAAATACACACACACGCACATACACACACAAGCGCGCGCACACACACACATACACATACACACACTTCTATACAGATACAGATTTTCAGTATACTTCAGCTGCTTAGTGCACAATATATATAATTGTTTCTATTTTTCGCACAAGGCCAGCAATTATCCCAGTGCATTACTGGTACTTTATTTTATCGACCCCATAAGGATGGAAGTCAAAGTTAACCTCGGCGGGCTTTGAACTTAGATCGTCAAGGGCAGTAACTCTATGTTGCAAAGCATGGCGCCCGACCCTCTACCAATACTGCCAATTCACCGCCATTCACCAGTGCACAATATATATAATATGAGTTATTGTTTTTGTTGTTGTTGAAGATACAAATTCTTACAAACGATATCAGTTGTCATAGAATATAGAAGTCATTCAACTAAAATGAAGTGGGTATGCCAATATACTATTGTGCTCACACACAGCTCATGACCACATATCTAATACGCTGACTACAGCGTTTTAAACATAAATATGTACATATTTAAAACTAGATTTTCAAATCCTCTGTAATTAAAAAGAAGGCAGCATCTCCTATGAACAGTTAGAACATAATCATTTGGTGTGTTATCTAAATGTATTTAAGAGTATTCAGCAGAATTCGTAATATAATCGGCTTGTCTCCCCACAGCCCCGACGGACAGAATGGAGAAGGCGTTTCCCCGGAGGACGGCAAGGGAGACGCGCTAACAAAGCCACTCCAACTCGCAGGAGCTCACACCTGCAGCTGGCCAGCTTAGCGCCTATGGTGGTGAGTAGGGAGGTAGCCCTAGGGCCGAGGACACGAAGAAGTCTCCACTGCCAAGGGTACAACCGCAAACCTGTCGGAGAGGGGACCGGTATTTGAAGAGTTTGGCCTCCTCAGCCCGACGTGCAGCAGAACCTGGGTTTGGTATTTGTAAACATCTGAAAATATATTTATATTATCATTTATTTTCATATTTATATTCAGCCAAATTTACTAATCGTTAATAGGCGTTCTGTTCGTACATAATTGTTTGTTTCTTCTTCCATTTTAATGCTGCCAACGTTTTCCCTTTCCTGTCTTAGGATTTCTGTATTTTACTATTGACACAACTTCTGGCAGTAATGATAAAGGCAAATTTTACTCTTGTTTGGTTTAATGTTACGTTTCAGAATCGGCTGAGCACTAGTAATATATCGGGGAGGTGCTTTTTAAGACTAATTGTGACCACTTCTAGCCGGATGTGACCCTTGACATTATAACTTTAACCACCTACGCCCAATTGAGACACCATGTGTTTAGTTTCATTACATATGACTAACTATATGGAGATTTTATTAATATATATTAGAAAGTAAAACAAAAGAAAGAAATCTCGAGCATGAGTTTTAGAATAAAGAAGTGAGTTGGAGAGGGTGAGAGAAAGGAATAGAGAGTAGGTAGTAGAGAGGGGGAGAGAATGAGAGAGAAAGGAATAGTGAGGGAGTAGTACAGAGAGTGTGAGAGGGAGAGGGAGAAAGAGAGATTTGGAGGAATCAAGTGAGAAGAAACTGAAAAACAATGTAGGAAATGACTAGATAGAATAAATGTTTCTACCATTTACGTAGGATAAGAAATATGATATTTACTTGAACTTATGCATGGATGGTCCAGTAACTCCCGAGGGAGTCCTAAAGGCGCGGTATTGTTATACAACGTCTCTAGGGCATTTTCTAAGCATGGTGGAGCCCATCTCCTTTCCAAGTCTGACAATTAGCAGATTTCTTCGAGAGAAGGATAGAGAGGGAGAAAAAGGAAGAGGGAAAAGGGTATAGATGAATAATTGACCCCAGTACTAGACTGGTACTTTCTCGACCTCGAAATGATGAAAGGCAGAGTTGACCTTGGCAAGAATTCAACTCAGACAGTAGAGAGCTGAAACGAATACCACAAAGCATTCTATCCGATGTTCTAACAACTCTGCTAATTCGCCACCCAACTTGAACTGGTATTAAAAGAAAAGTGTTCCGGTAGATGGAAACAGAACATAAGATATAATTTTGTAACAGTATTTGCCAATTACTTTATGAAAATATTGGTGTTGGGAAATTTATTCGTGTTAAATGAGTAGGAATTATTATTTCCCAAATTAAAAGAAATTACTAAGTAATTTTATAGAAAGAATATGGTATGGTACATACGAGTGAATCGTTGTTGGGTACTAGAAGTTCTGTATATTTTGCTTATAGTTTTTACGGACGACAGTTAAAGCTTAAAATCGCAGATATTCTGAATAAAAGAAGGGTGTTCTATAAATAGTTATCCAGTTTGAATTAGCTGGATTTCTTGGACTTGATAACGTCCCTTGGTAATTGATTCCAGTTTGAATTCAATTTGTTGTCTGATTATCTCGTAACATCACTTCACGTCTTGAATTTTATCAGTTAATGTCCTCTGAATTTCAAGATATTCCCTTTTGGAGATATTCATTTACCTGACATTACCTGATAGACAAGACATACATTTCCCTTTTCCCTTTCAAATAACTTTCAATTTCCCATTGAAGATATAACAATCGTGTCAGCACAAAAGAGACAATAGCTGTTCTTATCAAGGAAACAATTTTATACTTCTTCCATAATCTTGGACATTACATAATTAAAACCCAGAAAGTTGCTTAAATGTTAGTCCTCATGATGAAGATAATCTGTTTTAATGTTCATGCATATGCAATATAGCACCAGAATTTTCTTTAGTTCTTATCGGCTGTTGATGTTCTAGAAAGACCAAAAATAAAGACCTGCTTCCAATCTAGGATAGTGTTGTTACTAAACTCTCGCAGAGAGAGGGGGAGACAGGCAGACAGACACACACACACACACAAATTCATATACACAACGTAGACTACATATAAATGAATGCCATTTCTCACATTACAACTTCTACCTCCCATACACGATATCTATTCTCTTTACCAATTCTGCAATTACAATAGCCTCTGCCTCTCGGAACAGGCTGAGTTAATATCATATCCACCCAATTCCGGCCAATTTCTTCTCACATCATCACTAATACCCTGTTTCACTCCACACAGACCTTGTTCTAAACCCCATTTTCCATTTTCCTGTTTAGAATGTCGACCCATGTAATCCTCCTCACGCCATGTTATTCCTGCAGCTCTCGGTTTACTTGTTTACAAACGCAAAATTAGCCATATGAATTTCATCTGTATCGAAGAGCTTGTGAAAGACATTACTACTGTTTTTCGGTGGCTAAGATACAATAGCAAGAAGAAAAACACACCAGAAAAGAACCATTAGTCAAGTGCAATATTGTTGATCTTCCAATATCGTGGATTTTCTTTAGAGATGTTCTACAATAATTTACTCCTTGAAGTGTGGTTTAGAAATGTTATTATTTTTGAAGTCCCTCATTATATTCTTGAAGAATAATAGAAGTGTACATTTGTTAATTATTGAAATAATTGTTTATATTGTTCGAAGAATGGCGTTAACATTCTTGAATACTACTTAATTATGTTTAAAGAACTTCAGGTCCTTAAATATAATGTCACCAATACCCTTATCTTACTCAATTGTTCAAGGATATGGTACTTCATTTGAGAGGTGGGTATTGCAAATTGTTTCAGACTAAATGTAAGAACTTACACTTGCAAGTATAATTGTCAGCGATAAGACCAACCATTGAGTTTATCAAGAGTAAAATAAGAAAAAAATGGTGATGGTCGACACAGCCAAGAATTAATCAATACGAGGGTCCTTAAAAGAAAACAATGAGTTCACTTGTAGTGAACTCTAGATTATTAGAGAGGGGGGGTAGAGCGAAAGATACGACAGAGAGGAAGAAAGAGAGAGAATGAGAGAAGAAGAAAGTGAGAGGGACAGAGAGAAAGAGAGAGCGTGGTGGTGTCAATTTGATTGTAGGTTATAATATGATTATAAAGGGATTGATGTGATGTAGAAATTATGTTGGAGTGACAGTCATGGAATGCGTGGTATGAAATTTCTCAAGTACGAACAAGAAAGAAGTAGTGGGGAAAAGTGAAAGTAGATGGCGGAGACAAAGTAGAAAATAAAAATAATGGGAGACATAGAATATGAAGACCAGAACGTTATTTTATTGAATTAAGTAAAAAGGACGCATAGACAAGTTTTTGGTTAAATAGGGGGTGATGAGCCAATGGGTGTTAAGAATGGAAGAGAAAAATTAGGGAGACACAAAACCTAAAGGAAGGACGGGTGGAATTCATGTACAGATGGAAAAAGGGAGAAAAAGTGTAGTAAATGGAGCAGGATGGTGGGCAAAGACCTTGGCTGTATCAAGAAATTAAAAAGTAAGACTACTCGAAAGTTCGCAAGTTGTATAGAGCACACACAGTCGTAAACTAAATATGCAAACACAGTAACGTGGGAATATAGGAACTCAGGCAAACATGCCTCTCAAAACATTATAATTGAGCGTAGGGAGGTACAGATCATAAAGCAGAACCAAAGGAATCGAGGCACATGCATACCCTACTTAAAGATGAGACGTTTTCTCTTGTATTGGGTTTTATTTGAGCCGTAGCCGGTTAAACTAGCGGACACCTAGGATGATGTACATGAACATTGAGATGTTCTAGGAAACAACCCCTTCCCCAAGCGGTAATTAGTCTTCCCTATGTACAATGCATTGCAAAGTTTTTATCTAGTGCAGTATATTAGGTTGAGAAAGGTACAATCGAAGTACTTGATCTCATTATTGATTTGGGATCAACTAGTATAGTTTAGTAGTTGAAGGGACAAGTATAACATTGTAACGAAAGCAAGAATAGGCCCCAGACTGTGTGGAGCTAAAGACTAAAGAACTATTTAGGAGTAAGTTATGTAGATTTTTACTCTTTTCAAAAAGAGGAGTGAAGTCATATGAAAGATCAAAGCGGTTATAGGACCGATTGTGGAAAGCGGAAGATGTGGAGGATACTGGCTTGAAGCTGCCTCGTGGCAGGGTTGAAGGTAAGCGGAAGGGAAGCTGGTCACCAGACGGATGATGACATGGTTAGGGGAGGGGGGCTCTTCGGAAGCAGCATCTACGATGAGCTATAGACGCCAAAATGGCAGGAAGTAATGTTGTATTTGCTTTTGGCTTCATAAGGTATTTTCTCAGCAGTGTCAGTGGAAATGTGTAGAATTGTGAGGGAAAAAATGCGAAATAGGAGTATGAGCCTGTATTTTTATAGTGAACTTTATAAAGTTTAGTAGCTAAAACATATTTCTCTGGTCTTAGTCATCTTCACTGATTTCACAGTATGATAATAAAGTTGTTCACTGTCAAAGTAGAGATGACTTGTTGACGAGGCTGTATTAATTTTCTCGATATATATAAGACGACGGAGGTTTCTTTATGAAAAGAAACACAGTCGCGGCAATTTGTCATGTTAGCTCTTGTCATATATTAAAACGATGCATTTAGTAGCCTCAAAGCTCAGGATTACGACTGTATTGACTGACGTCAGCATACTAATAACCAAGTAGATTTCTATAATTGGAAATTAGTAACATTCGCGTGCACCTACGTATATATGTGCATATTTAAGTACTTAATTAGCGTGCATACGCATGCATATATATATATATATATATATATATATGCATATATATATATATATATATATATATATATATATATATATATATATATATATATATATATATATGTATATATATATACACACACACACGCATATATATATATATATATATATGTGTGTGTGTGTGTATTTATGTATGTACCTAGAACTGTGTGTATGTATAAGATATAATTACTCAGTTTTATTAGTTTTACGCTTGTCGGAAAAGGAAAAGGAATGTTTCAACGTATCCGGAAAGTGTTAAGTTAAGAGACAGTGAAGGCTGAAGTTTAAAGAAGGAAAAAAGGTTTATCAGAACAGATGAGGTGGGCGGGAGGGGGGGGAGCTGACCGTCGTGCAGTTCTAGCTGCCGACGTAGTTGGTAATGTTATGTGTGCGCGGATGAGGTGCATTTTATAAGTGTGTGTTGCTGTTTTATTTTTGTTAGTGTGTGTTTTGGCGTGGCATATATTTTGTTCTTGGTGGTGGCGTTGCCTAGTGTGATAGATGGCTAATGTATTCTAATAGACTCGCTGCGTCTATTGCATTCAAGACAGATGTGCTAATGCTGTGAAAATGATGATTCTATTAGTGAAGGCAACTTCTAGTGGATGTCCTGCTGTCCTTTGCGATTTCTCTCGAAATAAGCGATGTTCTTGAGGCATATCTTCCACCATTTTGCCAGGTTGCTGGCCTGTGTTTTCTCTATTATTGAGCACCTTGATACAACCTTGCTTTTGTATTTGTTGATTGGAAACGGGTCAGAGATGGATACCCGTTCAGGATACAGCCGACCATTCGATTATAGATAAAGATAATATCAATAATTTTTTTCTACTTTTGGCACAAGGCCAGCAATTACCCCCAATGCATTACTGGTGCTTTATTTTATCGATCCTGTAAGGATTAAAGGCAAAGTTAACCTCGGCGGGATTTGCACTCAGGCTGTAAAGGGCCATAACTCTATGTTTTAAAGCATATCGTCCGATCCTCTAGCGATACTGCCAAGATAATATTAATAACCCTCTCAAGTCAGCGAGCCTTGTGAAGCCAGATCCACAGACCCTTTCTCCCCAAATATTTGATAGAGTTGTTGAAGTCTACATCATTGCGTAGAGGTCTTGATTTTATTTCTCTTGATCTTTTCCGATGGAAAACATAATGCCCGATATGCTGCGCAATGGTTGAAATCCACACTGGTTCTCGAATAGTGGCGTGCCAGCAATGTAGTGTGTGAGACACTTGGTGAGAACATGACTGAGGATCTTTATCGCTATCAACAACAATAAGATGTCATGAGGATTGTAGCAGTGGTACCAGTTCCCCTAGTACTTATAGAAATTTACTATCGTCGCATCTCAGAACTTCTGAAAGACTAATTAGATGATCCAGATGAAAGTAAACATCTGTGTAAAATGTGCAGCAATAATTTCCCAACACACTGTGAAACTATTGAAGCTTAAACTTCAAAGTTCTAGTCACAGAGGCTCACTAGACTCAACTTGTCATATGTTACCCTAATGTCACTGATTGCAAATGTGTCACTATAAATGTAGATCTACTACAGTTTAAGACCTAAACTCAAGCCCTAAACTCTAACTGTAAATCCTTGCCGTAACACTAAAGCCATTATTTTTCTTGCCAAATCCTAATCACTTATGTTTAAAACACATAATTCATAAATAATAAAGATTAAATAAAACATTTTTAATAAAACATTTATGGTTTTTTACTTACCATAAAACAGAAAGGTTGTGGGCTGGCAAAATTGAAAAATATTAAAATTGAAAAACGTATATTTTCCTTATACAGAATCTTAAATAAATTTTCTCCATTTGCAAACCCATTTGTATCACCTCTATGTGCATATAGCCGCCAAATGCGAATATTTAGATTTTTATTTCAGCCGAACCATTGATCTTAGCTCTACCCGACTTCATCCTGAGGTAATGTTTCCTTAAGCTGACACCTTTCATGAATATCCTTTTAAACTATATTCTCCCTTTCCATGAATCAAACCTATTTTATGCAAACCCATGACAGTATGTCTATTCTATGGATGGGAAACATCTGTTTATCTGAACTACAGACCTATCTCCATTTCTACCAAAAATCTCAAAGGTGATAGAAACAGATGTAATCCACTATTTTGTTTTAACATTCAGAATTCCGTGAACTGTTTTTGTACATCCGGATCTTCCGGGGAGTAATGTTCCCGTTCTTCTGAATTTCCACAATAGTAATGCTGTTTTTCTTGACATCAGCAATTCGAAGTTTCATACCAGCCTGCTCTATCGCAATAAGTGTTTCAAATTTAAATTATATATTCCACACTCTGTCTTCTGTATATCGCACATAATTCTGAAAGCACCATCCAGTTTGCACGTAATCCAAAGTTTCATTCACAGAGAATAAAACCCAATTACTACATATCTATAAACAAAATATATATTTCGTACTCCTTATCAATATGCAAATAGAGGCGACTGGCCTAGTTGTAAGGGTGTTGGACTTACGATCATAATGTCGTGGGTTTGATTCCTGGGCTGGGTTGTGTGTTGTATTCTTGAGCAAAACACTTCATTTCAAGTTGCTCCAGTATACTCAGCTGAAAATGAGTACTAGCAATAGCTGGGGTTTAATCCCGCGAGAGACTGGCGTCCAGTTCAGGGGGTTTCTTGTACTTTCAGTTGCTTCACGCCATGAAAGCAGGATAAGCACCGACCTAACGAGCCTTAAATGGCTTAAGGCAGACTTTATCAATATGCAACATATAAATAAAACCTATACAAACATTTCAAATGCATGTCTTAATAATTACTGATACCGTTTTATTGCAACTACATATCGACAAGATAGTCAATATTGTATCTCAATAAATAGCACTCTTCCAAGTCAGTGAGGGCAACCTGTTTAAAGAGTTGTAAATAGATACTGAAAGTAGATACACCCCATCTTTGTAAACTATGAGGGAGCTTAATTAATTAGTAGTTTTTATATCAGATCCTCGCAGGGAGATAATATCTTCTTAGCTGCTTAATACATCGACACTGAGATAAGTGCTAACTATCCATAACACTTTCCGGTAAAGGCATGAGAGGGACTAAGAAAAGAAAAAGGAAATGTTATTTGTTTAGAACACGCATGTAAAGTTCTCAAAGGTCGTGTTGATAACTGTATTTTCATCAGATACTAATAAATGTGCAGATCAATAAAATTCTTCTCATAAACATTCTTAAATAGTGAACCTGTTACTGCTGCTGCTGTTTTCTATTTGTATGGAATAATCATGGTGAATATATTTATATGTTTTCACAACAATTCAGAATTACTAATGATTGCATACATCTAGGTTTAATGTTTCATTCTGTAGAATTCGAGCTTGGAACTTTATAATTAATTGTTATTTGCATTTAATTGCTCTATGATAGCAATACCATCTTCTTGTTATCTTCTGTGTTATTCCAGTTATCCATCTTCTGTAACAAAGAGATGAATATTTATTTTTGCAAGCGTCTTAAAATTGGTGGCAGTGCTTTCAGATTATGTCAGTAACATATTCAAACTTAGTTATATCTAGTTAGCTCACTATCTTTCACATCGAGCGATGACAGTTCCGGTACTAAGGACATGTGGTTAAAATGTCTATAGAAAAGATCGCTGGACAAATTTAATGGGCAAAGCCTGCCGGCAATAGACCCAGGAGTAGACTGCGAGCAAGACGGTTGGTTAACATCCATAAGTTCGGTTGGTCTAGTTTGGGGATCCAGCCAGTTTATCTGGAGACGGTTGCTCCTGATAATAACCTCTGAAAGCGAGACGGAGAAGTATATGATTTGTGACATATAAGCGTGTGAAGCAGAATATATATCGCTGAAAGAATAAGTGAAACAAAATATGTGCTACTAAGCAGAAAGTTAATTGATTTGATGATAAAATACAATCATCATATCTATAAAGCAAAAGCTAAGTATTGCGAAGTAAGTAAAAGAAAAAAAATAGATTATCTAGTCGGTGTAATGTTTCTATTACGTTTCTCCCCAGAGAGAAAAGAAATAAAATAAGCTCAATATATATCAACATTGCAGGTATTGTATGGTATTGCAGGAATTCTGAACTAAATATCATGATATTTCATGTTCTCTGATCAAATCCTAGTAAAGTTAATGCTGCCTTTCAATTCTCCTGCTAAATAACAATTTGGTATTTGACGTACCATGATAGGCATGTGGTATCCGATTCCAAGGAAATGTATATGTTTTTCCAATGACACATTACCCGTCTGCTTGAGTGAAAGTGGTGCACCGGAGACGATGGACATTAATCTCTCAGTAGAAGATGTGGAGTGTTGCCCAAAGCGAATGGCCATGATTGAGATATAGTTGGCAGTTTGTGGTTAAGGGTAGATTATTTCAATTTTGCGAATTGACCATTGATTTATATGAAAACAAAGTACTCTGCAAACAAATCAATGAAACGGAGGAGTACATAACGCAGTACTGTAAATAAAATAGTTATTAGGTAAATATGCCTCAGGTTTTCTTGTACATAAAAGGCATATATAGGTAAGGGTTTACAAACACAGAAAACAGGCCTTGTGAACAGAGAACGTGGCAAATGGTAGCTGGCCTGCAAATATTATGGTTACAAGCCGGATTATTTTGCTTTCGTCTTGTAAAGCGTCAATTGCTACAGGTAAACGACTGGGAGCATTCTTACTGGTTTAGCTGTTGGAGAAAAAGAAACATTATTCGATCATTTCCGATCGTTAATTCAGATGATTGTAGGGATTTAAGATTTTAACAAGTGTTCATGAAGAGCTTGGTTTAATTTTCGATAGGGTTGTCAGGAATGCAAAAACCTGTGGAATTCTCAGCAGAGGGCAGTGCAGTTCACTGCGATACATCACAAAGAGTTTCAGTAATAAACCTTCCTGTAACATACATGATCAA